>CM055962.1:67272087-67759587 GCA_029531755.1 Holothuria leucospilota
GTATGCCTACTACAAAAATTTTGAACATGAAATCAACACTCAGAGGGTTGCAAAAACCATGCACAAAATTAGGATTTATAAGTTTCATTCTACACTGAAAATCCTAGGCATTAGTAAAGTAAAAAAAAAATTGCTTACCAGTTTTAACAACCATTAGAATAATAAGATGATTTCATATACAAATAAGTATTAACTGTTATTTTAAGGAAGGCATATTAAATCAACCATATATGTTCAGTTCCTTTTTAATAGACCTTTTTCCAAACAGCAACTACAAAGGATTATGGGATAGACTTTAAGTACGCATTTTTTTTTTGTCCACAGTAAAATGCCATTGACGAAAACGACACATACCACAACTTGATCCCACAATCCTTTGTTAATGCTATTTGGAAAAGGGTCTATACCCTGTACTATTGCAGCATTTGACACTGCACACTGTTCTACAAAGTCACATTGTACAGTAAGGTGCTAGCTGTTAACTATAATTTATCCAATTTGGCTCTCATATAATTTAACCTTTTTACAAAGAGCCGCACTTTAATTTAGCATCAAGTACATGCCACACACCAGGGCAATTCAAACTCTCAAGCGTAATTGTGACATTTGACAAGGTAGCTACCTCAATGAATAAATTCATATTCACAAAACACTCCAATAGGCTAGTTAAAATGGAAAATGCATCCATGACTGTATAATTTTTACCCTGCAGAATTGCTGTGATCTAATGATGTGGAGTAAAATGATAACATTAGCATTAAAATATTATTACTTGGAATTCAATTTTCAAGCCAAGCAGTCACATTAAAGTCATGAAGCATAAACATTTTGCCAGTGACTGTATAGATGCACACACAAAACAGTGTTGGCACTACATACAGGTCTCAGCATTTTGGGAGGAAATTGTCTCCTTCCAAACTATTTTGAGAGGGTTCTGGTTCAAAGGGGGTATCTTGATAAGTTATAACATAAAATGTCAAGTTTTTCCCAACAGGTGTGGGGTATTTCCCCCCTCATTTTAAAACTTGCAGGGTTGCTGAGAAAGTACAGGAATCACAGGACTCTGCCCTGATGCAAATCGATACACAATAAAGGTGTGCATCATGGGACTGCCCAAAACTGTGACCAAACCTAGTCCACCTGAAACTAAAGTCGCTTTTGGGTGGTCTTGGTGATCTGGACCAACAGTTGGGTGGTCTGACCTGTCATGAAACTGACATCATTTTAGTTTTGGTCATGAAACCAACATCATTTTGGTTTTGTGTGGTGTCTGTTTTTGACCCAACCCAAGAAAATCCAACAATTCAATTGGTGTAAATTTAATACCTTTTTCCAAGGCACAGTTACCATCCCCCACTGAACAAAAATGCCCAAACCATGTAGGTTTATATTGTTTTGTGTATTGGATGCTTCATCAGTTTTGGGTGGTACTGGTTGTGCCCAAACCGACGATTGGGCAGTTTGGCCATCAAAACCCAGACCGATGCATGCCTTTAATACAAAACCACATAATGTTCAGAAAAATGTGGACATACCTGCAGTGCTCAACATTCCCAATATTGCCACAGTACAGACTTATATTCTGAGTACAATATCATGAGTACAATTTTTAAGTACAAGTGTACTGTCTCTGGTATTGAGTACCACTATATATACTTATCATACTAACACAGTAAAAAATTTAGTGCAGCAATGATTTTTCAAAATCTATGAGTATATGAATGTAGGTACAAATACGTTCTCATGGACAAAACACGGACAAATATGACAAAGTGTAAGCATAATGTACTCACTAAATGTCTCCTTATATAACACAGTTTACGTGAGTATTGTACTTATTACAACTTTCCTAAATTATTTGATGTATTGCACTGTAATATGTTGTAACTACAGTATACAAAACAGTTTGAGAAGTCTCCAATAACATAATAAGCCATAGCTGGCCAACTAGCACAATTTACAATTTACCTGAGGTAACTGCCCTTAGTGGTTTGTACCCAAGGTACAGATTTGTTGATTTTGTTCCTGATGGCAGATACTAAGCCTGTGGGTCTACATGCAGAGACTGAGCCTACCTACAGTAGTTCTACTCTGCAGTCTACTGCAGTAACTTTGAGTCAAGAATTTATTTTTGCAGTCAATTGCTTTTCTCAATTACTTGCATAACTGACCTGAATTAAAGTGACCCTGTCAAACACAGTGACAAGTAACCATCAACACATTGATGTCACAGTAATCACAACTAGGCCATTCCCTGCATTCAGAGGGACTAACTGCACAGGATTTTCAGAGAGAACCTTCTTGCAGGATTGCAGTATTAAAGTACTTCCTTGGAGGTAGCACTCCCATGACTATAAGGTCTACATATCTGCAAAGGAGTTTCACGTAGAAGTCGCAGGGTTGTTAGAACAAGGGGCCTGTCAGGAGAGCTGCAGCCCCGTTCCCTACGCATGAATAATGTAATCATCAATATCTGCATTTTTAACCATTCAAAAGTACTTTTATTTTACACCTTAACGTTAACATTTTTCACTTCAGCTCAGACTTTCTCTTCTAAGCAGTTTATTCCTTGAATGAGCCTGTCCTACTATTGACAGTGAACTATTAAACTCTCTAAGTAGCATCTTTTTTTTTTTTTTTATAATTTATTACAAATTCCACAAGTACAAAATTAGAAACATAAGGTTACCTTTGTGTTCTCCATTTCACAGCTGGACTGTTATTGAGATATACTGAGATATTAGAGAATGACATAATGTTCCCTCCATCCTTTCCCCTACATACTTAATTTAGGATCACTTTGCGAATTTGAAACCATTCTTTGAATAAACCTGCGCTGTGGTGTTTAATTTGACATACTGGCATACATCAGGTGCGTAACTATATCCGAATTCAATGTTTGGATAACTCCACATAACTGGACTGTAATCGCTCAGTATTAACACAAGTCACCCAATCATCCTTCTAAAAATAAAACAATACCCTCCATTAATAACATCTCAATCCATCCTCCACAATCCATGTGATAAATGCAGCCTCTTTAAAGATAGTCTGGCTAATTGCCGCACAGAGATGGAATTCCCAATGGAGGATTCCTGTCATATCATTTACAGGCACCATGATCAAGGTTAATTTATACAAGATGAATGCTACAGGTCTTTGTTCCTATGAAGAAATCTGAATTTCACCGGTCATGTTGTACTATTTATAACATGTCTCTTGCAATTTAACATTTTACCCTCAGTTCTTTCAGCCCCTTCTGTCTGTGTCAGTACCTTCCAGCTTACTTTACATGCAAAATCTACAAGGTATGCATGACCAAGGAGTTACGACTCCTAATATGACTTAATTGGCAAATTTTCTTTTAGAAAAACTTGATTCACCCTTCACTTCCCTAAGGGTCAGCACTCATTACATATAAGAAGCTGCAAGACAAAATTCATCCACAAAGTAGGCTCCCCACATATGTGTAACTAGCCCCACATATGTGTAACTAATTCATCACATAACTAAAAGGTTTAAGAGCAAGATTAAAGTGCCTCAAATTCAGCTTTCCATTCTTCCTTTGTCTGTCTCAGACAAAACCTTGTACTTACTGCCAATTGTGCTTAATGCACAGGTTAACTGACCACGGTGATTTTCACCTTTATTCACTCTGACAATTCTAGAAAATGTAAAGCAATAATAAAAGATAGCAAAGGGGTTAACACAGTACAAATCTGATGTTTGTGACTTTCTAAACTTGTATGAGGCCGATATCTTTGTTTTAACAAAGCCTACATCAGCATGTTGCTAATCTTTATCTGAAGAGCTATTAAACACATTGCCCACCCAGCACCTATATTGGCTGCACTGGTTATATCAACGTCCGCGAATTTTCGCAAGAAACCTTTGTCAAACTGCGCAAAAACTGTACGCTATTAACTATTCATATATACGATCACAACAAACAGTGATAAATATTCAACGAAAATTGACTAAAGCAAGTCTTGATTATCATGCTGTTTCGAACAACAAATGTCAATGGGATTTTAGCAAGTGATTTTGCCCGCTTCAAGCTTACACAGTTAAGTCCCATTGACTTACTGTGTAAAAGTGAACGTTGCAGCTGCAGCTGAAGCCTTTTCGTGCAATATGAATATTCATATACTGAAAACAATCAACAGTCGCGAGAGTAAAATCATACTGGGCTCATGAATATAACGAAACTGGATGATCTCTGTCATTGTTCGCAAGTGTTAGAGTATGTACGCCAAAGAGTACATATCCAACACCTGCTATGAAGGTAACTAAACAGAAGCCAAGTGAGTAGATTTTAAACAGCAGGCAAGTAACACTGCATGGCCCCCGAGACATTTATATAGTACAAACTTGTAGAAGGCCTAAACATAGAACTGGGATATCCATCCAGTCACTGGCTAGCTGTATGATAATTAGAAATGCATACAATGTCACAAATCTTCAGAAAGCTTGGGCAGCTTATCCAATTAATTCAAATTGGCCACTCGTAGCCATGAAGTCCACTCTCCTTGGAATCGCAAATTCCAGGGAATATTCAATACTGTCAAAAATATGCCTCAAAATCACATTCTGGAGTAAATTTTGGCTTGCTGCGTCATGGTTAGAAATACAATGACATGAATCTTCAGAAGGCTTGGACCACTTACTCAACCACTCACATTACCTTGGCCCAATTCTTTTCCTAATTTTCATCAATGATATTGATAGCGCTCTCTCACTTCTAGTACAAGTAAGTTTGTTGATGGCACTAGGCTCTATAGGAAGTTCAGTGGTAAGGATGATGCTTCACTGCTGCAAAAAGACTCCGATAAGTTATTTTCATGGTCTCAGACTTGGCAAATGTCTTTCAATGCTGATACAAGCCAAGTCCTTCATTTTGGTCCTAAAAATTTCAGCTTTGATTATAACATGAATTGTAGTATTTTGAGTAATGTGATTTTTGAGAAAGATCTGAGTGTTGTTTTTACAGGCGATTTGAAGCCATTTAGGCAGTATGCAGCTCCTGTTGCTAGGGCTAATAGGGTGCCTGGATTGATCAAGAGGAATTTCAGAAGTTTAAGTAAAGAAATTGTACTAAATTTATATAAGCAGTTGGTAAAACCCTATCTTGACTATGCTGCTTAGGCTTGGAGTCCCTTCAATGAAAAGGATAAGTTTCTTTTAGAGCACGTTCAGAGGAGGACCTCCTCTCGTCTTAGTGAAGTAAGAAATCTACCTTATCATATTAGACTTAAACATCTTGGGCTTACCACCCTGGAGTTAAGAAGAATTTAGAGGGGACATGCTCCAAGTTTACAAATTTCTCTCTGAAAGGAATCCTTTGTTATCTTGTAGCTGCTTAAAGGTTGAAAGTAACTCTTGGGTGAGGCCATTGTAAAAAGCTAGTGAAGTGTTTCACAAGGCTTGAAATTAGGAAGTTCAGCATCTCTCATAGAGTTGTCAATGCGTGGAATAGACTGCCTGAGTGGGTAGTTAACTCCACTTCAGTGCATTGCTTCAAGGTTGACATTGACAAGTTTTTCCATTACTGTGGTAGAATCTGTTTGTACCGGGTCTCACTTAAGCCGTGTTCCCATTTGAGTGAGCGCGGTAGATCAGGGTTTTATTGCATCAAGCGGTGTCGAATAACTTGATCCAGAGCCGCGTTCACATTTGAGTGAGCGCGATAGATCAACATGTTATATGAACACATTGCGCAAGCGCGAAAAGGTCACCAATGTTTACAAGTCGGCCTGCCGTGAAGGAATAAACCGGAGAACGGGGGTCACTTGATCTACCGATGTGTTCCCATTACAAACTTTGATCCAGCGCGGTCGATCTGATCTACCCCGAACGGTCGATCAAAATCGGTGGATCTTGATCTTGAGTGAGTGTTGTTGATCTGCGTTCCCATTAGAGTTTGATCTACAGCGGTAGATCTTGATCCACCGCGCTCACTCAAATGGGAACACGGCTTTAGTGTAGGACTAGATATTTGGTTTAGTAAAGGTATGGACTTCCGGTATGACTTCAGAGTATGTTATGGGGCCTTGGCCTTCCTTTGCCCTTTAACCTGTTATGTTACCTGCTTTTGTTTACTTGTAAAATTAAAATGTTTATTACATTAACTTGAAAACTTTACTGTTTTCTTGCAACAGCATGTTGTACAGAGAGGGCTTGTATACAGTCAAGCCACTCTTTAACAGTAAGACAGTGATCACATCTTGGCACAAGGTGCAGTGATTTTCGTAAAAACAGAGCAAAGAATGACATCACAAATTAATTTGCGCAATCTACCTTTTAACTTGAGTGAATTAGTTTCAACTTTTTGTATCTCAGCTCAGGAATGTCTAGTGAAGATAAGAGTTGGACCATTTGCATTCATTTTTTAAGCTTAATTGGCAACATATTTTTGAAATTTAACACTTTAACCTAGCTGGCTGTATAGAGTTAAATAGGAAAAAATCGGGATGGCTGTGAAAGGGTTACAGAAGAAACACAGCCTATATTTGTTTGACCACTGACTTCTTCAGATGTATTCTTGGAACTAATACATACTAATACCGGGGTTCTAGCTGTATAGAGTTAAATAGGAAAAAATCAGGATGGCTGTGAAAGGGTTACGGAAGAAACACAGCCTATATTTTTTTGACCACTGACTTCTTCAGATGTATTCTTGGAACTAATACATTACGACCAGGGTTCTAGCTAGAGCATGTTTAGTGCTGGGCAGCAGTTGGTTCTCAAAACAATAGTCAGTTAACACGCCTAATGGATATTCATGCACCACTAATCACAAAGTATGTAACATTGCGCCCTAACGCACCTTGGTATTCTGATAGATTGAGAGATGCGAAACATAAGCGCCGTAAGGCTGAAAGAGTCTGGAGAAAATCAAAACTTACTGTTCATTTTCTAATATACAAACAATCGTGTCGTGATGTAAATAAATTACTTGTTAAAGAAGAGCAAAACTATTACTCAACTAAGATTACTGAATGCGGTAATGACATGAAGCAACTATTTCAATTGACTCGCCACATTATGGGGGAAAACAGTAGCTTAACTCTGCCCGATCACACTTCGGCCGAAAACCTCGCAAATCAATTCAATGAGTTTTTCATAGATAAAGTTGCTTCCATTCACCAACAGTTTGATAAAAACGTCAGATGGACGGAAATAATGGAAGCCGATGTTGTAACCTTTAATGGAGAATGCCTTTCACAATTTGAACCTACCAATGAGACTGAGATACGGGAATTAATTCTTCGTGCACCAAATAAATCGTGTTCCATGGATCCTTTGCCAACATGGATATTGAAGAGGTGTGTCGATGTTTTGCTCCCTATTATTACAGCCATTGTTAATAAATCCCTTGCCGAGTCTCTCGTTCCGCCACCATTCAAACATTCGAGCGTAACTCCACTCTTGAAAAAAACTGGACTGGACAAAAACTCTCTTAAAAATTACCGACCTGTATCCCAATTACCATTTGTGTCGAAACTAGTTGAAAGAGTTGTAGCAAATAGATTAAGTCACCACCTATCTGTAAATGCTTTGCATGATATCTATCAGTCTGCTTACAGACAACACCATTCAACAGAGTCCGCTCTATTGAAGGTGCAGAATGATATAGCAGTTTCACTTGATTCGAAGTTTAACGTAGCTCTTATCTTACTTGACTTGTCCGCTGCTTTCGATGTTATTGACCACCAAATCTTGTTTCAACGTCTGGAAAAAACTTTTGGGGTTACACTTAATGCATTAAACTGGTTCAAATCTTATATGACGGGGAGAAAACAATGGGTCAAAATTGGCAAGACTTCGTCGATAGGTAAACAACTTAATAGTGGCGTCCCACAAGGCTCAGTACTTGGCCCCATCATTTATTGTATGTTCACCAAACCATTGTGTGAAATCATTAAGCGGCATCAGGTCAACTATCACTGCTACGCCGATGATACACAGCTCTATTTACAGTTCGATCCCAAAACACCATGGACTGAAACACAAGAAAAGTTGCAGAAATGTGTAAACGATGTTGGGGCGTGGATGAGGAGTAACAAACTTATGTTAAACGATGCTAAAACGGAACTAATTATTTTTTCACCCAAAACTCAATTGAAAGATAATGTAACTCTGCACATAACAGTTGGAACCAACACCATTTATTCTGCATCTACTGTTAAGAACTTAGGAGTTTATTTTGACTCTCATCTTACCATGGAGACCCATGTAAATCATATTGTCAAGTCTTGCTATTTCCATATACGTAACATAGGTAGAATTAGAAATTTTATTACAACTGATGCATGTAAAACACTGGTGCAATCCCTCGTTACTTCTCGCCTCGACTATTGTAATTCTTTATTATTTGGTATATCACAGTCTCTAACAAACCGCCTACAACGCACACAGAATTGTGCAGCTCGCCTTATATCTAGAACTCCTCGTCGCAACCATATATCGCCTGTATTGTATGAATTACATTGGTTACCTGTACGTTTTAGATCACAATTTAAAATTCTTTTACTTACCTTTAAGGCTCTTAACCACTTGACCCCTAGTTACATCACTAATGAGACCATACCTTATATTCCACCTAGATCCTTACGCTCAATGAATAAAAATTTACTTAGTGTGCCTTTAACTCGATCATCAACTTATGAATTAAAACGTTTTGATTATACTGCTGCCACATTATGGAATAACTTACCTCAAGACATATGCAATATTAATTTAGACATAACGCACTTCAAGAAATTACTTAAAACGATGTTTTTTAGAGCTGCCAACACGGATTAATGTATTTTTCTACTTGTTTTTTATCTTGCACATACTTAATTTTTGAGTTATTTTGTATTTTAGTCATCATTATTCATTTAATTTTCTTACAATTCTATCATATATTTGTCTTTACCATTTAAACTTTTATAACCTTTTATCTACCTTATTTTTTTTTTACCTTATTTTTATCTATGTTTGTAAAGTGCCTTAGAGCAATTTTTAATTGAATGGGGCGCTATATAAATTTCGTGTAATAATAATAAAAAAAAAACGCCATCCTGGGGAGGGGCCTAAGGGGAGTCACCCTCCTCTTTAAGAAAATTTGTATTTTTAAGGGGGCTTAGAGTCAAAATGGTGCTATCTTTTGCAATTTTTTGACCTAGTTACATGTGCAACTTAATTCAATTTTTTAGTTGATGTTAATTATTTTTATGTTTTTGGTATTTTTTCCATTTTTTAGTTAATATTTTGGAACGTATGATCACTTGAAGGTGCAGTATACAAATGGCTAGAAACTGTTTTGTTAACTTATTAAGTAAGTTTGTTTCTTTTATTCAGCATTTCCATTTTCCAAATTGGTATTAGTTATAACATGTGTGCTTGGAATATGATCAAAATAGTGCATTTTCAGCAACGTTTCAGTTTAGTTTGTGCAAAATCTGTGCCGGGTGGGACAGTACATTTGACTGTAAGTGCTGGACACGAATAAGGAGTGCTGGGGGAGGTGCCGCCCACCATAGCTAGAACCCTGATTAGGACCTACATCAACATGAATAAGCACTTAAGATTCCTTCATCATTTACCACGCTTGAAATACCCACACACTGCTGCTAGCACTGCATAACACAGATGTATGGTATCCATCAATTCACTACCATACCATCAAATGGATGTTCATGATAAACATTAGAATACCCCTTAGATTTATGGTAAAGACTCACAACTGTAATATATCCAAAGCTTTTCTATGTTCCAATGAAATGCTCTCAAGAATGTTCACACTCAACTGACTTCCTGAAAATATTTGCAAATATTTTACAAGAAGAGAGGCAGTGGTTATCCTCCTGGAAGAATGCAGTGTCTTCCCTTCTGTACACTGATACAGTAGTTAGACAAGTATCAGCTAAGCAGACCTTACAAATGCATCACAGTGCAGTTATCCCATCTCCTTCAAGCATTAATCACACACTGCTCCCAGATACCATGGTTCATGGATGCACCCGTCTAGCAAATATATGCCTACAAGGTAGGGATGCTGATGGGGAGGGGGGAGAAGGGATGCAGCTCCCCAATTGGACAGAAAATATGCAAAATATGCTATTCCCTGGTAAAATTTATGCTATTTTCAGGCATGAAATTTCCAGCAAAACTACTCAGCCCTTGAACTGAAAGTGGTCCAGGACACTTAATACGCCTACAAGCACAGCTACAGTGACAATGTACCCAACGATGTACCCCCTTCTGACCCCCATATTTGGCAGAGGCAAATGTCAAAGGAAAAAAGCATTTACACCACACACTTACTCAACCAAAAGCAACTGAACTTATGTACAGTAGGTGCAAATTCACCACATTTTAAACCATTTTACTGGTCATCTAACAAGGGTCATAGCAGAAAATTTGCTGGCCAAGGATAGGGTGTCTGAAATCCTGGCTTAAAGCCCTGTTTCCCCAGGATCTTCTTTTTTCCTACTACCCATGGTATAAATCACCTACACATGGAGGAGGAAGTGGTAAATTCTCTTTCAACAATCTGCCCTAAACTAAGCAGTGGTGGTATATTGATAATATCATACACTTAAAGTAATACTGTCGATACCCAGTTTGGAACAATATACATCTACAGAAAACACAATATAGAATATATCAATATTATACCACACAGTTAGGATACCAATACTACTAACGTATCGGTATTTTACACAAATGTTGATATTCATTAACACTGACCTATCACTTACGACAGGGATCATACTTTCCAAACTGATACTCGAAGAATCAATATTCTAGTTTCAAATAAAGCTCGGCCTTGCTTTACTTACTGTAGGTTCACCCTATCATCATGGCAGGAACGACCATGTCGACTACAATATTTAAGCACACAGGCATTGTTGTAACCAGTTATGACTCGAGTCACTAATTTTCAAAAGGGAAATGACTCGAGCAATTGTATCATAATTCTCCTCACAGAAATACATAATACAATGACTTGAGTCACTGACTCGACTCAAGTCACATTGAAAGTAGTAAATGACTTGACTCAACTGCAAAATCGAGTGATTTGCTACAAGGAAAAGTCCAATGCACCATGTACACAAATCATGCCGTGTGTCATTTGTAAGTTGCCTACTGTCAATGCAGCTTATGTGGAGGATAACAAAATTATGTATTATATCAATATTAAAAATATTTTGTCACCAATATATCAATATTTCATTTTGGCAACATTGCTACTGCTTACCCTAAACTTCTGAAAGTGATGTGGTACCCTAGATAACAGTATCCAGTGATTTCACTGACTTGGGCACCCGGGTCAATGATGCACCACTTTTGATTTTGATGCACAGTCACAAAACCTCTGGGGTTAAACTGACGCACCGCTTTTCACCCCAACAATCAGAAATGATATACGCGTAGAAAAATAATTTATTAAACAGGAATACAGTTTGTGGATTAAACTCAAATTTATTTTGACCCATTCTTCTTTAGTTTTGACTCTTGTAAATTTATTCTAAAGGGTCAATGACTCCTGAAAAAAAGTAATTAGTAAACACCCTGAGTATCTCCTCAGTGAATACTGAAGATAATGCAACAATTGTTGAATATATGTCCATCAAAAACATGTTGATAATGTTGAAACAAACAGGTCCCTGATCTATTCATTCCCTTCCTGTGATCACAAGTTATTGACTCATGCAAGCCTCCTGTGCTTAAAAACCGCTGCAAAAAAGTTGTAATAATAGAAGACATGGATCTACCCTCAAAATACACTTGCTCTCAAATTTATCACAGTTCTTAACTTTAATTATTACCACTTTTTCAATTTTCTCACAAACTTCACAAATTCATTAACCATCTGGCAAGTATCTTTGCGGCATGACATCAAGCTTCACTTGGTAGGTCACAGTCGAGTTGCATTGCGTTTACAACTTCTGACATTTCAGGCAAAACATCAAACTGAAACAGAATTTCTTGCTTTTTTCCTCTCTCTTTGCATTTATTCTCCTGACGTCAATGAATCGCAATGTGCATAAAGCTTTGGAGCCGATGAATTCCAGCCTTCTCTGTCTCAACCTTCTTCACCTGGTTATTACAATCACATTGCATGGACAACATTAACGAGGCTGATCAAAGCCGACATAGAACTTCTATCAACCATAAAGCATTTTGGGGAAAGTGTTTGAAATGATGCGTAATACCACGTGCACATCTCAAATCATGGCTGCATGCTGATTATGGCAAGACTGATTGCAATGACAAAAACTTCTGAAATATTTGAACATCTCGAGCGTTCTCACAATGTTTATGTAAAATAATAAAATTTTTGTTTTAAGATGGTTTTTACCTTCAGACTTGTACAGGAAAAACAATAAGGGTCATATGAGCCTTTGGACAGGCTTTAAATGTATGCATATAAATACTGTAACTTGATGACTTGGGAGTCTAACATCCAACTGACCTTAAATTTCTGTACTAATTCAGATCCCACACAAAAGGAAACACACTTTTTTCAAATAGAGGCTATTTTGAAAACAAAATTGAAAAAATTAAACTTTTATCCAGTTGAAATTAAAACTGTAAAATTCATAAAATAACAGTACTAAATATGTATCATTCTACAAACACACATTGCAGTGAACTTTTTATTCATCCAGAATGGCTACATTAAGTTGATGCCAAAGCAGAGACACATTCCAGAGGGTGTGATGTAATCAATATACTTACATATCTCTTGAAAATCAATATGGGTCTTGTTATGTTACAACTATTGAGCCATTTGTTTGTATAGTATTTAGTTATCACAGTTGCATAATTGATCCAATCTCAATCATTACTAACAACACTTCAAAACATAAATATTAAAGTTTAATTTACACACATGCTAATTAAACACTGACAGAACCTGCTGTCATATCACAACTAAGTTTCAATAGCCAAAGCGTCTAGTTGCTATATTGTACAGGGAAAAAAGAAGCTTCATCTTAATTAAAATGTATGCCCACGATAAAGTTTATTTTTATCATATTTCTAAGTGAAGAAGAAATTAGAAAATAGAAATTGATATACTTAAACCTACATACATAACATTTGCTAATAACCATTGTTTCTTACAATATCATTCCATGTACAGTCAGTCACTAACTGCCAGGCCTTATTAGCTCAAAGTTGTCTTACTAGTGTTTTCCTTCTCTGAGCAGCTCATGATCCTATACTAAGAGCACACTTGAATAATCTGACATTAGGGATTACGTAGACATAACTGCTTACTCTAACAGAAACTGAAATTACAGTATGACACAAACTCCCTCATTCAATACTGAAGGTTTGCTCCAAAAAAGATGAAAACTTCTTCTTCCTTAGAAAGGGTGGAAACCAGGAACGCAATCTGTGTGAAGTCTCTTGGAATTGGCAGGTAAGAAGAGGACTAAGCAGGATGCCCTCTATCAGATGGCGCCCTCTGCCATAGTGCCACTAAACTTGCCAGGGACTTACTGGAGGTAAGTGGGGATTACACGTGTAAATAGGAGGTAAAGAAGGGCCAAACAGCTTTTTTAATTTAATCCCACTGAAGCCACATAGGCTTAGGCCATGGATTGCCTACACAACACACAACAGGTCCAATGGAAGGCTTTCCCAAGAGGCAAAATGGACCTTGGAAAGTTGGATAAATGTGAGTTGGCGTTAAAAGCCATGAATATTTGATTGAAAACTGTAGAAATGAAGCCCTTTTCAAAATATTTTATCAATATTTTATCATTTTGTAAGCAGCCCATAGCCAGCCTACAGCAAAATATTGCAAATGCAACAAATGCACATTTTTTCATGTTTGTCCCCCCACAGTCATTGTGTACTTCTATGAGAATAAATAGTGCTTTTCACTTTTCAGTGCTAAGGTAACTTACAACAGATCAACTCACTATCACTATCACCATCACCACTTGTACAAAATGGTTGAATACAAAAATCATCTACATTGGCTTAATAACAAATATTTGTCATCCTACATTCTTCCCAACATTGTCGATCCCATCTTACAACAGAGTAACAGACTAATACTAATGGTTATAGTACCATCCAATAATGACCCAAACAAACGAATGGGTCATACAGGTTGACAAATCACATTTTAAATAGTTCTTCATGTGACACACCAAGACGAGGGATGAAGCTTTCCTTCTGAAAAGGTGTGAAATTAACATGTATCTTCACACATAAGAAGTAAAAAGGCTTTAGCATGATGTGGGTGTGTTTTTAGTTACAGTAACTATATTGTCAAAACATTGATGCCATGAGAATTGAAATTAAAGACACAGAGGTACTAGTAACTGAAGAAAGAATACAAGTTATTAATGCTATCTGTGCATGAAATGATGCCCGTTAATATGGCCCATAAAAGATAAGAATGTACAAATGAGAAAAAACTTCAAAGATCAAGTTTTAGCTACTACAATTATTATAAAAGTATAAATGCATGTCAAGGTTGTCACTTAAAACAGCCTTTGAGATAAAATCACAACTAAATTAAAGGCTCACAAAAATGACGAAATCATTTTCTTCTCAGTGAAAAACCATTCTACTCCACAATTTTTCCAACCAACATTTTTATGTATCCTTCATACATACCACGGCAGAGCAGGTACACAGGATCATGAAAAGCACATGAAAGCAAATAAGACTGTAGTTTGAAAATTCCTTCATATTTCATTATCAACTTCTGAAAGTCACCCTACCTTCACCATGACACCTGAATCCTCCATGACAGTCCACAATATATCATATCCCAGTCACCCATCTACCACCTAACAACAATTTTCTAATTACTTCCTACTTTCATCTCCAATTACGCCTTTCATTTAGAGGAATGCCTGAGGGTGACACGGACGACAACCATAATTAAAGGAGCAACCAACGGCCTGCCTACACACTTGCAATGAGATGAGGATACATCCAGCCTTTGCTGAAGGGTACGCAGTCCACATTATTGCTTTACCCTGCATTCACAACAGATGAAATTGTATGTTCCTATTTTTGCTTAACCTGAGTAAACTTGTAGACTCTACATTACAGATCTAGTTAAAATACTGCTGGCAGACATGTTTAAAGTGTATTCAATTATGCTACAGGTGATGTGCCATATTTCATTTTATTCCAAGCTTCCATTTGCATCGAACTTGACAATTCCATGGGAAAGAAACTATATTTATTCCTGTAATATTGTGTTCTTACTGATTAATTATTCAACAAGACACTGTTACATGTCACTGCAATTTCTGCCGTTCCTGTGGTAAGAAACCATTGGGCACTCCCCATCAAGAATCCCTCAGTTTACCAGACAATGAAGATAACATCAAATGTGCACACTCTAAATCCTAATGTTCAAATGACCTCAAACTGTAACATCAGATGCCTTCAAAGATAAAATTCCCCTTCTTCTTGGCCTAATAAAAACAGAGTTTTCCCCAGACTGTCAACAGACCCCATTGAAGCCGTTGATCACAATCAGGGTACATTCAACGATGAGAAATGCTTAGAGCAAAAGGGGTCCAAGGGAGTCAAATGGTTTATACATTTTTTCACGAGTAGAACAGACACAAGCAAACCCTCTTGTTAGGACACAATCCTGAAATTAATGTACTTCACAAAGAGATAAATCGGCAGACAAAAGAAGCTTGCAGGGGTAAAGAAACATAATTCACTGACATAGTATCACATACTGCCAGGGGAACATACTTCACATGCTCTTTCAATAGTTGGAGATCGTCTGTGAATGTACAGCAAGACAGACACTGAGCACATATACAAGTGCAATGTCTTTGTCAGGAAGAACAACATCACACAGCATTTCCATAGGTTTTTAACATACCACTCCATTACAAACTCAAAGTGGAAACCACATTTTTGTTAAATTGTAAAATGAGCCAGTTCATATTCCCCTGCTAAAACGTCTGCACACTGAATTCTGTAATTACATTTCATTGAACTGTCCTGTTCAGCTGATCCTTGTGTCACGTGTAAGACATGACACAGTACTTACTTAAACATGAATATTGCAGCATATGTGAATATGTCCATCCCTAGCGTAGAGTGTGGCTTCAACGGCAATCATGGAGTTATGAAACAAAAGCTTCTCTTTGTAATTTATGCTGAAGAGGACAATCTACTGACCGTACTTAAAGGGAAATATTGCATTTAAAATGCACCAACACGGTATACAAAGAAAATACCTTTGAACATTATTAAACCGTTCAGTCTCACCAACAAACTCTAGCAACAGCTTTATCTCCTCAAAATATTATACATTACAAGACTTACTGGTGTTGCATCATTTGAAGTTTTGAAAGTTTGGGTGAACAAATAACTGAATTTCTTCCTGTGAGAGCCTTATCTCTTGAAAAGAAAGCTACCGTACTGTCTTATTTTGAATTGTCTATCATTCTAAATCTATTAATATTGCTTTAAAAAATATTATAAAAATTTCTTGTAAAACAAAAGCAGTATTTTCCTTTAAAACACTTCATCAGCTTATGGCATGTATCCTTAAAATGACTATTTTAATATATCTTGTTATAAAGACACCTATAAAACCATCTTGCCTTCATTTTGTTGATGGTTATCACTGTGAATCACTAAGTGCAGTCATGCAACAGCACTAAAAATACCATTCCCATACACACCACGTCTAATACTAATACATCTACTGTATTTGCGAATTGGGACACAGACCTTAATGCACAATGAAAAATCATGAGAAACATAAATGATAACATCTGCCAATAAGTACTACTTTGAACATATAACATGCATATTGATTAAGCACTAAATATGGAACTAAGGAGACAAATAATGGAATACGCATTATAAAAGACCACTTAAAACCATTCTATTTTAGTTGCCAATGTAGAGGAGACACTAGACTGTAATTCAATAAAGCACACGCTGTCTTTTCAATATGTTTATACTGCTTTTTGGGGCACACAGTGCAGATGTCCAAAGAATCGTGTGATCGCGAAATAATTTTTAACTCACAGGTATATCTACTGTAAAACTTAAAAGCTGACTATTTTTGCTGCAAACAGCAGTTTAATAATATTGAATTTTACAGTACTGTACCCCAATATGCACAAGTATACAAGTTTGTAAAGAAACAAGTTTAAGTGATGGTGCCATCGGGCAACTGTACAGTACCAGTAACAATTAAAAAACATTCAATTTATAACTGCTCTGCCAATACTTGATTGAGCTGAGTAAACCATCTATTACACAGTGTGGGTACACCTACAAAAGTATGTGCAAACGTCTTTCAACAATCCATGCACATAACCCTGGCGCTGTGCACACATATAGGTAGTATTTTGCCTACCATTTCTTGAAGGGAAACACAGTGTTTAAAATGCACCAATACAGCGTTTAAAATGCACTGACACAGCATTTAAAGGTCGTGTAACATGAAAAAAACATAGTTGGATATTTGATGTAAAAAGCGTTAAATATCCTCCAGACAACAGCTGCAATTCCCATTAAAATCCATCAAATATTGACCATTTTACAGGGTCATATCTATTTCACACTTGTATTATGAATAAACATGAGCTAAATATGCAAATATGTGACATCGAAAGATGGACATAACACATATGGCTCAAGTAAGACTTTGTTTTTCATCCTTACTTTCAAGGACACTGGTAGCTTTGTTATCCCCTGAGGGGTTTATTATGAAAGTTGAAATTGTTTCCTTCCAAAACATTGATATCACTCAACAAACTGTAAACTATCTGATCAGTAATTAAGAAATAATTTATATAGGGTTAACAAAAGAATTTCTAACACTGTGCAAACTTCACATCGTTTTGGCATAGGCAATGAGTTTCTTCAGAAACCATCTAACTTTGGAGACGTATATTTTGAAAACGGTAAAAGATAGGGCCTAGTAAAAGATATTGAATCCAATGGATCTTTCATTGGAGAACTTAATTCTTTAACTGACAAGTGAAACAGCTCTGTTTGGTAGCATATCACACCACCTTTAAAGCAAACAGCTATAATCATTATTAAACCATTCAGTTTCACCAATAAACTCCAGCAACAGCTTTGTCTCCTCAAAATATTATTCATTACAAGAGTTACAGATGTTGCCAACACATTAATGCTTAAACAACAACTGAATTCCTTTCTGTGAGAACCTTATTTCTTGAAAAGAAAACTACCGTGCTACCTTACTTTAACTATCTATCATTCTATAAACGTTAGTTTCAAAAATATGAAGATTTCTGTAGAACAAATGCAATATACCCCTTTACGATACATCAAGACATGCCAAGATACAACACAACATTATCTTGTGACATATCCCAGAAAACAGTATTTTTGTAGGATAAATTGTAAGAAAATTCCACAACCCCATCAAAATTCGATCCATGCCCAAAACTTCCCCTGACAACTAGTCTAGGGGCCAATTATCAGTATTCAATATGTATCGACTGATATTCCGTATTTTCATCCTTCATTGGTATCAGTAAATTTTTCCTTAAATATCAATACTACTTAACAGATATTTCTGATCCCATAATTCTTTGAAATGTTTCATTATTTTAGTATTTCTGAATGTTAAACACAACATCTTACCTCGTGAAAATGACATAACACTTTAAAATAGCAGTAGTGCTCAATAGCTCTATGTTTTAGTGCACAGTATGCTCATTTCTCAAATATTGGTACTGGATCAGTATCTGCTAATATTGAGAATAACAATACCGGTATCAGTAATAACAGCTACTTGTAACATACTGAAACAACACTACTGAAAAGTGCACCTGTAACAACCTACTCAGCGACCAAGTCGAACCTAATCATGCTCTGAAGGTACACACAGCCTGACCAAGGATTGATCATGGAATGAAATCATTTTTGCTTGGCTTAACATGTAGGCCTACACATTCATCTGGTAAAGGTACCGATGTCTGTACTCTACTGTCAATGATGACCTGATACCTTGTTAGGTGTAGAAGAATTACTAGTCCCAAATCCAAAAAGAGTAGGAATTACAGTCTCAAGATAAACTGAGACCTCAAACCTCATAAAGAAGGAAGGATACAATCAGTTTTTCCTTTCACACACCAGGAAATCAGTGCATTTATCTACAGACCAACCTTCCTTGTTATACTAGATGTGAAATACACTCCTTCGATGTGGGCATTGGGAAACACCTGTTGGCAACTTAAAACCAGGCACTGTAAAGAACTTTCCTTGAAAACCCAATTTACATTGCAGGGGGATGAGGGATCGGGTAAATAGTCTATGCATTCCAAAAAGTTGGGAATTTTTGTAAGGCATACAAGTAAGTTCCTGCTGAAATACTGTACTTAGCAGAAGACATATATGCTTGATAGGTAGGGGCCTGGAGGGTGGGGTTCAGACACAGTAACACAAATGGTCTTAACCTCAGCCTGTCTAGTTCCAAGGCAGGCTGCTGTAATAGCGGTGGGAAAGATGGGTAAGGATGGGGTATCAGACCTGTGGGTATACTTAAGCCAACTGAAGCTACAGTACCTTTCTAACACCATGGTACATTACATATCAACCGGGGAATTGTCTTTCTATGGGGCATAACTTTCTATTCATGACCAAATTTCCCCAGTGGGGAGGGTGGCTGCTGCAGCAGGGTGGCCAGCAGTGGGGGGATACAGCAGGCCTGGGACACAGAGAGTACACCAGTTTGAACTTGCGGAGAAAGAAGAAAAATTTGAGGAAAACTACAATCAAAATTTTAACCAGTCATGTTTTAGGTTGCCTCTCCTTACCCCCCTTTACCTTCTGAGACTTGGGGTGGCCTTGGATCATTTGAGAAACCCAAACAATATGCAGAAGACGTGATCACTGTCAGCTGGAAAAGCTGATGAAGTGCAGTTAATGATGAGGGTTGACGACACTGCCAAGGAACTGTATAGGCCTACACAGTTTTCTTCAAAGAATAAACCGTGAAAAATCAGTTCGCATGTTGGTGTTTGCAGACATCATTTATAATATGGCTTTAATGTAGTGGAAAACAAACAACGCCTACAGAGATCAGCAAACCCATACTTCAGTGTTTTGTATACATTTACTTCTTATAGATCAGCCTTTCAACCACTGAGGGCAGGTATGAATACAACACCAGGCGACCAAGAACCTCCGATAAGCCCATAATGGCTTACGTGGTTACAACTTCACACCGAGTGGCTTCCAGTTCAATGATGGAACTCAAATTTGGAATCTGGAGCATTCCAAAGACAATGATACATTACTAGAAATCATATTACTTTCTTACTTAGTACTCAGTGTCAGATATGACATCAATAATAACATCACTTGAGTCCAGGGCTTTAGCCAGCATGTTGAGATCAGGGAGTCCAAACAGTAAATTCTAGTGAAGTTTGTGTATTAAAATGTATTATACATATGGGGCAATCCAAAATTTTGGGAGTCCAAATGACTCCTGGACTGCTCTCTGGCTTAAGCCTTGCTTGAGTCTTTAACTGCTAGCACCACAACAGCTGCCAGTTTTACCCAAAACTTACCTGTTTTGTGGATCTATAAGCCCTACTTACCTCCCTCATTACTACTATTGGACAGTTCATCTACAGTATCGTGGAATAACCGCTGGCAATGGGTTTCTTACCTGGGTGGTACTGGATATAGCGCCAGCTACGTAAGAAACTCATCACCAGTGATCTTCCACCGTAGATGGACTGTCCAATAGTAGAAATAAGGGAGGCAAGTAGGAGAGAAATAGATTACATAGTCCAGGAGGCTTGAGACCATTGACAAATGAAAAGCATAAAGCTAACTATTAAAGTGCATGGAGTCCTATCACAGCCTGTGTAAAGCCCTATTTCACAAACTCCTTCGTTGGTGAATTTATGAACCCCGAAACTTACCTCCTATCTACAACTGTAACTGGGAAGAGGACTGGGGAGGCCACCCTCAGTCAGAAACTGGCCTCCTCCACTGTGTGATCAAGACTTGCCAGTACCTTATTACTGGTAAGTGAGGGTTACAATTGTAGATAGGAGGTAGGTATGGGGCGATATAGATTTACCTTTCTGGTAGTCTTCTGGGTCTTCCTGCTCATCATCATCTGATGCTAGTTGTTCTTGTTCTTCTTCTTCTTTACTCTCATTTGCATAGTTGGTATGTGATTCTTCCTCCTCATCCTCCGAATCATCCAGTTTTTTTGGCGGTGGTTGTTTATGTCCCTGAGATCTAGTCAGAAGAGAGACAAGATAAGCAATTGGAAAACATGCCATTGCACAAATCTTTACTCCTCACAGCACCTTTCACGAACATCAATGAAAGTTTAAAGACTGGTATAAAGTCTATCAGTAGCATCCAAACTTAACCAAAATTACACACAGGTTGTCCATATTAGCTACATGTCTTCCAAGTTTTAGGTTCCTATTATCAACTTGAACCATAGGAGCTCTATATCTGAGTAAGCGTTACTACAGCAGCAAGGCCTTTCCACACTTCTTCCAACAAACTACAGTGGACTGTGCAACAGTATGGTAAACAGTACACTACAAGAGTATTGTAAAGTTCATGCTGGATGGATGAAAGAGAATCCTATTGCAAACATACTGCAATACAGTTATCAAATTACTGACAATACGACAGTACAAATGATTTCTACATTGTCTTTCATGTGATGAAAGTGAAAGTCACTGCGCATTGACCTGGCTAAAGACCAATGTTAATATCTGTTTGAACCTGTTCATATGATATATGAATGTATAATAACATAAGTAAGTTTTTAGTTTCTGCTCACAGCAGATGAATAACATTAGTCATGTTCAATAACAGTCTTCCTGAAAAAAGAAATGATTTAAAACATCAGTCAGCTTTAGACAAAAGACTGCTAATTAACATTCACTCATTACCCACACTGAAAGTAAAACTTCCTCTTAACACAGTCTATACCTCACTGACGGAATATCAGACTTTGCAATCAATAGGATGTTGACCAGACCAAATGTCTAGGATAAATCATACCTTAAAGTGATGCCGTGAGTTTGCAAAAAGGGAAAAACATTAAAAAATCGAGTTTAAAATCTTAGTCATTGGTTTGAGTGGCCCATATGAACAGTAAGGGAGAAAAAATATGGCCTGTTGTGCGAATTCCGGCATTAGCCCTGAAATTTTCGTAAAAATAACGACTAAACTCAAGGAAATCAGAAATGTGCTGCTCACAAACACTATTCAGTCTCCTAACGAACATCTGTTGAGCAGACCAATGAGAACGAAGTACTGATGCATATTCACTAGGTGTAAACAGCTGATCGACTTAGCTGCTAGTCTTAGCACAACAACACAAGCGAACAAGACTGACTGAATGTGTGGATCTTGAAGAAGTAACGTTGATATTGCAATATACACCGTACAAGGTAATACCACAAGGCTAAACTATCCCGTTTTACTGTAGTAGCCTAACTTTAGGCTACTGGCGAGTGGTAAATTAAGCCTAACTTGCGCTAACATTAGTACTACTAGTAGCGAGAGACGATGCTCTGCCTTTTATTTGCACTTACCATCGTGTTTGACGTTCAGTTCAGAAACAGTTTTGGCGACAAAAGAGATAGTAGGCCTATTAGTGGTGCAACTTTCGCTGTAAACCTGTAACGTTCAGATACAAATCAGCACTATAACGCATACCAATGAGTAAAAGACAGTAGCCTGTAAGTTGATTCTAAATTAGAGCCGAAAGCTATATTGAGTGTACAAGTAACGTTAGTTGTATTATCCAGCGATTATGCAAGAAGGTCATTCCCCGGCCGTGAGCGAACAGCTGTACCGTGGAGCTAGCCTGGGTTGAGTGGTATAGTACGTTTTTTAACGTGGTGACACCTCAATAATATTGCATATTCAACATCAGGTTCGTTGCATAGGAGTGGTCTAACGCTTTATAATGAGGACCGTTTTTTGAAAAAGGCCTTCAAAATTTTTCTGATTTTATGCTGTTTAGGTTACTTCCCGAGACTATCGCTATCATTTTGAGCTTTCAAATTGTATTCTTCAACTCTGTATAGCACTTGTGGCATTTTGAAGGATAAAGAAAGACATAACAAGAGGCAAAATCTTATGTTTTTCATTTTTTGCAAACTCACGGCATCACTTTAAGAGAGTCATTGCAAAATGACAATAAGTATGGTACTGTATTGTAACCTGCTTTGCCAGAATTACAAATAAAGTATATTGACACAGGAAGCATATAAGCAGAAAGTGAGAAACTAATTTCAAGTGTGGTAACATGGGTGGAAAAAGTGGAAAAGCTGGGAGGCTCCTTCCAAGGAAATTTTGGCATTTGCAGGGAAATTTCATTTTTTGTACATGAAAATGCAGAAACAGTTGTGAAAAATTTTATTCCCTTCCTGGGAAAAAACATTTTTTCCCCTCCTGTGCTGTAAGTTCATCTTGAACAACCCCTCTCCCCCCCCCAAAAAAAAACAAGATATATGACTATCTGTACCATTTGTATACCACATAGAAATCATGCAGTCACTTTTTTTTTATCACACCTCCTGAAGAAAATTCCTAATCAAATACATTATTGTACAAAGTCACAATTTCTGTTGTTTACAATTGCAAAAGTCATCATGTCATCTACATCTACAGGGAAAGCTCAAAATGATTTGATGTTTTGCAATCAAATATGAGAATTGACAAGGGGATGTGGTAGGAATATCTGCAGAGCTTGATGCCTAGTCATGAAAACATGACGACGATAAAAAGCCCATTTAAGCTAAGAAAAGTTCACTAAATCACAATAATAAAGTATAAAATTGTTTACAACATCATTTGAAATGCCACATTTGTTTTGCAAAGCTCATTAATTCTACTTTTAATAGACAAAACTTTTGCCAGGATAAAAAAGATAACTCTTACTTTAGTACCATTCCACATGAAAGGGATTTTAACACAACTGTCCTTCTTTTGTCCTTGCTAATCCTACACAAATAAAATGTTCAATGGCATACCAACTAAATCTCTGACAATATCTACAATCCAGCTGAACCAGGTGGTCTTGTGAAACTTCACTGAACAGTACTTGATGGCCCTTGTAATTACAGATTTTAATCCTGAACACAATGACTGATGAGTCTAGGGGTAAAGCAAGGCTTTGGTTATGATTGTGGGATTACGGACCTTCACAGCAGACAAAAAAGAAGAAGATTTCAGCAGACAAATAAAAAAAAAAAGAAGATATCTTCACTTCTCTATACCTAAACTTGTCAAAGTGTATGTACCTTGAATATTTTATGACAAAAACAAATCACAAACAAGCATTAACCTCAAAGAACACAAAAGATTGATATATAGGGTCAGTGTCTTGTACCAATGATTGATAAAAAGCAGTGGTAGCTACTTACAAATCAATGAAGACATCTAGCTCAGATGAACACACAGATTTCTATGTTTACTTCATTAGACAATTAGAAGGGCAGAAGTACTTTATGGCAATTGATTAAAGTGATGCCCTGAGATTGCAAAAAGTAAAAAACATTAAAAAATCGAGTTTAAAATTTCAGTGATTCCTTTGAGTGACCCATATGAACAGTAAGGGAGAAAAAATAAGGCCTGTTGTGCGAATTCCGGCAACAGCCTTAAAATTTTCGTAAAATAACGACTAAACTCGAGGAAATCAAAAATGTGCTGCGGACAAACACTATTCAGTCTCCTAACGAACATCAGTTGAGCGGACCAATGAGAACGAAGTACTAATGCATATTCACAAGGCCTAAACAGCTGATCGATTTAGCACAACAACACAAGTGAACAAGACGCATGGTGTGTGTGGATCTTGAAGAGGTAACGGTGATATTGCAATGTACAGAGTGCATGGTAATACCCCTACACCATTTTACTGTAGTGGCCTAACTTAGGCTATAGTATACTGGCTCAGTGGTACCTCTGTGTAAATTAAGCCTAATTTAGGCTACCGTTAGATGCTCTGCCTTTATGTGCACTTACCATCGTCTTTGACGTTCTTACTCTTGGTGATAGTATTGGTGTAACTTTCGTTGTAAACCTGTAACGTCCAAATTCAAATCGGTACTGTAACGCGTACCAACGAGTGAAAGACTGTGGCCTGTACTACGTAGTATTGAGGAAGCTACACTGAGTGTATACAAGTAAGTGTTATGAAGCAATTACGCAAGAACATGCATTCTCTGGTCGTGAGACTGCTATAGCAGGGAGTTGTTATTACTCCCTGGTTATAGTAGAGATCAGTGGTTGTGAGCGAACAGCTGTAGGCTACCGTAGAGCAGGGAGTTGTTATTTGGAAATAACAACTCCCTGCGAGAGCTAGTCAGGCTGGAGTGGTATGGTACATCTTTTTTAACTTGGTGACACCTCAATAACATTGCATATTCAACATTAGGTTCGTTGTAGACGCGGTTTAATGCCGTATAATAAGGACCGTTTTTTGAAAAAGGCCTTCAAAAATTTACCGATTTTATGCTGTTTAGGTTACTTCCCGAGATTATCACTATCATTTTGAGCTTTCAAATTGTATTCTTCAACTCTGTAAAGCACTCGTGGCATTTTTAAGAATAAAGAAAGACATAAGAAGAAGCAAAATCTTATGTTTTTCCTTTTTGCAAACTCACGGCATCACTTTAAAGTAACCCAGAACAATGGACACGCTAGAGTCAGAGTTAGATGAGGTTTTACAGCTCAGTTTCTAAACACACACTAGAATGACAAAGTATGATGTAGAGCTGGTATAAAAGTGTATGCATGCTGCCTCTTGACTGTAAGCCTTAAAGGTAGTACACAGTTCTACCTGACAAAAGTACCATGTGAGACTATTGACTTTATTCTATATATTACTTCATTAGCAAACTTGTGTATTGTGGCAAGGGTTAAATGTAGGTCTATGAAGTGAATGTACAGCAAACCCATGATCTTTTACCTCAGCAAGCCCTTTAAGAGATTATAGAAACTACACACAACCATATGGTAGTGCTAGTCCTAGCCCACAATGTGGACATTCACCTACACCATGGTAGGACTCTACTGCACTATAGGATGCTGATTGCCAGAGCTTGTGCCAGAGATGTGTGAAGCATATAATATAACTGCATGAAAAGTTTCTGTAGATGTTATACAATGCAGGGACATTCTTTTTTTTTTCAGTACAAACAACACCTGTCGGTTTATTTCATTTTCCACAACACATTCAAATTGTGTCTAAAATCCATACACCAAACAAATAAAATATTGGTCAAAAAGTTCTGACTGGTTCATTTTAATAAAATAGTACATCCTTACTCAACACATTAATGAAGTATAGGGAGCTTGCACCAAAGGTCAAATTCAGAGGGCATGCTAAGCTATTCTGAAGGACACTGCACCATGCACCACATTGCTTTAGTACATGACCTTTTATGGGTGTGTGTTTGTTTGTCCTCCAGAATGTGGTTGCACCAGTTGACTTTCGCATGCATTAAACCTCCTACAGCCTACACTGTCTCACATCCAAATCTGTGATTATAACTGCTCCATTTTTGCAAAATTTCCATTTTCCCTAAATATATAAAAATTCAAAAAATCAAACATTTTATTATCTGGAATAAATGGCTACCAACATAACCTCTTTGTTCAAACACAAAGTATGATCTTAGCATTAT
Source organism: Holothuria leucospilota (assembly GCA_029531755.1). NCBI lineage: Eukaryota > Metazoa > Echinodermata > Holothuroidea > Aspidochirotida > Holothuriidae > Holothuria > Holothuria leucospilota. The sequence continues at coordinate 67,298,760 of CM055962.1, forward strand.
TAGCTGGATGGACTAACTACAAAACTGTTCACTGTTACTTTAACCCTTTCAAAAGTCACAAAGTTGGGTTGGAGAAATTTTAAGATGTTTAAACAAACCTGAGTTACCATTTTGTGAGCATTTCACTGGCAAGTGTGGCAATGTTTGAAACTGAAAGGGTAACTCAATTTCTAGTCAAATCCCACCTCCCAAAACAGCCTTTTTTCAAAAGCTTATTAAGTCGAGGTCAAGCAAAACACTTTATGTATGCATACCCCTTTAATAACTGACTGATCAATATCATGTCTGCTTCTATGTGCTCCACTAATTAAACTGTCACACATCAAAGGCTTCTGCAGTTTTGTTTTCAGTCTTTCACATTTCTCTAACTGCACTTGAGTTGAATGTACTTTCAGATGGTAGCATGGTTTAAATGCAAGACTACTTGAACTTTTCAAAATGACCATTTGTTGCCTAAGAACCAAAAAGAAAATATATATCTGTAATTTTTGTTGACGAATGAAGCAACAGCAATAGTTGGCAGGCATCACAACGAAAAACATCCCTGACTCTAAGCTGTTCAGTCTACAATATGTTCAAACAATAAATGTAGTCACTTCAACTTTACTCTTAGGTTATTTCTTTTCATTTAATTGCTACAGCTCTACACAATGCAGTCATCCCGACATTTTCAGGTACGCAGACTTACTGCATTGACAATACCCTTATATACAAATCCCAAGGTGCATTATTAACAAAAATCAGAACTAATAGCTTTGGAAGGCACTAACACAAAATACCAATTTGTTCTGTAGTAGTAATGCAACACTTCCAAATTTTTTTCAAGGATTTAAGTACCTGGTGCTGTGGCTGAGTGGATAAAGGTATTAACATTTGAAGTGATAAGGCTTAGCAACCTCAAGGTTTGGTGGTTCAAACCCAGGCCAGGTCAAAATAGGGTACATTTTTCATCCAAGAGCAATCTACGATTTTCCTATCTGAACTGGCCTTCAAAGATACCAAATTTGGTCTAAATTGTTGAGCTGGTTAGCCACCTGACTTGAAGATGTTATTCATAAGCTTCACAGACTTCTCCCACATCTGTGGTCGCTTAGGGTTGTAGTATAATTGCCCTTCAAGGCCTGAATTAAATCAAGTACATTACCCCATGAAACCTTTTCAATCCAAGTTTTAATAGATATTTGACAGAAAATACTTTCTGCAAGTCCAATCTCCTTAGCCTATGACTGATGCTGAAAACCTCACTTTACTACGAAATACAACAGACAATTATGCTGTCATTGGCACAGCAAATGATCAAGCCTTCCCATCATGCCTTGTCATTCTGTAATATTAAACTCACTTACCTTAATGCAACTGATATGTTCACAGCTTCATAAACATTATCTGGGGCCCATTTATCGAGGGATTATGTTTGATCTTAAGTTTAATCAAATGCGCATGTACATCAAACTTAAAATGATAAAGGGTATTAACCCTCTGTGAAACAGGGTCCTACCTAGTCAAGCAAGGCCTTAGCCAGGGTGGTGAGCTTAGGAAGTCCACACAGGTAATACTAGTGAAATTCTTGCATTAAAATGTACTATACATATCAGGCAATCTAGGATTCAGGGAGTCCAAATGACTCCTGGACTGCTCTCTAGCTAAGCCTTGGTCCCAGTGTCCATTTTCTGCATTTGCATAAAAACACTGCATCACATTATTACAATCAATTCTAAGGAAGCAGTCCTCACTAACTCACAGTACAACAATGTATACCATGTGAGTTTATTATCCATGCTTACAGTGTATATAGTACAACATTGCTAAGGATGGACTACTCCTTTTAACTTTACTATATCACAACACTAATATTCAAATCACCTTTCTACACTTAAAAGACAATTATACACCATGCTACACAGCAAACATTTTTAACTGTTCCACACCATTCCATTTTTTTCTTTTTTTAAAAACAAAATTGTCCAACTTGACAAATTAAAAACTCCTTGAGTATGCATTTTTCAAGAAAAATGCCACTTCTAGCTAAATAATAATATAAGATACTAAACCAATGCAGTAATCTTTTCCACACTTCAGCAAACGCAGGTGCAGGTTTGCTAAAGGAAAAGTGATCTCAACTTGCATTTCACACGACAAACGCAGACATCTTCAGAGCTAACAACGTACAAACAACTAAATTTCCTTACGTCAGAGACAAAAGCATTTCCTTGCATCGCCAACAGTAGCACGTCTGCAGCATTACAGACACCTCAGAAGAAGGGCAGAACATCGCTTGCAGAAAACATCTGCTCCTTGAAAAATACCACAAATATCATCAAGAGAGAAAAAAAATGAAGTCTACTCCATTCCAAAAGATTGCGATAATTTGTGATTTTACGACTCGTTAAAGACTGCCAGAAAAATCCTCCTGAAGTGAAGTTCCTCAGAGCATGAAGCAAACTGAATCTGCGCTCGTAAATTGATCCCATCTCTGGAACTTCCTCGTTTGGGAGTGACAGGAGTGTAGCACTCCGCTTCTGAGTGAAGTAGGTTAGCCAAGTTAACACAAGGTGGCTGATCGATGCAAGTGGGGCATGCAGACAGAATTCCGATTGGATGTTTCAGATGGCAACTGAGATGGAGATGTAGGACCTTTTCATTAGTAAAAGGACAATTTAAAGTACTGTGACTTTATGTATGCAAACATGTTCAAACTGATCTATGTGGTTTTGCAAAGTACAGCAACTGTCAAAGACATTTATATACCTTTGCCAAAATTTGCTTGAAAAATTTGGAAATAGTTCACTAAACTCAAATGCTATTGGTAAGATTATAAGGTATGCTAATATCATGGCATTTATAATCTAACAATACAAAGTCTAGACTCATCTGCAAATGTAATAACTATTTCTGACAGAAGACATTTTTCATGTGCATGTGTAATTACCTCACTCTTCCATGAATGACAGAGCACATTTCCCTGGAGCATATAATATTCTAATGATAAAGGTATTATTGCAATTTATTTGACATCGCCATACATTCAGGAAATATGCTTTGTATGCAGAGCATAAGAAGAGGTTCTCTTAAAGTGTATTACTGAGAAGAAAAAAAAAACAAAAACAAAAAGATACATTTTGACATCTGAAAGGCAAATTACCAAAAATATTCAAGTGTTTGTCTTAAGAAAGAAACCTTGCAACAGGGAGACATAATGTAGTCTTCGGCATGATGTTGTACTGTACAAGCTCAAGTACATACATGTGTATGCATTGGTAAATACAATGTACAATTCTGTCTGCTGATGTTCGATGCCAGATGTCCACTGAAGATATACAACAAAGAAACAAAGAGATACTTCATTTGCTTAAAGAAAGAGCAGCTTTTAAGAAGAAACTCAACTAAGTGTGCTGTAAAGTAGCCAATGGATATGGAGGTGACATAACTGTACAGCAAAAAACCACACCTAAACATTCTACAAAAAACAATGGTTTAGGAAACTATGAGTTCTTTTGAGCTCTGATACTCATCTCCTATTTACATATGTATTTCCCTCATTACCCCACAATTCCCATCTGGCAGACTCTTAAGCACAGGTGGCGCTATCACTCTACTGACTTTATACCTGTACTGTACTACCTCATTCCCTATTTGCCATGCTTCCAGTAAATCACTTGTGTTCTAGCTGAAAAGCTTTTCTGCAATTTTGGAACCCCTTCTGATTTTCTCAACAACCAAAGCAAATTTTCAATGAGATAAACACACAGCAGGACTTCCAAATGAAGTTTGGGTTGAGCAGCCTTCATTCTTTGACATATGCAACACTTGGTATTTACACATACTTCATGATATCCACTGCTGTTCAAAGGTGAAAACATCAATGAAAGACCTCTATACTATAAACTGTCATGGTTCACCTGAACAAAGTGCACGTTTTCAAATTTCCATTCCTACTAAAATACTCCACCACAATAAAAAACTTTGGGTGGTTTCAATGATAGCACAACAAAAATCTTCAATGGTGTATTGTACTCTGTAATATGGGTGCAATACACGATTTTTAAAGAAAGGGTTTAAGCAAAAACTTTATTTTCACAAGTGAAAAAGGAACTAGATCTAAGCAATTTGGTGAAACTGTCATTCAATTCGAACATGTAGTTCTTGAGATATCAGCAAATGAAGTCACTACATTTGTGGCCAAAGGTGAGCTTGAGGCAAGCAGGGGTTATATCCCTTCCTCACATTGATGAGCAATGCTTTTTTTTCTTTGTTTTTCCAGTCTGCCTTTTTGACCTGGAACTTAACAGGGACAGAAGCTCTCCGTTGGGAATTCGAAGATGTAAAATTCTCATGCCTCTCACGCATTCACATTCCGATAACATGGGATTATGGAGGAGAAAACTGGTTGTTAAGTTTAAAGAAAAACAAAATAGTGTTCATTAATGTGAGGCTTTGATGTAATACCTAAAACTTGATTTGAGCCTAGACCCTTCTTTTAAATGTAAAGGGGAAGACTTTAAATTAACAAATGAACAACAATGGGACACAAAACAGTCAAAATTTATTGACAGACTCATAACTTTGGCCAAAAAGATCCATCATAGTTACCCTTCACAAGATACTGTATTTATGAGATTTACATCATTTGACCTCTGGTGATCCCAACGATCTTTGACCTCCACAAAAACAGCAGAGTTCTTTAACTCACTATGGAGGCATCCTAATGCTAACTATGAGCTCAATCAATGTTACCTTTCTAAAGATATCACATTTGTAAGTTAGTAAACAAGGTTTTCACACCTTTATATCCAATGACCTCAGTTAGTCTTTGACCTCTACCAAACAATAGGGTTCATCTACTGACAATAATGCATACACATGCTCATTATGAAACTATCCATGGTTCCTATCTTGAAATATAAAATTCACAAGTCTTTCAGTTTTTCACCTCTAGTCACCTCTGACTCTCCTTTAAATGATAGGATTCTTCCTCTCAATATGACAAACCCACATATTATGTAGGAAAGGTATCCATCATTCTAAATCTTGAGATATTGCATTTACTAGAAGTTTTCAAAGTTTTGCGTTGTTTCACTGCCGATGACCTCAGATAACCTTCAACCTCTACCAAAATCAATATGGTTCATCTTCTGACTTCAACGCATTTAAATACCAAGTATGAACTATGAAAAGTATCCATGCTTCCTACCTTGAGATATATCCTGTTTACAAGGTTTTGGTTTTTTGACCTCTGGTGACCTCATATGACCTCTGACCTCCTCCAAAATCACAGGTTCTTCCCCTCAATATGATATATCCATGTACCCACCCTTTCGTCTTTCATGAGATAGTGTTTACAAGGTTTTTAGTTTTTGACCTCTTAACCTCACATGACCTATGACATCCAAAAACAGTAGCATTTCCCTCTCAATGTAAATCCATACACCAAATATGACAAGTGGTCATCATTCCTATCTTGAGATATCGTGTCTATGATAAGCTTTCAAATTTATGGAATAGAGCCAGAAAATGATAAAACATTGAGCCAAACTTCAATTATGTGGTTTCAATGTTTCACGTCTGAATGAATAAAATTGTTACAACTTTAATATTAAGGGAAATGCATTGTGTCTGTAGTACAGAAACTATCAAAACTTTAAAACCATGATTTACACAAGCAGGATAATAGGTAATCAAAAATAAGGCAGCATGGTAGCATTACTTTTAAGAAATAGGGTTCTCACAGTTAGAAATTCAGTTATTTGTTGCTCAGGAATAATTTGTAGACCAAAGCAACATCCGTAACTCTTATTTTGCATCATATTTTTACCACACTGCATCTTCTGTTGTTATGGGCCATAATGGTGCATTTAAAATGCAATATTTCCCTTTAAATGATGGCATACTTTAGAAATGGGTGAGACATACTGTAAGTGTATGTCATTTCTCCACATGCAAAGGTACTAAGAAGAAGTTTGATTACTATGGATTAGAAAAGTCTAGCAGGAAAGTTTTTAGAGAGCACAACGATAACTTGAAAATGATGAGGAAAAACTGCAATTGCCAGACAGTTGCCAAAACATGTCATGCTTGAAGCATGCAGGGCAAGATGGATAGAGGGAGTGGTTCTACCATGACGCCCTCTAGTAAGAAGAGGGCACCATACTGGTGCTAACAAATTATGCCAGAAGGTATTTGCAGACAAGTAGGGGAATTTAACATATAGGAGGTAAGAAGGTGCCAACCAGACTCCTTCGAGTTTACCAAAGTTGTTACACTGGTAACCCAATGAAGAGAACAATGAAGACAAAAAAGCAATCTGGAGAAACTTCTAACAGTGATGGAAAGTACACCTGTTGAAGTCACACCTCTGTATTAAACATGATAAAAATGTATATCAAAACTAAGGTTTCCAAATAGGGTAGTTACAACATCACATTACGAACATGATGAATCTACCAGACTTTTAAAGCTCCAAAGAGAGTTCAGAAACAGGTTCCAGACAGATGAAATCCTACCATAAAAGAACCACAGGTAACTAACCCCCCCTGATTGCGTGCCACAGCGAAAATAAACTACTGTCTCAGTCTGGATATTTTACAGGCTCATGACTGTCTCCTGATGAGTATAATAGACATTATCTCTGACCTCATGGAAGGAAACATCTTGAGAGGAATAAGATCAATTCAGAAAGCAATCACCTGGTGTAGAAACCAGCTTTTAAACAAGTCCCTGGTATACAGGAGAGGTATTCAGATAACATCTGAATCACCTTTTGAACATGAATCCATACACCTCAGGCCTGTAAAATAACCATCATTAAAATTCTATGATGGACAAAAAGAATTTCAAGACAAAAGATGTGGCCCCTTCAGCAAAGGAAACAAAATTCAAAGGGTCACCTGCATCTGTTCAGAAAGCAATGACAAGGGATGCTTTGAAAACATTCCCAAAATGATTTGCAAACTAAAGAAGAGAGACATGGCATAGCACTTTCTATATAACCCACAAAGTAGAAATATTATTGGGCTTTGTAAATAAGTAGGGCTATGACCGTTTAGCGATTAATCGCTAAACGATCGCATGCGTAATAAACGTTTAGTACAAAGCTACCAGCAATTAATCGCAAAACGCTGTTTTTCCGTACGAAATAAAAAACAATCTGCAGTCATTACAGAAAATTAGATGTTCACTTTAACTGTTTTGTGAAAAAGTGAAATACATATACAAATGTCACACACATAAACATATGACATCAAAGTTGAGCTTCCATGAGGGATCCGTGTTTGAGGTTCATGGAAACTATATCCCCCGGACGTCACTAACGCATTTTACATATTCATCATGTTCAAGAGCACGTTTAAAGTCTCTATGTTGATCATAGGTACTTGCGATTAATCGCTAAACGATCGGCAAAATTTTGCGATTAAACGTTTAGAAATTTTGCTAAATGTTCACAGCCCTATAAATAAGTCAAAGGGTAATGCACTGCACTCAAGATAAGGTTACTCCTATTGTTACCAATCCAATGTAGGTATGGACTAGAATGCACATATACAGCATCAATCATGTTGAAAGGAAATGTTCTGAGAACGTTGGCCCTATTTTAATGAACAACTGCTACTATGATACTGTAGTACAGAGGCAATGTTTTATCTCGCACCTCCAGAAAGAAGGACATTCAATTCCATTTCAATTCAACATTATTTCAACTAGTACGGAAAAACAAAGAATTTAGTAATCACAAGACACGTAGAAGCAACAACAACAGATGGTTGAGGGATAACACAAGGAAGCTACTGAAAGCTTGTGGGATGTGCATCCCCTTTACAAAGAGAAAAAAACAATACCACTGGGAAAATAACTATACATATTTAACTCGATTGAGGACAAAGACAGGCAAAAGGGGAAAAAGCATGGCTAGATATCAATATAAATGCATGTTAAATGTAATTAGATAGCATACAGGATTTGAAACTTCTTTTAAAGCTTAACAGGGAAGGAGAATTTCTTATTGAGTCTAGGAGAACATTCCATGTGAACGGCCTTAATATCTTACGTTACATTGGCTAATTGCGAGTCTAACTGCAAGTCATTAAATTAATGCTTGGCCTTTGTAAAGATCTACCAGGACATACAGGCTGTACCCTGCACTTTGCATTTATCCAGCATGTATAAACTCCGACATGCTGCTCACAATAGCAAGTTCAGCTTGTAAGCATTTCCTTAAAGGTACTGTACATTAAATACAATAAGTCACAACACACCAAGTCATGCCTTTTACTGTTGTTACAAAACACATAATTTAATTTAAGTAAACCAGTAAATCACATGACAACCAGTTTCCATTTAAAAAGCTTCCCAACATCTTTCTTATTAATACCTTGTACACAAGCATCAATTGAAAAATACATCTTCTCATTTGCACCACAATGGAAGCGTAGAAAGATTTACTAGAAATCTCTTTTACGCTTTGTTTACAACTCCTGCCAAGAAAAGTGCAATAGAAGGGGCAGGCTTGACATTCCAGGGCAATCACTATGATTAGTTCGTCTTTACTTCTTCTTACGCTCTTAATTAATTCAGACACAGTTCAACACACCATTCCAACTGCTACATACATATTTCTCTAGCGGGGGGTTTTTACATTGTCAGTACTATCTACATTGTTTCTTCTCTACAGCATTCCTGCGAGCAGAGATTATCACACTTCAGAAACAAGAGTACCATTCTCTTTGGCAGAAAAATGCTTGTGACAATTAATTGCGACTTCCGTTTAAGATTGTCGAAACTTAAGATGTCTAAAACTAAATAAGACATTCTGTCTCTTGCAGAAGGTAGTTACCATGCTGTCAACTGTAAGATACAGTATTAAAAGAACCTGTGCAATTTCATCAAGAGCTCCTCCACATTTCACAAAGAAAATAACACATTTTCATGACCAGATACAAAAATTTTAAAGATCCTATTTCCAAACAATGTATCTAATCCAAAAGAACTCATTTCACTGTTCCACTCACAATATTTGCCAACACTGAATGCTGCTTGTAAAAGCAGAAGGCATTCTCCCTCCCCCTCCACTTAGACCTTCCCCAACTTTTCTTAAAGTGTTATATGTACAATTTTTCAGAGTGTTATAAAAGATATTGCTCAATTTATTTCATGATTTTCCTAAATTTCTCATCACTGTAGAAGCCCAGTTTAGTAATTATTCAAATTGCCAAACCATACAACCCCATCTTCCTAAAATTCAACACAATCCACTTTAAAAACTCTTTGACCTGTTCTACTTTTCCAGGTACACTAAAATTACATTGAAAAGGTTTTGTACAAACAGTACAAAGTATGCTGCAACCTAAATCTTGGTTGTTTTCCTCAGGTTTTACCTGGGGGGGGGGGGGGGGGGATAGACAGTACTGAACTAGGGTGAGAGGAAAATTTCTGTTTATGTAAGGTGGTTAGATACACTCACCTGCAGTATTACCTGACAAATGAAAAATATCCCTGGAGGGCTCTCTTCCACTAAGATATCTTTCATTTTCCAATTTGCCAGGTAATACTGGGGGTAAGTGAGGGTTATGTAAATAGGAGGTGCAGAGGGATGATGTAGATTGCTACTACCTTTGGCAAAGTGCCTATTCAAGTTGAATACCTAAACTTGATGCAAAACTTTTCAAAATTGAGTACACAATTTAACACCATACACACCATAATTTGGTCCAATTTTTTTGAGAGGTGTAATGCTGATCAGCACAGGGTACCCCCCCCCTTTAACCAATGGATACCCTCTTAGTTCTTTAAAGATAATTCACCACTTGTGATAATATTGGTCAATTGTGTATGTAGAGTAGCTGGTTCCTGGTATGGTTTAGCAATCCTTGGTTGTAATACTGTACATGTGACTCTCAAGATATCAACAATTATCGGATACAAAGTTACAGTTCCCAGTTAATTCAACTGCAATTCATGATCCTTTGAAAGTTCCACACATATTCCATCTTTGTTCCATTGCGCTGGCCCATTCTAGGGCAAGGAGTGAATGAATAACTTCATTACATTGCTTTTGCAATTACACACTTTCAGAAAACATTTGAAACACATACCAAAGTGACAAATTGATTAGAGTAATATTTATGCCAATCACCCATTCTGGAAAGCTTGTTTCCTGCTGAAATAACTTTGCTACATCAACCATTTTGTGCCGTATGGTGAATATACATGATAACATCTTCATCTGCTTACGGCAGAGAAGGCCTTTTCATTAAGTGACTCCATACACAACTCCGCACTACGCTTATTGCATGTACTACCGATCATAGGCATAGGAAGTGTGGGGGGGGGGGGCTAAAGCCCCCAGTCAAAAATGTAGTGGGGCAAAGTATGCTTCTGCCTCCCTCAATCCAAGGACGAAAACCACTTGTTTCTTGTGTAAAAATTGCAGTAATTTTTCTTAAACCTTGCCCAACATGTTGCACCAAATTGCATCTAAGGACCCTCAAATATCTGAAAATTTCCCAAAGGGGAGGGGCCACCCCTCCCCTCACTCTTCCTCCCCCCCCGGATGGCAGTCCAAAACAATGTTCAGCCCCCCAGTCTTCCTATGCCTGGGAACATGCTATCAGCCACAGCTATTTCTACTAACATATAAATTTAACAAATAAGATCATTTACAACTTCCATTTTTTTGCATCTTTTACTGTTCTTGTGTTCTCATGAAAAACTTTAAAAAGTCTGACAATTTTTGCAATTCATTGTTAGCTCCTCAAAAAGAACTGGAATACTAATAGGTAATGAGGGGCGATGTAGATATAATGGTTTCAGTATTGTGTGTCTACTTTTTACTCTAAGTTACTTGTGACAGCTTTGCAGAAAGTGTGGCTGTAGGGGTTTTTCAATTACAATTTTCAAGCAGGCAATTACCATTTGTTGACTTATTTCCCACACAATATCTTGCTTCTGCCCTAGAAATGTCAGGTTAATTAATTAAAGTATAATGCAAAAATATCTTGCAAATCCCTCCCTTCCCAACAAAATTTGCATATTTGTTGCTCATGTGCTACTAAGTTTTGCTGTGGGTGTCAACCAGCAATTATAACAGTAGAATGGTCAATTTTACTTCACAAAAATAATTTGATGGTAGTTCTGGATATTTCCAAATGGTGGTGTACTAATATTAATGCAAAAAATACTGATTTTATCCAATATTTCAGTTCTTAACATTTGCCACCACCAACCTGATACTGACATTTTACAAATGAAGATACTGCACTGCACACAAAATCATTGGCTATACTACCATAAAGTTTCATTTCATTTTAGCTTAAATATTACAACTTACTGTCAAACAGGAGAAATTCATTCAAGTACACATTAAGTAACATTCGTACTCTATACAACATTAGTGGCATTTCAGGAAATTCTACTCATAAAAATACAACACCAATATGGAATACTGGCTGATGCCAGTCTTGAATACTGACAATCTGTTCACCACTTTAAATAATTTTAAACATCAAATGGGCAGGTGTGATGTTTTCATGTCACCAGACCTTATTAACATACAATAACACATACAGGTCTGCATATTCTACCATACATTTGGACTGTACAGGTATTCCCTATCTCTATGAAATAACTTTTGAGGCCATTCATTGTCACCATGCAACACTTGTCAAAGACTTGTTTCTGAGTATGTAACACCATCACCATCAAACTAACTCTTTAGAGTACAAACCTTGTTTCCTTTGACTTGGTCACATCTTCTCGGCTGACCAATGTTAAGAGAAACTTCATCTTGACACTTGCAAGTTCACATCTGACACAATCCTACTGCAATGACAGGCTACTACGCATTCCGCACAACAGTGCAACGTTTACGTGATAAGAAAAGAGTTAATGATGACAATATTACAGTTGCAACTCAGGCAACATTTATCTCATTGGTTGAGTGAACTTCCATGGCACCTCCCAACTAAGTTAAATGATCTCCATTGGAAGTAACAAAACTGATAAACTAAAACATCTGGATAAAACACTTGTTCCTGTCCTGGAAGTAAAAAATACCCTTCAATGAACACCATTCTCATAAATACCTGTCAAGTTCATTTTAATTCAGGTGCTCTTTAACCTGTAGAGGTACAGCAGAAACCGCCACATTTCTTCGTGAGCACTGAGTTGGTCTCAATGGTCCTTACCTCAACTAGCAGCATATAACAAACCATGTGGTAATTTGACACAATCTTCAAAAAAAAAAAAATTCCTTGTTTTGCCATTTCTCTGAAAAAAATACTAGACAGGTAGAATCTGCATAGATAGTCATGCTTTGGGGCACAGACTGAAAACAGTTGAACCAACTTCAAAGGGTAGAAACCCCCATTCATCAGAGTTTTATTTTTTTGCCTGAGAATGATAACATATTTGACCCTTGGGTCTGGTTCCTCTGTTGACAACTGAATAAATCCAGAATGCAGGCTGAGGTTGTTCGGTGGAAATCAGATTGTGTGAAACCTATTATAATCTCCCCTTTTTGTACTGAAACTCAGTACCATTGTGTAGATAAATTTCCATACAAAGGATACAATAGAGCCTTACAGGTTAAAGAGATACTGACAAAAAGAACTAAAGATAAATTCTTTGAGATAAAGCTACTGACTGAACTCTTTATTGACTAATATAATTAGGTTGAAGCAACAAACAAGGTAAATGCAAAGAACAGAGGATACATTACGTAAAACGGCTAAACCTTCTATAGAAGCGTAACTCTTTCAAGGGAAATCTTTAAGTCCACAAAAGACCCCCTTCCATCTAAAATTCAGCAAAATGAAACAAGACTCCACTGTGTCTCATCTATTATTCTGTCAAATTTTGGGCTGCAATAGTTTATTTACCAATAAAAGGTACCCCAATGTAATCTGCACACAATTCAAATCAGAGCGGAGGAAATCCATTGATGGATAGGAAGGGGTTGTGGGCCGGTTGAGGTGAGTAAGAGTGAAACAGATTTAAACAACCTTTGGCACGAACGTTAGTATAGGATGATAGCTGCATCTACTTAAAGGAACTGTTTCCTCCACTTAAGCAATCTTTGGAGCTTGAATTAATATACCAAACCTCTTTAACTTTAATTTCAAGTTTAACTGTACAATGTTCATCCCAGATCTCGTAAAAATTTGCATCCCAAGCAAGTGTACAACCAAATTTGCCAACTTTCATTCAACGCATCCTCTTGTGACATTTCAAAACAGGATATTGATAATGTTGTGGTTATACAACAAGAGCTACAATTTTGAATTGTTGCCCACTAAAATAGTGTAGAATGCTTTCAAAGGAAAATCCAGTTCCCCCAATTTGAATTAGCATACCCTGGTATCCTACTCAATTCATGAATGGCTATGTTACATCATGTGACAATATTTTTCTTACAAAAATTTTCAATTCATACAATATGACTTACTTCACCTTCAACACGAAATGCTTTGTTTGGATACATAATCAAAGATTTTGTAAAAGGAATAAGAAGAAATTTGTACTATATAGGTAACGCTTTCAAATAAATTCTGGGCCACTGCTTATTCCCTTTAAAGGAATAATTCCCTGGAGGCTGTGCTACCTAATTTAACAGCAGGTGCTTGTCCATAGCCAAATGTACTGTATCTGTTGATATTTCTTGTCCTAGAATCATATCTATGCCATTATGAATACCTTCACAGGAAAAATACAGATAAGGTGTAAGTGCCTGTAACATTTTGTGCAGGCTTCTGTCTGTTTTTCACACAATATGAAGAGTAATGCAGGTGAAGCACTAACTGCACTCCTACAGGTACCAACAATAAGTAGGTAGCACTCAACAAAAATTTAGGAATGTACATTTTAGGAAAACAAGGAAAATATTTCATTTATGGCACAGAAAATTTTCATATCTTTAAAAACCACGATTTCTAAATACAAAATGGCAGGTGGTTCAAAAAAGCTCAAGAATAATTTGTTCACTTTCAAAATTTCAAATGATGTAACATTCATAACTCCTGTGATACATTATATTTTGGTAAAATAAAGCTTTTGCTTGAGTTTACTGGTAAAATTGAATGAATAAATAACAATGATACAGTTGCTACTTTCTGTGTATGCCATGTTGGTGCATTGTAAGTGCAATATTTTCCTTTAAATATGTACATATACAAAACCTAAGACTGTGTCCCAGAGTGTGACACACCTTTATCTGCCTCACACAGTGTAAGGAAGTTTTAATTCTCTTGATTCTGAATGTCAAACTATACATGACTTAACTGTACCTTGGTAGCTAACTTGGACTGCACCCTACAGAAGTACAAATTCTTTGGAGAGACAAATCAAATCTTAAGTGGACAAAATGTTTTTTTGTTTGAATTGGAATTTTAGGCCTGTGTAATTAATGTTAATTTCTTTATCAAAAGTAACATGTACAGAGTTAGAGAGTTAGATGAGGTTTTATGCCTCAGTTTCTAACCAATCGGTTTAAGTCGGGCCGGCCACGGCCTTTTTTCCAGTTGTGGCTCACTGGCTTGTATTCCCTACTCCACTGATTATGCTGAGCACCAAGCACAACGGCAGTAGGTTCCATTTTTAAACTCTTTGGTATGACCCGGCCTGGAGTTGAACCCCAGACCTTCCAGCTGCAAGATGGATGCTCTAATCACTTGACCATACAGTCGGTCACATGTACAAGTAAATCACAGAGGGTATTGTCACAAATCTCCAGTCACTTGGTTGAATTGTACTACTAAAGAAGAATACATTCAGTAAATTGTCACATAGTATGTGGTAAATGCCTCATGAGGTTGGTACAAGGTGCACTGGTCTGAAGTATAAATACAGGTGGTGTCTCAGTGAAAACTGGAAGGTACACTGTCTCGCAAGGACAAAGATTTCGAGCAATAAAACAGACAGATCCCAATTTGGACTAAGCATTTGTCAATCAGTGAGCTGTATGCTACATCTGATGGGCCACCAAGTCAGCCATAGAAATAAAGGAAAATTAATGAGTTTTACTCATTATTTTTTAATACAGTTTTATTTCATCCTACAAAGATGTAATTTTAATACTATTTGCTGCTTAGTGTTGAGATTTGTCTCCTGTGGTTAGGTTAAAGGTCAAAAGCAGTCGCCCCAAACTTATTTTGAAACAATCTAGCTAAATATCACAAATTTCTTCATATTTCGCTTCCAAGTATCTTTCATGATATTTTAGAACATAAATATTGCATATTCAAGGTAAATCAAGCAGTTGTTCTTTGTAAATTTTACAATTAACTGAGAAAAATACTGTCACATGATTCTCAAGAGCCATTCAGGAAATAGGATAGACTACTATACAATTCTTTTTGGGGGTGACTGCATTTTCCCTTTAAATAAGTAAGTCGAACTTATTTTCATTTACTGTTCAGTTAATCCTGAAAGGTGGTCCTACAGGGTAATTTCAACAGTGAAAAAAGGCTGCAAAACTATGAGCTAAAGATAATAGCTTGTATATACCTTATAAGGTTCTCATGTGTGGAGTAGAGATGAAAAATTATCAACAGATTCTTGTATTCTGACTCCCAACTCACTTTGCTTGACCTTTCTTCTAGCCTTCCTCCCCCTTCAACCTAGGACTTCTACATGGGTGGAGAAAATGGACAACCTGGAAAGCCTCTTGTCCCAAATTTGGCATTTGGAGCAAAACTGTGAACTACTGTAAAGAGAAGTATTCCTTTTCATGTGCAAACATGTAAAACACTGTGGGACATTTGACCTGCTTCCAGAAATAAAAAAAAAATCCAAGCCTGTTCACCAATACCATCCAGTAAATGTTGTGAATGCTTGTCTGTGTTTGCTGAAATGACGATTTATAGAGACTGTCACAGTTTGCAATAATTGAAAGTCATTAGCAGTTATTATGAGTATCTGGTTATTTAGACCATTTGTGTAAATGATGGACCCTTATGCTACCACAAACTTTTCCAAAACTACTGACACAACTGACTTCTTCAATTACATTTGCAAGGCAATTTAAAGTGCATACAACTAAGGTTAATGTCTGAGGGTCAGAAATCCAATTCACTCACTGAGTGAGTACCTATACCAGAGTGAGTGTGGAAGAACACCAGGGAGATTCACCTCTTTTGGACTAGCGCTCAGAGGTTAACAAGGCAGACATACTAATTGTTCCCAATCCTGCTCCAGGGGCCACCATTTAACGTCCCCATCCAATAGGCATAAGTGTATCCCCAGTCTTTAGCTACTTTCATAAAGGCTGGGAGAGCTGGGGGTTCCTTGCTCTGCACCACTGATCGACAGCAGAACTGAGCAAAGTGGACAACTTCCACAAACAGACAATCAGATACACGATTAAAATTCACAATTTAAACACCCTCAGCATCACTGTGAACAGCTATGCTGAACAAGTAAATTTTAGTCCCCAGAAAATTGTGTGGTTCCGCCAGGATTTGATCCGGGGACCTCTAGTATGCAAGGCAGTACACTCAAACCACCAAACCAACTCCACCCTCAATTACGTTCCCCCATACCCTCCCATTACTGGAAACACAGTTTTCAAGTATTACTACAAGAGAATACAAGTATATATGTGGGACAAAGGCTGGTCAACAGTTGCTATTTTATACTGTGTTGATAACTCAACCTTTGTTACATGAATTTACATAGAACTTCACATGATGTAATGCATTAGTGTATAAGTAAGCATAAAAGTGACTTCAAAATAGAATAATGATCACCACTTTGCAATTACACAGTGCTATCAACCAGAGTGTGTCTTTTCATTAAAATTCACTTCTACACATGAAATTCCCAGCCTAGCATATTACTCTTCAATTAAAACTGATCTCTTCAAATAAAGCATGGGGTGTACCAGTATTTTTCACACTTCATTCATACTGGCACTAAATACCTAAACAAGTCCACATTTTTCTTCACAATGCCAATTTTCATGATTTCATGAGGTGCTTTCTAAATGCAATACATCACTGTACCTAATTCTGATTATCCAATTCACACACAAAAGAAACCATTGACCATGAATAACATGCATCAACACGTTTCAAACATGTGAAGCCTAACCGAGCTTACATTTTTCAGACACTGCCATTCACATAAACTACAATACCATTGTATTATGCTCCTTGTAAGACCACTAGACTACAATACAAACAATACAGTTAGTTTTGTCCTACCATGGATTTATTATGATCCTACATTCTTCAACCAGTATTAGATATAACACTGTACCTTTGTAATGCATCCAAACACAACACTAATTGGAAGGATTCCCAGCTTCCAACCTGAACCAAATCCATTGCCAGTTGCTATGAAATGTACACAAATTCCAAAGCTATTGACTGTTAACTTGAAGTAGAAACACAGAAAGCTGGAAACTGTGGAAGAGTATTGAGCTCCATAACACATCACTGGGCACCGTACAATTCAATAACGAGTATGGGAGAAAGAAAGTACTGTTGGAAAGTCAAATGCATGTATACAATGAAGAGGGCCTATTCTGTAGTCGAAATGAAAATGGAAAACTATTCATAGGTTAAACCATCATGTACACAAAGGATGCACTTTGGACTAGAAAGATAAGTTTTACAAAAACGAAAGGTAAATATAAATTCTGAGTAATCTTACCTCTGAGGACACCCTGACATGACAAAAACATGTATCAAATTTATCCAAATATGAATGAGAGAGCTTTATCACCTTCAAGTGAATATCTCCACTGACCCTGTACTTGTTATATACAGAAGCATTCTATGCAGGTGACTGGCTATACTAAACTACTGTACCATGAAAATTAAAGCTCACTGCCAAAGGTATCAAAACTTAAACCTCTGGTGACAGTTTTGCTGGGTATATTGTCAACTGAGGAAGTTACGCACTACAAAAACAACCACCTCCAATGAACACTTTATGGCACGTATTAGAATATAAACATGTAGTCATCAGATACATGGTAAAGCTTTCTGACATCCTGCAAAAGATTGCTCCCTGACGAAATGCAGTATCACAGTCTCATGACATCCCTTCAGCAAATGTTTCAAGTGAACCCTAATCATCAACTCTCCCTTCCCTAAAATGCCACCCTTCCCTAAAATGCCACCCTTCCCTAAAATGCCTGCCATCCCTTCCCTAAAATGCCACCCATCATACGTTTTGGGGAAAGTTGGGGACTGGTAGGAGGGCAGCACTGACTTCCTTGACCAAGTGCAGTTCTTTTGATTGTGGGTTTATTCTGAATAAGTATACTATGGCACTGGCGTAGGCACAAATCTACCTTATAACCCAGAAAAATTGTAGGAATTATCATTAACTTGTTAACAAGGATAAATTGTATGTACTGTTATTGGAATAATTACTTCATATTCATTGCAGATGGATTTATGTAAAGACACTGCTTTGTTTCGAAGTTGGAGGATGTAATGTTTGTCAGAAAATTACTAAGATTAATGTTGGGACTGTTAAAGGTATTCAATATTGTATCACCTGGTACTGCAATTACTCGTAACTGTTTTTTTATTCATATCACTGTCCCCAATTTGAATTAGTGTACTCTGTCATCCTAATTCAGACATGGCTCCTTTCAATCATGTGACAATATTTTTGTTACTTATTTTTTAAATTCATGCAGAATTGACTCCTTGGTTTATCTTCAAGATTCAATGGTTTTATACAGAAACATCATGAAAAACACTTGTGAGTGAAACGAGGAGATACGTAAGATTTAACAGATTATGAACTTTAGCTTGGGGCGACTGCTTTCTCCCTTTAATGTATAATGAAAATGTGAATATTTACATCTGATACAACTAGACCTAAATTTCACACAGAGATTATGTTAATGTTATGGCTGACTGTAACTCCTGGCATATACCCAGTGGTGTAATAAAGGGGGGTCAGGGAGGGGCAGCCGCACTCCCTAGACGGGCCAGGGCCGCAAAATGAAGGTGGAGGAAAAAAGAAAAATAGGAATAAAGATAGGAAAACAAAGAATAAGAAATCAAATGAAATAGAAGGTAAAGGAAAATGAAAGCTTGTGTACATTTCGCGCCCCTCCACCTACGCTGAACTGTTAATTCGTGACGGCAAGAGCACTTAAGTTGAGCGGTATGATGCAGTCACGCTCTTTTCTTACAAGAATGACACCGCCAGCCAGACCTTAATAAGAGTTTGCTGAGTTCTCACTGGGGATGATCGAGCAGACTGGTCATCCGGGCCCCGGGCTCTGGGGGTGCACGTTGAGTCACTTGACCCCCTGCAAACAACCCTTGTGACGCCACTGCATATACCTCCAATGTAAATGAAATGACAAATTGTGGTAGTGTACAACAGCCAATGATTGTATTAAGTACATTTATTCCTAAATGTAAGTGTCTGATCGTTAACGATCAGTATTGAGCACGCTGAAATGTGGGATACCAGTTATATCGTTCATTTGTAATACTGATACACCACCATGGTTGAGATAATCTTATTTGTCAAACCTAGCATATAAGTACAAGTAAGGATGGAATTCCGTAGTAATGATAGGCAGGTGAGTGTTTAACAATTAAGTGTGCATTTTCATTCTGAGCAAGTCAGTACTGGAAGGACCCTGAAATGATTTCAAATTTGAAGGTAGTTTCCTTTTACCTGAATGTTCATGACTAACTCTGTCTGATCAATAGTAATATCATTACAGGTTAAACACCTTTATCAGTGTAATACTCTGACGTTCAAACAAGAGTGAATAAACGTCAACCTAAATGCTTACATGTATATCACATACTCACTTTTCATTCTAGTTTCTCTTTCATATCAACACATAGAGGAAACTGTTCTGACAGTCAAAACCTTTTGATACAATGGTGCACACGTCAATCTACCATTTTGGCGCCAAGTTGTATTACACCTCATTTCATCATGGTGCATATTCTGAATAGTCAAACATTTCACAGCAAACACTTCAACAATGAAAAAATGTCCTAGCAATGATGGGTACCCAAACAATGCTGTACCACCACTGAAAGTAAAGCTATCGAAGGCAAAGATTGTGAGGCCAGAAGACTGGCTTCAAGTTATATTACCTTCTCTGTGTGGCCAGAAAACAGGACTTTCAGGTTCAAAAGGTTTAATAATGAAGTAGGTAATTCAGTCATCTTAATTGTTAGGGCACTGTCACACATTTTGATGGGGCAAAGCTGACTTTGGGTCATTGAATATAACAAGATATTAATGTATATGGAGACGAAACTCACATCAAGAGAAGAGAGGCAGGCACATGATAGGTTGCAAGTGCAGACAATAAGGAAAAGGCAGGCCAATGCCATCAGAGTTACATAACTCGATCTTTGACGACAACTACTGTACTTAAAACATACACATAACACTCACATACACGTAGCCATCTAAATATTTATATAAAAAAATTCTCTTTAAGCAATTAAGAACCTACAGAAACTTTGCATAAAATTACTGTAAGTACAGTCATTCTCTCAATAGACCCTTTTCCAAATACCAATTACAAAGAATTGTGGGATAGAGTTTGGTATGCGTCGTTTTTCGCCACAGAAATATGCCACTGACAAAAACGACACATACCAAACTCTATCCCACAATCCTTTGTAATTGCTATTTGGAAAAGGGTCTATACCAAGTATACATACAGTATAATATGTTCATAAACTTGACATTCATGCGATTCAGTTCTTGCTTAATTAAACATATAACTGGGAAATCTGCAAGCAGTGTACATTTTAGTAAAACAATTTCACTCACAAGCTCCACAATTTTTGGATCTACAGTAAGGGATGAGAGCAAAGATTGCCAGAAGTAATTTACTGCTTGCATATAAACCTATTCAATTTCAC
The DNA here is from genome assembly GCA_029531755.1 of Holothuria leucospilota. Taxonomy (NCBI): domain Eukaryota; kingdom Metazoa; phylum Echinodermata; class Holothuroidea; order Aspidochirotida; family Holothuriidae; genus Holothuria; species Holothuria leucospilota. Next base: position 67,319,618 of record CM055962.1, read on the forward strand.
AATACATCAAGTCTTTAAAACAACAAAAGGTATAACCTCAAATATGATGGGAATTAGATGCACTATTCCAATAAAATATATTGGAAGGTTAATCAATGGAATATTTTTGCTAACCCACAGCCTAAAATACAAAGAGTTGGTAAATTATCTCAGGAATGCACCAAGGTCAATCAGCCATACTGCTACTGCCTGTATAGCAAAGCAGTATTATTATAATAACAGCAGAAGTAACACAAAGAGCTCAATAACTGTATAGTTATCTATCTCATTCTATAATAATCTGTGTAGGATAGTACATCAGTCCCCCATCACAACAAAAGAGGTGAGCATCCTACCTCAATTTAGAACAGCTATTCAAGATTCCAACTAGATACTGCACAAACTGATACTGGGACCTTGACCCCCTTGTCTTACACCTTGATCAGAGTCAAGGTTAGGTTAGGTCTACTGGGAGTCAGCCTATAGACCCTTTTCCAAATAGCAATTGCAATGGATTGTGGGATGGAGTTCTGGTAGGTGATGTTGTTGTCAATGGCATTTTGCTGTGGCAAAAAATGATGCACACCAAAATTCTATCCCACAATCCTTTGTAAATCCCTATTGGGAGTCAGCCTATGGTACATCAAGTGCTGTAAACTATACCCTACAAATACAGAGCTGAAAGGTATGCAACTATGCTTGTAAAATTTGCACCACAAAAAATTGCACATGGAATGAAGGGAAGGAACTCAACATACTGTAATCTGGTGTCTTCAGTAGCATTGCCAGAAAACTTTGTGTAGGGGTGCTTCTAGGGGGCCTCCACCAATTCATGGGGGGGGAGGGTTTCAAATGTGAAATCACCATATTCTTATAAACATTTTCCAGTCTTGGACCTTACAGTGAGGTGGGGCCTTTGGAGGGGTAAGAGATGTGGAGGCTCACGTTCGGATATCTTAGCTGTAACTGCACTGGCCCAAATACCCGGAACTACTGAAAACATATAATACAGAACATCTCCCATCGTGTGTAAGGTGGTTTGAAAATTTGACAGCAAAACATTTTTGCTTTCAGGAGTAAGCATGGCAGGCCATTTGCCCCTTTTTGGACCTCAAACAATATTTATTTGATCAAGAATTGAGGTGGCAGCAATATTTGGGCTCTTTGTTTTTTTTTTCATACTATCTTCAGGGGCTTTGGTTTATACTTGCCTGCAACTACCAACCTGTCTAGTCTTAAATGGTACTTGCAACTGCCAAAACTGATGCAAAAATCTAACTTCCCCAATGAATTCAGTGCAGATCAAAACAAGATTTTGTCTCCGCAACAAACTTGCCCTTTTAAGTATTACCCTTTTAAGTTGCATCTGTGTTAGCTGCCCGCTTGACGGACATGTATTACTCCTGTACCTGTACTGGCTACACTCATTATACCAACATTCGCAAACTTTCACAAGAATTCTTTGTGGAACTGCATAAAAACTGTATGCTATTAACTATTCATATATATGACACAACAAATTCAAATCATAAATATTCAATGAAAATTCTGCTAAGGCAAGTCTGATTACCATGCTATTCTGACGACCAAGTCAATTGGGCTTTAGTGTGTGATTTCTCCTGCTTAAAGCTCATACAAAATGAAGAGGTCCCATTGACTTACTGTGTAAAAGTGAGCAGGTTGCAGAAGGTTCCAGTTTAAGCTTCCTGGTACAACATGAATATTCAAATATCGAAACCAATCACCAGTCAACAGTAACATCAAACTGGGCTCATGAATATAGCCAAACTGGATGATCTCTGTCATTGTTCACAGGTGTTAAGTATGTAAGTCAAAAAAGGAGTACATATTTGACACCTGCCATGGCGGTGAGTGTGCTGAAAGTTAATAAATTGCACAATTACACTACTTGACTGTGATTCTAAGTCAGCTTTACATGGTACAATCAGAAAACCCCTGATTCTTGTTCCTCCAGACAACATTCTCTGGTCTGTACTTGACTATATCTCTTCATAATTGGAGTCTGGTATGGATGAAATGGCCTTCAGAAGCAAGTTGACCCTTCAGCTCAACTCACAAGCACTTGCCATACCTAATCTTACAGTAATAATTGTGCATGAGAATTTTAGTACTCAAACCAACAGCTTGTAAAACTGTATTCAAATCTTCCATCGCTGATAGATACAGGCTGCTAGTGTTCGAGCGAGAAAAGACGACTAGCACAGCATGCAGCACATATGATGAGAGATTATAGTCATGCATCTTTCAAAAACCTCCCTTGAAAGGAAAATTACAACTGTATTGTATCCTCCTGTGGCTGAGGGACAATTCTTAATTAAAACTGTAAAGTAAATGCCAAAACCACAATAAAACAGACAGGTACCTTTCCACATCTAAGAGATTTTGTATTAAACTGCATTTTATCAAAATACTATGTACAACAACAAACATTACCTTAATCGCATACTCCGTGAATACGCCAACCCACACACTTTTCGCTCCATAACAAGGAAATGAAATCACTCTAATTAGACTACTGCTGAACACAGAACTTTAATCCATCATCTGAAATTTAGATTAGGCCATCTGAATTCTAAATTTGCAGTGTGGAGTGTCTCAAAGAAGTTTATTAAAAGTGTTTCTATGTTTTCTGATCACGTAATACTTACAATGGATAGATCACATAGCACAGCTTGTCAATAGAACACTGACACTTGCGATCTTTAAAGACGTTCACGAGACATACACCACTGTAGGTTATATCTAATGTAATCTAGTGAGAACAAGCACCTTACATGTTTGCTTCCATAGTGATCGTGTCTTTCATTGTTATTCTACATCGACAGAATTGACCACGCTTATTGACATTTGAACACAAAAGAACATTAAAATGTGATTAGAATATTTCATTGCTCCATTATTCCTATCATTGTAATAAAAGTGCCATGCAAGCCTTTAAATCTTAAAAGAGAACAAAGGACTAAGTTTTGCATAACAAATATAGTAAGAGTGATTTACTGTATACCATAAACAAGGTAAAACAAACAGCACCAATATTTCATTATTTCTAGTGTGGGTCTATAGATACAAGTGAAGAATGACTAGGTAGTGATATTTGCAACAAAAAGACTTAAAGCAAGTCTACTATGCAGGTATGTACAGTATTTTCTATATTGTTCTTAAAAATCTTTTCCAATAATATTCAGAAGCAGGAAAGAAGCTTGGTGATGGAGTGTATGCCTTTTATAATGCATTTGATATGGACCCAGGACCACATCCTGGTAGGACCACCTCAAAACTTTGTGGGAGTAGGGACTAGAGACAACCTATTTGGTTTTACAGGAATCTATGATCCTCAGTTTACATTTGTAACCCTCACTTAATTACCTGTCAGTAAGTACCTGGCAAAAGAGGATAATAGTCCGATGGAAGGAAGGAGGCCCTCTGGCCTCTTCACTTCCTTTGCCACATTGAAGCTACTGCCCAAGAATGAAGTTTGCAATGGGGCCTGGCTGTTTCTTTCAAAAGTTTTCAGAAGTTTCAGAGCATACTTTGGGAAGAACTGTTGAGTGAATTTTGTATTTGAATGAAAATCCTGCTAAAAAATATAAATAAGTATTTGAGTGTTCAAAGTTTTCCCATCATTGCAAATTAAATTATTATCGGCACGGGAAATAGTTTGATTTACTGTCAATCATGTTTCCAAGTTCTACGGGAGGCCTTCAGTACACCTGAAGCTACAGTATACGACAAAGAAAAATAATTTGTGATTTATGTGGGCCATATCCAACAGCCTTACATCTGATCACCTCCTCCCCACCACTAAGTTGATCGACTGCTCAGGGTCAGATCCAGACCTGACCACTTGCTCCTACTGCACGTACTCAAGTGGAAACACACTCTTAGGTTCACATCTTGATCTTACACACACATTTACAAATGCAAATATGTAGCAAGGAAGGTAAGGCAATGTATACAGATTGAGGGGTTTGAAAAATTGGTGCAGTACATAAGATTTTGGGTTGTTCCATCTTTGTCCTGTCTGATTCAAGTGAGCGTGGTGGCCTACTGGTTAAGGTGTTGGACTTGTGATCCAACGACTGCTGGTTCAACTCCTGCCTGGGTTATTTATACCTAGTGTCCCTGGGCAAGATGCTTTAACTCAATTGCCTCTCTCCACCAAGGGGTTAAATTGGTACCTGTGAGGTACATTGTTATTGGGCACACCGTTCACGCTGCTGTGCACAGCACTTGGAGGGATTGTCTCATGGTTTATCATTGAGCAAGCATAATATTTATTTTCATTAACACATTGTGCTGTGCCTTTGATTTGGATTGCCTGGATTTTGGTGCATTAAAAATGCAAATATAATATTATCCTCTAAGTACATCCTCTTCTGGTCTTTGCCCAATACAGTTGTCAAACTGAGCAACAAGAGCTCCAGTCCACCCCTATCAGCCTTTATAAATGGCCTAACACTGAGGATACACATCTCCTCCATCTGATGATGGCATTATACCATACACAGACATACCAGGAGTAGAAAGTGAAGTACAATGCCTGCTTCAATATATCTCGAAGTCGTAAGGAGAGGATCATTTCACCAGCATTCATCCGTGACCTTCTGGAGAGTGTCCTGTATGCGCCCAAGACATTGCCTTTCAACATGAAATTCCACTGAAGTTACTAAAGTTTTAGTTTTTAAGTACAGTTCATAAAATAGTCAAATATCTCAAATTTTGAAGTTAATCAGTGGAAAACTTGATCCAAAAGGAAGCTTAACACAAAAGTTTCAACTAATGGCAACTCTGTTTATACGACATACTGTAACAGACCTACATGGGACCCTTCAAAAACTTAAATCATCTGAGTATCTTTTACTGTTCTGCAGATAAAGCTTCTCAGAGTTTTACCATTTCTGAGATTTCTCATTAGCTTGATGCAAAAATTATGCTGTGGAGTGTTGCAAATAATCTGTTTTTTTTTCTTTTCTTTTCTTTTCTTTTTTTTTCATTAATCCTTTATTTAACTGTCTCTTGATTACTTACCAGCTACGGTAATTCTAGTTTGATTTTTAATGTGGGCATTTTCAAAGTAGTAAATACCTACTTTCAAAATAAACACCTCAGGACATGTAACCCCTACAACTGTCCTTGGAATGAAGGTAAACACACCACACTAGTCCCTCTTTCCATGTCACAAATTTGCATAATATGCAAATCATGTTTGTTCATGATATAAGTGCAAAATCAGTAACTGATTTTTAAAATGGTCACTATTTGATGGACTTTGAGGGGGAATTATGGCTATTTTTTCAGTTTTTAATGCCTTTTCAATCAAATAGGGAGGTACAGTAGGACATTTTCATGTCCACACATATCTTTAACACTTGTGTGGATCAAGTCATTCTTGAATGGCACCATAGCAAACATCAAGAGCACGACAGCCTTTAGCAACCCTGTAATTATGTGTACACTATACAGGCTGGAATTAAAAACTTATCACAGCCTTTGATGAAGGTTCAATTTGTTTAATGTATAATAGCAATCTAGTCAAAACATACTATGCAGCTAGTGTAAGGAGTCAATGGTTGACGAGCAAGAAGAGGACTATAGGAGGCACCCTCCGCCACTGTGCTAGTGGGTTGTCAGGGTCTTACTGTGGGTAAGTGGGGATTACATATGTAAAGAGGAGGTAAGTGAGGGGCGATGTAGATTGCCTTTACACAAATGCCACAATTAAGTGAACATCAATTTACACTCCTCCCTGCATTCTGTACAGTAGCTATTTGCTAAGCAAAAACAGAAGATGAAAATTGGGTTCTCTAGCAGTGCTTAGCACAAATTATTATCTTTGTGGGACTTCCAGGCAAGAATCTCACAACATGGTGAATTACTGGGAATAATTCACCATGAAGTGAGATTCTTGCCTGTAAGTCCCACAAAGAAAAATTTTTTGCTTATGCCATACTTTAGAAACTAAGAAGCAGTCTAACATATCAACAGTTTTTACTGGGTGGTTCCATATTGTTTCCGTCAAAGAGAAAACCCCTTCATTTTCACTTTCTCCCATGACCACAGGCCCTCTCTTTAGTTGACACAAAAAACAGATTCTTAACTGAAATTAAAACTATGTAGGCTACTAACTGAGGTATCAATTACACAATTCCCACATCCACCTTATTCACATGAAAGCAATAATGTACTGTAGGTTTCCATCGAGGAACTTACTACTAGGAATGAAATATTTGTCAGAGACACTGGTACACCATAGACTATGTGGCTAGTAGGTTTACTTATCCAGACAACACTAGTACATAATGGCCAAATACCCAAATCTGCAAGAAACTGTAACTAATGGCCCCTCAAAAGACTTAACCACACATAACAAATAGGTATTTTTCACTATGGCAAATGCAACAGGTGGTAGACACAACACTGCACACTAGCTTTATTATACTTATATGTCATAAAAGATCACTAACAGGTCTGCCAAACTTCCTACTAATTCAAGTTCCACCAAGCAAAAACAAGACTTCCTGTGACAATCTCTGGTAACTTACATTTGGCGCAGGTCCTCCATAGAACATCGAGCAGCAAATTTCATAAATACTCCCTTAGCCACTCCAAGTTTCGCCTTCAACATCGTCATAAGAGTCAGTTGTACATTGTTTAGTGTCCACACAGGATTCCTCCTACACACACAAACACTTTGGCAGAGCCACCTGTGGCTTTACTTGTCACATGTAGCACTGAATAGTAACCTTGCCACCATAGGATGACTCAGTTGTTAAGCTATGAATGGCTTAAAATACTGTTTTATGTCAACAAAATATGTAATAAAGGAACTTTGAATAGGTTCACCACCCCTCCAATAAATTCAAGGCTCTTTCATACTGTAGAACAGTATCTGAAGGCTTTGTGTAAGAAACTGATTTTTCTAATCACAGTGGCACTTGTAATACCAGTAATTAGGTGAAAGACTTAACAGTGAATGAGGCCATGTAGAAGTGTACTGTGCTACTGTACTGCATACACAGACTTGTGGAGAATCAAAACGATATTGATTCCCAAAGTAAAAGTGTGTTGTGCCAGGTTACATGTACAATCCCAGCCCACATATCTTTTCTTTGAAAAAGAAGTATTGACACAAGTTTTCAGCATGTCTAAATATCGTAAGCCACACAGGAGAGTACCTAAATTTCACAGAATAGTAGTCCTTTATGTAAACTACCATGCTTGCTTGCCAAAGGAGCTTTGAAATCCCCAAGCACATTCCAATGTCAGGCAAGGGCTTTGTCAAGGCAATCCTACCTCAAACAACTAAACAGGTTCATAGGTCAAGCACAAACTTAGTCACTCAAACCCAACAGGAGTACATTGGCACATTACCATCTAGGCTCTTTTCACATTCAAAAAGAATTTACCTATGATGCAGAAGAAAATATTTTTTTTGTCATGCATGATAACAAACCTTCTCCCTCATTTCACATACTACCCACCTTGTAACAACTGACAGCAGCTAAGTTTTAATATTACAGTCTTTTTTTTTTTTTCTGTTACGAACCAACCAAGCCAATATCAAGGTGTTATCAGCAAGCTTCCTGTGATCTAAATACTTGACGAGATGGCAAGACTTGCCTTCCTGTTACAGATTCCCATGTTATCAAGGCCACTTACAAACACTAGAAATACATTAGGCCTTGGGACGTCATTCAGTGAACAGTGCAACAAGGTAGACGCAATATCCAAATCAATAATCACTATCAGTATTCCTGGAATGGCCATTATTGATTACGATTTGTTGATGTTTATTCCGTAAATAATTCTATTGTCAATTTAGTTCACATAACTGGGTAACGTGTGTACTTTTTTCAGGAGGATCTCTTTTCATCACACCAAGCTTGAACAGTAGATGCAATGTTTCACAGAACGACTAAAGGAATGTTACGAAATTGTTCAAGAGAATAACCAATTGCTCTTGCCTCATTTTGATGAATGGAAAGTCAAATATGGCTGTACCTATGAAGTCTTTAATGAACTGCTACAAAATCTCCTGTAGAATAAAGGTTTTGTACAGAGCTACTTGCTATTAACTGGAAAATCAATTTTTTTTTCCCCCATCCATTTCATCATTTGTTCATTTCCACATTTTCTGTCCATTTTTAAACCACCTCATGTGCTTTTTTCTTATTGTCGCCATCTAAGGATCTCCATGTTTTGTGCCTACATATCCTCAAAAAACTTGAAGAATCCACAAATACTGTAGGTCTATTATGTAGCCCTGCAGCTTCAGCAAACTGCATAGGGGATAATCCCAATTAATCACCAGCAATATGCAATCATAAAATTTTGTGAATAAACATTAGTGGATTTGTTACATGTTCACAGCCCAATCTATATTTTCCATAACAAGTCTTTCACTATATATTTCATAACATGAACATTGCACACTAAAGGCAAACTGAGGAGTAATTCTGAATGCACTTTAAAAAGTCAGTAACAAGATAAAGTCACATAATGACAAAGAGCAGTCAATGAATAACGATAGCAAGGTGTACTGTGACTACTTATTCAATTAGGTTGTCTGACCCTTCAAGTTCATTTCCACAAAATAAAACGAAATTTGTCTTTATGGGCTCCATTTAGCCAAATACCTCACAGCATTCACCAAAGAAGCTTCATCTATCACAAAATTTTTGTGACTTACTCATTCCTCAGGACCATTCTGAAGCAACAGGAAGGGTGTATCAATGTCCACTACTGCTGGTCAAATAATAATTTAGTCCAAACGCAGACCTGTCCAACAGGCGAACACTTCCAGTGTTTTCAGTGATCTTCACCTACTTGGTACAGTGCTAAAGGGATATCACCATATGTCACATTACACACAGTCTCACACCTCACATACTTTGTAAGTTGTATGCTCCAATGATACTGGCCTGAACAAGACCAATGGCATATTCCTTCTTGCCAGTAGCAAGGGCCCAGTCTTAAGTTGTATGGGATTGCGACACATACTATTCTCATCTCCTGAATGGTGTAACTGACAATAGACCTACTGGTACCCACCCTGGCATAAAAAAGTTGATACTATACCTACTACAATGCAGTACAAAGTAAGATGTCCCACTGCCATTATTGAGTGGAATGTGTGTACAGTGCACTTCACAATACCTGCTTTCAAAAGTAATTTACCGCTACTTGTTGTGACACATACTCTATGTGACAAGTGGGTGGGAGATCTGAAAATCACAAACGGCCTAAACCAACTGACTGTCTCTCAACTCGATAGCTCTGCCAAAATTCAATAAACACAGAAAGTTGTCATGGAAATGCCCCTATGTGCAATTACTGACACAACCTACTTTAAAGAGGCATTTAGAAATTAAATTAGCAAGAAACATTTAAAAGGTGTGCATAGTCACATGGAATCCAAGTTTGAATACAGCACACGTCTATGACAAATCGTTACAACCCACACGGTTATTCATACATAGAATTAAGGTTGTAGCTAGACCACTTTTAATGGTGGGCTCCAGTAAAGAGTCCAACCAGAGTGTACCTAGTGTAACATGCAATTGTTGAAAAGAGTGGAGTATATTCTAGATTTACTGGCAGTATACTGGGGTTCTTTCCAGTATTTCAAAATGGGGGAAATATGGCTAAAGGTAAATTTCCTTCCCACTTCTTCTAAAACCAGATAAAACCATCATGTTTACTTCAACTGGAAGGAAAGTTAGTACTGCGCAGTACCAGGCTTAATTACAGTTACTGTAGTCCTGGGTGCTAAAGAGTGTTCCCCAGTCGTAATGCCCAATGCCGACCACCGTAGCTACAACCCTGCATAGAAAAATTATTCTTTGTTTTCTTTTTTCTCATTGACCTCGAAACTTACATTTCTTCAATTTTCACAGTGAAACAAAACTGGCCACAAAGTACCTTCATAGAGGGCTTAACTTTGGCAGTACCATGAATTTGGGAAGAAAGTACTGTACCGACCATGACAAAAATCAAAATCCAGAATAAAATTTTTATCCTAGAGCTACTGTACCACCTTTGCAATGTCACAACAGTCACATGACTCATTTTCAGTATCATACCAGTTTGTCATATTGTTAACAGGGCTGGAAAAAATGTTTATTTCCAGGGAAGGGAGTCAAATTGTCCATAATTCCTTCCATGTTTTCATGTGTTGAAAAAGGTAAATTTCCTGCCAATTGCCAAAACTTCCCTCCAAGTACACAAATTTCCCAGGAAGGAGCCTCCCAGCTTCCCAGCTTTTTCCACCCATGATTGCTAAATTCAAATTTAGTTTTAATATGCACTCTCAATATTCTGGTAAGATTTGGATTCAATTAATATTTGTGGTTCTCGAGATATTAGGAAAGGGAGGTATCACATTTCCAACCCAATGTGACCTTGACACAAGAACACAAGACATCATGACCCAACATAACTGTATCAATGCAATACCCTTTAGCTTTTCTCCAACTTTGCAACCAACAATTTTCTCTTCCATAATCCCATGCTTCAGTAACGCACATGTTTGAGAGGCAATCAAATTTGCAGACTTAACATTCCACATGGCAAACTCATATCCTCACCTACTGTATTTCATGGTTAACATAATAGACTGAAATATTAACAAAGTACAGTATTCCTGATCAATGTTAAGCATGGCCGTACGGGGCAGGGGGCAGCCACCCCCACCCCTAACCCCCGAAATGTCAGAAACCTGACTAAATCGGGCAGATATTTTGTCTCAGTCGGCAGAAAATTGGACAATTAAATTAGGTCTGGAGTCGGGCAAAAACCACCGCCCTCCTTGAGAAAGACAGTCGCGTACGGCCATGATGTTAAGTGATGGCACCAATCCTTGCTTCAAGTTCACTATAAATTACGAATGTACTTAGTAAGTTTAACTTTTCATGTCTTAAAAAGCATGCCTGAAATCAAAGGAAAATTTCACAGAAGTATAATAGATTTAGTTCCTGGCTGCACATAACAAACTGAACAATACTGTATAAAAATATGCCCTACACTTAAAGGCAAGCTCCAATTGATAAAGTATATTGAAAGCATACTGCCCACTACCTTCAACTAATAAAGCTTTCAAGGTCATATTACTGACATACTATTTAACCTGCTTTTACCTAACCTGATTGCTCTTCCAACAAAAATGAATAGAAAAAAATTACAACTAGAATAACCATTTGAAGCAATCATAAAAAAGTAAAGAAAAAGTACAAAATTAGCAAATCTAAAGTTAATTGACAAAAATATGACAAGTATTAAAATGAGCTAAATACAATAGATATGACCCCATGATCTCAAATTTAATCAACCTCATCAAAACATCAAGTTAGACCTGCAGCAGTCCATGAGTTGCATTGTACACCTCAACACAGTAGTTCTGTACAAGCATAAAATTTGTTTGGAGAATTTTTACTTCCAAAAGTTTGTTAAAACCAATTATAATTGCACTTTTATACTGATTGTTCTTTTGAGATACTGTGAAAGATTATCTGCAACAATTCAAAACTTTTCCAAAGGTGACAATAAACACACCTGCTTTTTACGAGCGAATGCGAAGTATAGCAGTCGCTTTATGGACTTGTCACAGTGTTTTCATTCTGTGTCTTGTTGGTTTTGTTAATCTATAAGTGTTTGTAGATTAATAGATGTTAGTAATAAATAGAGTAAATTTATTTAAGGTGTCTCTAGCTTTACTACACTTTGAGGCATTTTCCGTGACAGATATTTTAATTGTACGGTTCCTGGAACGACTGTATCACGTTCTTAAACGGCCTGTCTATGGTTTTTGTCAACAGCTGTTATTTTAAAAAGGACGCACACCCTTATCTGCTCATATTTTGAAACGTTTGAGCGATCTGTTGAACTAAAAGTTTATGTGTTATTGTGGGCAACAAATTGTACGAGTGAACTCTCCTTACAATAGATCAAACATACTTGGAAAAAGAACGACAAACTACAGAGTTATGTTTTATTTTCTTTGGAACTGAAGACTTCCAGTAGGTTATGACACAGTGAACGGATAAGATAACGAAGTGTCCCGGATGAAAAAATAGCGCAATACTAACTGCGTAGTTATCTTCTGGCACAGGAGTTTCTTCTGAAACTTGAATTTCCCTTGCAAATAGGTGCTTGCTTTGCCGGTTCCCACGTGATCCGACATTTGATACAGTTAATTGTGGACTTGGAGTAATGATAGTCTATTATTGCGAGCAAATAGCGAAGTATATCTGTCGTGTTTTTGACTTGCAACAGTCGTTAGGTCCAATATGGTGACATTTCTCTTGTCTTGTTATGTCCTGCACTTCTTGTACAATATTGTCATTTTTATAAACTTCAATTTATCCACAGTACTTAGGCCTTCTGTGTCGTTCATCGCCAGCAAAGGGCGATTGCTGAACTGTTGAACGATCCCCAGTTAACCTTCCTCCTTTTGAGTGAGCGCTTCCCATCGTTAAAGACAATATAAACATAAAAGACAGCCCTCCACTAGATGCATAACTTCATCACATTTGTTAGCATTTATTCTTGCAAGGTGCTCTAAAGAGTTTTTATATTATTAAAATATCTGCCGATTCATTTGTTCCTGTTGGCGCATTGGATAGGGCATAAGACTCACACGCTGGTGGTACGCGGTTCGCTCCCCATTGCTACGTCAATCTGTCAAATACTTTTCTTTCCCTTCAGTTTTACATTCGCGAGTGTGAATGCCTCGCATTCTGGTTGATAAAGAGGTCACTGTCTTTTAACACCCATTGTTGTTCTTTTTTCCTGTTTTTTTTCTCTTTTGTTTTAAGGTAAGTGCACTTGACAGTTTTTCTTTCACTTTTATACTTGCAAATTAACAGACCTAGAAATCGACCACTTAAACATGAGAAATGTTTTGACTTGTTTCTACATTATGAAGATTACTTAAAAGGGTAAATTTTATTTCTAAACACAATGGCTAAATTTCATAGAATACTGTAATGATTAAGTCATACATATAAAAGAAGCATGGGAAGTGGGAGTAAAACAGTACAGTAGTAGTGCTAGTGCTAAGTTAGCAGGCACTCCATCTAGCATGTGGCAGTTGTTTATACTCCCACTTCCCATCATGCCTTTCAATCATTAAAGTCCGCTATAGAATAAGAATAATTCTCTTAAACCTTATTACTTTAAGTACCCTTTGTTTCAACAATACTAAAGAAAAAGCAAAAAGAAACTAAAAAGAAAACCTTACCTTCCTCATAAATGCTTTAGTAGCAAAATGTTTCATTAAAAAAATAAAAAGGAAGTTTATGGACTTTTTCTTAAATTCATTCACTGTTGTACTTTCTATTTTATGCCATAATTATTCAACCAAATAATTGACAATGAAAAATTATACACCTAACTGTCAACATGTAACTTTGACACAGCAGTCGGAAGAAATGTTTTCTAAGACAAATGCTTGCCAAGAATGACATGCCTCAATACTATTTTCAATTCAATGTAAGGAAGGTATGCAAAATATGAGTGAATCAGGAAACAAACAAAAGTGATGGCAGCATGCTAAATTTGGTAAAAGACTGTTTTTTTCTAACTTGCATTCAATGACAAATAGCACCATGTCACAAATATATTCAAATCATACTATAAACAATTCAATTCAAAAGGCAATGAAACTGAGGTGACCATTTTTCTAGCTTTCATGGGAAGGATGTATGTGTATGGAGGAAGGGGGCAGGGGAAAAGGGGTAAAATGGGTCAAGAAGGTTGCAATTTGACATAGCGAAGCAGAAAATAAATGTCAAAGAATGAATGAGGTCTGGACTTAAATTCTATTGAAGAGCACTGGGATAAGCTACTTTAATTTGGAGATGAATGCACTGCGATTTCAAAGTATTTTTCTAACGTAGTAATTCAGCCTCACAAGGACACTTCATTTAATCATACTGTTTTAAATCCACAAAGAAGACCTACTTGCAGTACTGTAACTTGGGAAAGTTGCTGCCAATAAAAATTTTCTATTCCTTTCTCCCACTTGTCTCCATGAAGATTAAGGTATTCTCACATAGCAGTCAGTCAATAAGGAAAAAAAAGAAAAAAAAAAACTACGAACATAATCGACAGCCTTACCCCACCATCTTTTCCCACAACAAAATTCTGATGATGACAATACTATAGTGTAAACCCTTTCTGCATGATTTACTAAATACTTTGATTTCAGTACTCTTAATATAATATTTCACTGAATCTCTGTGGTTGTTTCCACAATGGATGCAATATTCTATTATCATGCATAGCAACCACCATACTGACTAACCCATTTTTAAGTTCATTTCTACAATTTTGTGAAACCCAAGTTCATGGCACAGCATTTCAAACAATCCACGGCTAAAAATAACTGAAGATACAGAAGGCACAAGATGCCAAAGCATTTGGGGCCCTTCCATTTTGCCTTGATGCCCCTCACAATGACCTACATCTAAGGGCGTACTACATAATATTAGATCTTATGCATAATTCCTATCTTGGTGTCCTTTGGTTTCCAAAAAAGAGGTCTTCATTCTCCACTGATCAGTTTTGTTGCCTTGGCAAACATTTTGCCACCAGCTGGCCCTTTGTCTTTAGCAAAAGGAGTAATGTCTTCTTCCAAGGTTCCATCCCCCTGCAGCCAGTCTCCAATATGAACTTCATGCGGCAAGTACTGCCCTTCCGTCACCTAGGTGGCTTGATTATTTATTTCTTCCTATTTCAAATTTCTTTCTCCTTTTGTAAAACATACTATACCATCTTGACCACATATTTGCCTTGCAGCTCAATTTACTAAAAGAAAAAAAAACTATCAGTAAAAATTTCTTATCCTTCATACATAAATAGCGCTGGCCTGGCAAACTATGAACCCTGGGACAGAAGCATACAGTAGCAACATGTGGCAAGCCTGAGCAATACCAGGAAAGTATTGTACTATGACCATGGCTGCAGGACTACTACCTTAGTAGTACTTCCAAGCTATGACTTATCAACACCATGACACTAGTTAACAATGCAGTTCGTACATATCTAACAACTTCCTCTGTGTAGTCATCTCAAATAAAATCATGCTATCATTATTTGTGTCTAGAAAAACAACTTAAATCTGTTTAATGTAGGACTATACATACTTATTACTGCAATTATTTATAAGGTGCCTCAACACTATACAAAATTGCTGAGTTCACAAAAGTACCTCAAATTGATTTGTAGGTTAGTAATCCGGTGTACCATTGACGCCGGCTAATTCTTAAATTTAATTTTCCTGAGACTGTTAGCTGATAATGTGATAAGCTAATGAGAATGATGATCCCTTTGGGACATTCATCTACCAACTGGCTCCCGGGCAATAAGAGAGCATTAGTTGTTTTCAGCAGTATGGAATATCTAGAACAGACATCTTAAGATAGGCTTCTCTAAAAAAAGGTTACTTCAGATCTGAGGCACTAAAAAAGAGACTTAAAACTTACCTATTTATGCAACACTTTGACTGTGTAATGTAAGTTGTAAAGCGCTTTGAACTATGCTTTCAAGCATTTGGATTTAACGCTATACATCGTCGTCATTGTTGTCGTCATTGTCATCATTGTCATCATCATTATCAGGCCTGATTTTTAAGGAAATTTTCAGGTTGCCCATCGGACAACCTGAAGCTAAATTTAGGTTGTCCGAAATAGTTTTTGGTTGTCCGAATGGAAGTGACGAACAAGAGATGAACAATTCTATTTCCTGTCTCTGCCATAGAAAACAAACATTTACTTTAAATTCTGTATTTTTGCATATTTATTGGCATGGTACAATGATGAATGGTAGTTAATACCATTGTCTCAACGCCACTTGTTAAGGGGATTTTTATGACATACTTGCCTGCTGATGTAGGAAACTATTCAGTTACAAATAAAATCTCCTCGTCCATCGGACAAGTTCAAAGAGAGAAAGTGGTTGTCCGATGCAGGTTTTACCCGTCACGGACGATCAGACGAGTGCTAAATTTCAGCCCTGATTATTATTATTATTAGTGACATATCTGCTCTGGGAAGTAATTGATACATCTGCCTATGTAGCAGGCTGTATGGCTATTCCTTGTTCAGTCATATCCCTAATACCTGCACAATTGAACACTGAACAAATCTTTGGATATTCATAGAAATATGTGGCACTAAGACTGGATGATTGTTAGTAAATAGTGAATATTCAAAACAATGCAACAATTGGTCCCATTTTAATTATGCAGTAGCCTATATGATGCCACCCAGTGTTGGTATGCTATTGTAGTGCCCAGTACACAGGTGGTTATACAACACAGTTATCATCAGGCTTCTCAGGGATTTCAGTCTATGCTGTCAGTTTTACGACTACACAAACACATACACACACACGACACAAACGTTTTCGCTCAGTTATTTAAACAATAGCATGAATAATGAGAGAGAGCATGAATCAGTAATATTATGGTAATGAATAAAACTGCATGCAGTCTTCTTCACTTAGGCGGACAGTGTTTGTGAAGCCTTAAAGAGGGGCTGAGCAAAGGTCTGCTCCGATGGGTTTTGATATGTATATACTGTATGCACTACACACCATTCGTAAAACTGATGTATCTCAGACTGGAAACTAAAATGTCACCATGTCATGTTGAAAAGTCTTTGCTACTTTGAAATTAAAGATCAAATTCTCTAAACAAAGACACATAGAGAACCTTAAAGATGACTGTTGTTATACTTTTTGTGAAAAGCTAACTGAATATTCAATGGCTTCAAGTAAAAAGTGAAATGTATAAACTAAACGTCTACTGTCTGAAACACATTTTATGTGCTGCTACAGTGAATATTTTTATTAGCGCTGAGATAACTTAAACTAGAGCACCAATGGTGCAGTAACTCAAACCCGGGCAAACTTTGGGGTTGGTTCTTCCCCCCCCCCCCGGAAAACCCTGTGTACATCACTGTATTGTGTGACTGATGGAAACATAACCAGAACAAATTCTTAACATTTAGTAAAATGCAAATAAAAAATTGAGACCTTACACCCCCCCCCCCATTCTCAAATGCAAGGTACCGCAAATTCCCCCTTTGACCCCAGTGAAAATAACAGAACTAACCTATTTTAAGTTTAAAGCATAATACCATACCAATTATCTACAAAGAAAAATGTTATTCAATACCACAGTGAGCTACAGTAATCAAGACACTAATTAACAGAACAGTTTTGACATAAAGCAACATTGATGTACTCACTATATGCATTACCACAGGTCCAAAGATTTATATCAGGGTTCCCACTCTTTTCTTACATTATTTTTTCATGACTTTTTCATGACTTTTCAGGACTTTTAATGAACTTTTTAAGGACTTCTCAAACTAATGTTGACCAGAAAGAATTTAAAAGTATAGTATTAAATAGGGATAACCATCTCTTATATCATTTGAGTCTATCTTGCAACTTTATGAACAGTACAGAACATTTGGTTTTTACAGCTCATCAATAGGGCCACTAATTTAAAGCTTCATAAATAACAAAATTCCCTTTTCAACTCTCAAAACTTCGGAAAATACCGTTTCAAGCATAAGCACCTGACTTCTGAATGAATGGGTGCTTGGTTCATTTCGCCCTGGACCCCTTTTTTTCTGAATACCCTGAAGGTACTACTATCCAAATACAATTATGTCAAACTATCAACATTGCACAAGAGAATCTGCATAAGCAATTTGCATAATTTTATAAAAAGGTCCATAAGGCCCACATGAGAACTTAGACCACGCCCCCCCCCCCAAAAAAAAACATAAACAGATCACTAACCAAGCATCATTATGACAGGATGTCAGCTCTAACATTACTGTAACTGGAGGAGCGGATGATCATTTTGCAATCTTTCACAAAATGGACCCTTGGGTACATCTTGGGCCTTGAACCCAAAATTTCTGTATGTACCCTAAAAGAATCAGTAACAGAGCATCATTATGACATATTATCAACATACTACAAGACAATTTGTAGGCAGAAAAGCATTTCGCAGAATTTCATAAAATAGGCCACTGGGGCCCACATAGGACCTTGGACCAAAATTCAAGACTACCATAAACAGATCACTAACCAACCATCATTGAGATAGGCTGTCAACTCTGTTTAAACATTAAATGCAAAAAAAGTTAATCACTTTGCAGTATTTCACAAAATGGACCTTAGGGCCCATCTTGGGTCTTGGACCCAAAATTCCTAAACACCCCAGAGGTACTTCTAACAGAGTAACATTATGACAAACCATCAGCAATGCACAGGAGAATCTGTTGGAGGAGGAGCATTTTAAAGAATTTCATAAAATGAGCCATAGGGCCCACATGGGACCTTGGACCATAGATTACTGATCACCCTAAATGGTCCACCACCTAAGGAACATTGTGCCCAAGTTTCAAACAGATCCATGAAAGCATGTGGGAGGAGTGGCATTCTACACAATTGTGAACAGATAGATCTAGATAGAGTGATGTTATCACAATACAGTAGCTCACACCAGAAAGTTCAATTCCATTTTCGCGATCGCAAAAAATCGGCGGCCCTACATCAAAACTGCTTCAACAGATATATTTTTGTTAAAAACACAAGAAAATTCATGACTTTTCAGGACCACAGACCATTTTTGGTGAAATTTAAGTACTTTTCAGTCCTGAATTTTGAGGTATCAAAATTTAAGGACTTTTCAGGTTTTTAAGGACCTGTACGAACCCTGTTTATATTTAAAATCTGAGAAGTGTGAATGTTAAGGCAGTGGATAAAATCCCCAAGTCCTACTAAACAAGTAGCAGAGGACCTACCTCTTTTGTATCAACTTCTTAAGTCTTGATTACTGTCTGACCTTAGCAGTGCAATCCTTGCCTTTCAACTGCTAGATTGCAACATCTAAAAGCCCAGTAGCTTCTGGTTTTTACACACATTATTGTAAAGTTACAGTTAGTAAACAATCTGGTATTAGATCTCTGCTGCCACAAGGAACTTAGAATATACAGTTACCAGGAGAACAGGTAACTTTGCAAGGAAGAAGTATTGTCAATTACAACTCATGCACGATGATGAATTACATGCCAACCAGGGAGCTGTGCCAATAGACCTTCTACATTACCACACACAATACCGAAATTGTTCATGTACTGCCCAGAAGCTAAGCAGCTCCCTTTAAAGTGGCTATGCCACGTGTAAATTAACGGTTTAAACCCTTTGGTATCTTTAGGAATACGTTTCCTACAACGAAAATCAACCATTCAGTTTGTTTACAACTTGTTTTTCCGCTCAAAAATTGAGAAAAAATACACCCTCTTCCAGCCCTGAAAAGTTAGTCTTTCCGAAAATTTCAAAATCTTGTTACGTCATGTGACGTCACTGTAGGAACTGATTGTTGTTGGCGTGGTATCCTTCGGACATTTGATACAGTGTTTGCATTCCTTTGTACCGGTTATCAAGGTCGATACAATGTAAAACCTGCGTGAAAAGTTGTAAATTTTGGAATTGTTATCCCTTTTCTGGTGCTTACCAGTTGTTTTAGTCAATTAAATGCATTTCACGCATGTTTTTCATCTTGGTGTCATGATAAGTAGCTGCATGTACAAACATTCACAACGCAACAGCATAGGTACAGTACACAACATACCTGTTACTACACAATGTATCACCAGCACTGTTTCGTAGTAGGTACCATTGAAATCAAATTTAATACTTTCCTTGGAATGGCGGATCTGAACCAGGGAGTTGCCCTCTAATGGCAACTCCCTGATTGGACAGGAATGGTCAGTGGACTGTCGGTAAAGTGAGTTTTCTTGGATTTGAAATCAGAAAGGCGAAGGCGATACTGAACAAGACGTCAGTGGTGCAGATGGGGTGAGTAATTCGTTACGGCACACAGGACCGTATCGATTTGAGACAGTGTTAGGTGAGGTAAAAGTACAACACCACAACAATTTGAGCATGAGAAGCATTTGGAGCAATTGAAAGGAATTTTAGCTTGTAAAGTTTTATGTAGGCAGTCAAAATATGAACTTTAGGTTACTTTCGTGCAAGTGTCAGTGGAAATCGTGGAACTAGCCTAGGCTGTGATTGAGTGTGCACAGTATTTCGCTGGCTGCTGCCAGTCCACTCACTGTACGCAGACCGGACCGAACAGTACACTGCCGAGTTTTTCATTTTTCGGTTATGAATCAAGAGTATTTGTAATTATTAGTAATAGCCTACTGCAGCCCCAAAATATAACAGACCGACACCACTCTCCAAACAGACAGAATAAAGTTCAAATTCAAGACATGCCGCAAATTACAATCATTAGGCCTACTATCTCTTACGTATGTATAGGCTATGCTGTACGCCAGGTTCGGTATACGGAGGCTGGTGTTCCTAAAATGACGTCATTATTGTGTTGGCTTGAAATCTCATTTTCAACAGTCTATTTTTTGGTGCAATTTTTTGAAACATTAATTTCTTTTTAATGCTCAAGGCTGTAAGGGTGATGAAAACAGTTTTAGAAAGAGCTTTTTGTGTACTTTAGGCTAAATTAGTCTCCCGTTACTCCAATTTACATGTCATGGCCACTTTAAAATAACCTTAACAACCTCACAGGACTGACATCTTGTAGACAGACAGTTTTAAAGACAGTGTAGTATACAGAAAAAACAGGTAGAAAAGTGATTTTGTGAGACTGGTAAAAATAGAGGGGTGGCACAAAATTGGTTGGAAAGGTATCAAAAGTATCCTTCATCCCAAACTGGAGACGTAATTTGTAATCTACACATCCTAGTCATCCTTCTGAGCAATTTTGAAGATAATTTTGTAATGCATCTAGGAGAAAATAGCATTTCAAAATATTTACTACTATGGCCTCAAATGACCCTTGGATGACCTTTGACCTACATTTTTACACCCAGCTGGAAGCCCTTCAAAAGTCAATTTACTAAAACCATGTCTGGTAAATATCAGACTCACAGGCACAAAGCAGTACCACATCAAAGATATTTCCACCTTTTGACCTCTAATGACTTTGTATGACCTTTGATCAAAAATCTGTACACAACCCTAAAGAACCACTATGTAAGAAATATTATGACCAAATTTCAAGAACATACAGCGATATTTGTGGGAGGAGGTAAGTTTTGAAGATATTCACATAACAGCCTTTAATGACCCCTTTTAAATGACCTTTGACCTCAACTTCTTGAACATGACAGGTAGCCTAAAGTTCAGCGACCAATGTGTCCGAGTTTCGTTGAAATCCGTTCACAAGTGTGCTCCTGAGAGCATTAAAGGCAATTGTGGACAGACAGACAGACAGACAGACAGACAGACAGACAGAGTGACAGTGGCAGATCACAATAGCTCAAACAGCTCTTTCAGCTGGTTTGAGCTAATAATCATAACCACAAAATTGTTATCTGCCAAGAAATAACCTGTAGCCTTTAAGGAAGGCTTATTTCCCTGATTCCCTAAACTAAGACAGAGCAAGGAATTGTAAAGAACAAATATGTGAAGCTGTTTTTGTGACTTCTGTTTACAAGGGGTGCTACCATAAGGTCTGCACTAACTCACTATATACAGACATGTCCTTCCTACAGTAAGGTTTGATTTTTTTTCTTTCTCTTAAGTATTTGCACACATTGGACAAAACACTAAGTTTCTCATTTGTATTTAAATCCACTTCAACCAACTGCATAGCCAGTCATGTCAATCTTCACTTTCATTCAATGCACCTTGAAAATAAAATAATTATTGCACACTTCTGACTTTTGTCACCCTATTTTTAAGCTCTGACTTACATAAGCCAACTCCAAATCGATTGCACATCTGTATACACAGACAACAGCTGATGCTATTAGCAAGGAAGAAAGTGTTTATACTCCCAGCATATAAAAAGCTACAGCCACATTGTCATATCATTGACATGAAATCTAAGAAAAGGTATGAAATATGTTTCAATAGCTGTTTTGATTCAGCAATGTTGATCATGCTGTAATTTAATCTGATTAAAAAAACCTTGTCTTTGTTAATTGATCACACAGCTGATAAACTGCTCACGGAACTGAAAAATACATGATCATATTCATCGTTTGAAGGGCTCTCTAACGTCAAAATTATAAATACTTAAGACAAGAAACGTCTTGGTAACTTCTTTTGCTATAAAGTACTTATGGCCAACCAAAATGGCTCAACAAAAGCCTCTATGAGGACACAGCAAAAATGATTCTGTGCCAAGGGCAATGGCAGCAACTTACACCACTCCCTTAACGTCTACTGGGGGGGGGGGGGGGCATGGCAAACACCAAAGGTCACTACAGCTTTCTGCCTTCAGTACCATCAGTTTCCAGCCCTGCAATCATACATAGATATGAAGTTAGTTAGTTAGATAATACTTAACTACACACCAACACGAATGTGTTATATAGTGTCACCTAGATAAATTCGTTTCAAGTCCTCCTCTTTAGTCGCCTCTTACGACAGGCGGGGAATACCGTGGGGGTATTCTACAACCCCCAGCCCACAGGGGGCTACACAGATATGAAAAAACGATGCTGATAACAGTAACTTTCCTGTGGAATATCTCAAGGTTTGATGGAATCAGACACAATTTAAATAAGCTTACAAACAGAAAGTATTAATGATTTCACTTAAAACAAAATTGTGTACTTTAAGTCTTTAAGTCCTTGCCCTAATGTAGGTTGGGTCCTGATAGTAAAAAGGAGAATGAAATGTAATTAATGTCAACTTTGGACAAAGACTGAAAGTGCCCATTTATTACTCTAAATTTTCCAAAATGAAAATGAAAATCAGCACTGAAGAAAATATCTGGAGATACACGTATGTGTTTCCACTCTGTTAATACCACTTCTTGAAATGTATCCTTTTCACGTTTAAATACCAAACCTCAGAAACTTGGAGAGGTAAAGTATTTTGAAAAGCATGATCAGAACTTTGTAAAACAGTCAATGGTTAGGTTAGGTTAGATGAGGTTTAACTCCCAGTTTCTAAACAATTGGTTCAAGTCGAGACCACCATGGCCTTTTTTCCAGTTGTGGCTCACTGGCTTCAATGAGTAAACAAAAAATCCTACATATGCCAATTTCAACATTATTAAATCCCTCATTCTCCAGGTACTTTTGCTTGTCTTTAACACTGCATAGTACAAAGGCAATATTGGTAAATGTTTTTCTAAATGCCAACCATCATGGGACTGCAGAATGAAATTTCACCCCAAACATATTTTAAAACATTGACATAAAATTTCACCACAATTGGTGATAACTGACAAATTCCTTTTAACCCTGCCAGTCCATGCAACTTGATCTTTTTGGTTTCAGGTTTCTTGTCCTAATTCCCCAATCTTTAGAGGATTAAAACTGTGTTAACACCTACCAGTATGTTGTGCTGTGCCCAAATTAAAGAAACTATTTCCTGGAGTGAAATACAAGCATCAAATTTTTGTCACCATGACAAAATTCATTAAATTTGTTCATGGCAGCTGTTCATGAGCAATCAAATTAAAGAAAATAAGTTTTGAGAATCAAGCCTGAATGACAGTGGTATATCATTCTACATCAAGACAACAAAAGGCAAGACATTTTTTTTAATAAATTTCTAAAATTCCTAAATAGTTTAAATCTATAGCAATGGCTTGTCCACTTTTTCATTACAATGATTTCCATTGCTTCCTCTGGTTGCCAACTGATACTACACTGCAGAGTGTCAAAAACACAGGTCTTCATTGCAATGTTTGCAAGCCAAATACAAAGCTACAGCATTCCATAAACTACAAGCAGCCCTACAGTACATTTTCACAGGGCAAGTAGAGACTTACAGTAAATACACATACCCCTATCACCAACCAGTACAGTATAATGTAACCTTGACATGTCTTTATTCTTATACTGTCAACTGTTCAATTCCTGCAACAAATTTAAAAAAGTGACACCTGCAAATTGACTAAAATGGTCAAAAGACTGATGGGTAAAGGTCAATGGTATACAAAGTAAATTATTAACTAATAATTAACTACAGCAGACATTGACATTATGATCACACAGTACCCAGTACTGCATACACCATAAGTATCGTATTTTCCACAGTGAGAAGAGGAGTTCAAAAGGAATATGTATGTGTCATAATTACTGTTATTTACAGATTCCATTTATCTTAATGCAATATGAAAGTTTGCACAAATATAATCCTCTTGAGTTACCACTGTGTCCCTACCTCCTCCTGAGTTCTGCCCAGGACTGTTGGAGAGTGTGCAGCATTTTCCTGTGGAAGGTCTATACACTATTTATTAACTGTCTTCCTGGGCCCACCACTTACTTTTGCTGCACTGGGCTCACCATGAGTTGCATCACTGTTTTCTTTCAGGTTTTAATCCCAAAAGTTCAAGAACCTAAACTTTTTTTTTTACAAGTCCCAAGGAAATTTCAAGGGTCTCAGTTTTACTCTGCTATCTGAAAATATTTGACTGGCAGTCGGAAACAGCACTTTCTATCAAAGCTTAGTAATGGTTGGCATTTCTGCATCCTGGTCAGCAGTGGCAGATCACTGTTCCTCCAGACCACCATCCCTTCAGGGACCGCTTCCTCAAAATTAAACCTTTAATGTCTGCCATGGCTGAAAGGCTTTATATTCTAGGAAAATAGCTGTCACCATTGCATGAAATGATGCATAAACCCAGAAACAAGATACTGAAATTCTAGTGCCTTGACATTTTAGTGACATATATATGCATATTAGACAACCAGCAAAACTTGAAAAAAACTTACATATCTTTGCAAGACATTACATGATATCATTATGTGGTGATTAATCATAACCTCCTTAGAAACCAAACTGTAGGAGTTTATGCAGAACTTGACATACCAAGAATACATGGCAAAAACTGCAACATAAACTTTGTATTTAATCACAAAGCCCAACAGTGGGAAGACTTCCAATGATGCTAAGATAAAAGAATCGATAAATTGAAAATGGACTATTAGCACTATGCACTTACTGATCTTTGTTATCTTTTGAACAAAAGGATGGCTCTAACTGAATAGATGAAAACCCTTTCATCTTTACGAATTCTGGTCGGCCTTAAGAAGTAGTTTCGCAAGAACACCTTCGACCACAGTTGACTACACTGATCACAGATCCATGGACAGTATAATGCTGAAAGCTCAATCCTGTCCAACAAAATACCAATGGTTGAACAGTTCATTCAGTTACAACACTTATGTTTCTAAAGATAAATATTAACACAAGTGACCTTTGGTCCCCAAACCTTGAGCCTACCTTTACAAAGTGTAAACAGTAACTTTGGACAATTTGAGAATATTAAACATCTGCAAGACTTTAAAAATCCATCAATTGCAACAGATGCACATCAATACACAAGTTTGTCCATACAAAACTGTAACTTTGTAGCTCTGAAAATCTGGAAAATAGGGTTGGGAAGGAAAACAGCTTAATAAATGGAAGTAACCAGAAACACACTGGAGCACTCAAACTACAGTTTACACATCAACTGGTATACAAGAAAGGAGGAAGTGGTTCTATTGTAGGCCCTATCAAGTGTGTTCACTAAAGTTATCGTACATGTACAGTAAATCATACAAGCATTTTTTTAACCCAACTTTCACTGAACATGCACTTGGAATACTTGTAAGAAATAACGACAGCCTCGAAAAGGGAAAATGTACCCCTTTAAGCACTTTTAGAACTTGGTTTACAATGGCCTTCCATAAAAACTTGAGACATTCCATGCACCTTTTGAAATAAGCACTTGTGATAACTTATTTGTGGTTATGAACAAGGAATTAAAGATACATATAATTTGAGATACAATTATGGTCATAACTTAAGTATACAAGACACACATTTGAATTTGTCTCACCTCCTTCCCAAGACTTGAGGCTTGTGGTTTTAGGAGTCACAATTCTCAGGAGAGTGGCAACTTGTCACATTCTTTTATACAATGACATCATAACTATAACATGCACAGTTACATCAATGTGTAACTGGCTATGAGTGATGTGTATGAGAACATATATTATAAATTACGGGCTGGAAAAAGTCTTTACTTCCTAGCAAGCAAGTCAAATTTCTTACAAGTTTTACATGTTTTCATGTACAAATATTCCCTTAAAGTGCATATATTTCCCTCCAAATACCAAAATTTCCCGAAAAGTGCTTCCCACATTTCTGACTTCTCCACCCGTGCCTAACAGTAACATACAGGCAAGGACCAATGTATCTGCTTGGTAAAAAAAACAAAGCAAATGAGATCAGTATCATTTTTCATATTTTGGTTACTTAAAACACCAATTGAGATAAACGAGGGTCCATACGTAAATGGCCTTTTTAGGTAAAAAAAAAAAGGGCACAGAAACTGCCAGTGAATGCCATCTACAATCTACAAAACCAAGTTTTCTACATGAACAACCTATGTATGGACAATGTATGAAGTTTTAAACACAAAATATCAAAGTCAGCGCTGCAAAGGGGATGCAAAGATGAGATTTGAAATCAGTGACTCCAAATAATCTTCTGTACACGTAAAATTTCTGAGGTAGGCCTCCTGTCACACACCCTCACCACATTTCAGATCCACACATTTAAATATCACAGAGAACTTACAACCAAAAGGTGAAAATCTCACAACTCTCAGTGCAACAAGATATGCTTACAGCATTTTTTTGAGTAGTTGATTTTGTCAACGTAAAAACTGGGTCTACACTATATACTGTATGGTGAAGGGATAATAAATGGCAGTTCTCGGAGCAGGAAAGGCTTGAGCCAGTGACTCTACTTCAGAGTTGCCACTCCTGGCCAGGCGTCGAGTAGCGAGCAGCTACTCCACTTTTGTTGCATGTGCTATCTATGGTCCAACGGTAATGTCCTGAAGGGTTTAAGCAAAAAATTAATTTTCATATGAGAAAAAGGAACTAATTCTACGCAATTTGGTGAAACTTCCATTCAAATCGGACATGTAGTACTCGAGATATCAGCAAATGAAGTAACTACATTTGTGACCCAAAGTGAGGTTGAGGCAAGCAGGGGTTATATCACTTCCTCACACTGATGAGAAATGCTTTCTTTCCTTTGTTTTTTCAATCAGTTGTGCCGACCTTGAAGTTAATAGGGATAGGACCTCCCCATGAATGCAAAGTTTGAAAAATTCCCATGCCTATCATGAAATCACATTCCCATAGCACTGGTTGTAAGTTTAAAGAAAAACAAAGACTGCTCATTAATGTGAGGATATGACATGATAAATGCTTGCTTCAAGTTCACTTTGTGTTGAAAATGTGACAACTTTAACTGCTAACATCTTGAGAACCACACATCAGATTTCAATGCAAATTTCACCAGAATGCTTTAGAATAAGTACCCCTCTAACATATCAAAACTTGATTTGAGCTTAGACCCTTCTTCTTATAAGTGACAGTTTTGTGAGATACTGTACAAAGGCTTAGGTCAGTTATCTGACTCTACCTCAGAGTGGCCATGAGTCAAGTAGCAACTCCACTCTGCTTGGAATCCCCCACTCCTGGGGAATTTTCAACACTGTGAAAAACATGCTCAAAAACCATACTTTAGTCTAAACATTTGTGTTATTTTGCATGTTAACATGAAGCATTGTAACAAAACTGGCTCTTGATTTTTCTCTGGATTCAGTCACAATTGTTTCTTCTTCAGTTATCCACTACAATCATCCAAAATTATGAATTCAACACCCACAGTGGTTGAGAAGCCTATAGTGTAAGCCTTAGCCTTCTTAGCTCTGATGTATTAATACTCAGTCACTGGTAGGCTAGTAACGGATAGTTTACAACAGCTGAAGTATCCTCCTGCATCATTTTGGACAAATGGGGCTGCAAGTCAGGGCTGCCATGTAGTGTTTCTTTATGGCCAAATATTGCTAATTTGGTTGTTTTTTGCCATTAAAAATATTCTTCCCTGTAATGACAAGGTTATAGCAGATCTTGAATTTGGTTGAATTTGGGAGGATAGTGTGGCCTTAAAGTGAAAATTTCATCTGGCAGCCCTGCCCCAGGCACCAAACTCTAAAAGTATTGGAGTCACACAAGCCTAGAGCAGGATTTCAGGCAAATAGTCCATCTCTACTATGTTTTCATTTGAATGTTTAGTTGAAATGTTAAAGCAAATTTTGCCAGTATTTATCACAATCAACTCCACACAGCTAAGCTCAGGTTAATTTATACAAAATTCTTTAGCCTAAGTCCCTTCCTGATCTTAATTCAATTAGGATCTAAACTAGAGCTCACTCACATCCCAACCAGCAACATTTCATATAAATAAGAAAACACTGGATCAGCACCAAAATTGCATACATTTACTGTGCTGACACTGATAGGCCAAAAGAAAGACTCCATTAGCACAAAAAAACAATCTATTTAGAAGCTCCCTATCAACATTATTATACAACTGAATCATAATATAAAATAGCAAGGTTAACAACTTCACACAAAGATCAACAGACTGGTGAACTAAATCCTCCTTTCTCTGCAATTTTACACACCACCTGATAAACAATAAAGACATTGTATTAGAACATGTATGTACGCTGAGTCCAGGGCAGGAATTAAGCGAGGGCTCAGGGCAATTAGCCCCCGTCAACTTGCAAAACAGCCCCCAAAACTGGGGTTACGAGGGCGAAT
Source organism: Holothuria leucospilota (assembly GCA_029531755.1). Lineage (NCBI taxonomy): Eukaryota > Metazoa > Echinodermata > Holothuroidea > Aspidochirotida > Holothuriidae > Holothuria > Holothuria leucospilota. Next base: position 67,348,303 of record CM055962.1, read on the forward strand.
TTGGCCATATAGTTTGTGTAGGGAAGACTTTTTTAACTGCACATTCACACAACTACCCCCAAAAGAGCCCTTTGTATGACAAATGTTAATTCCTGCCCTGGTTGAGTCCTACATCCCTTATAGAGATTAGATGATTGTGGCAAAGTAAATAAAATATCAATCTTCCCATTTTACATTTCATTTCTTTTTGATCAGGTTATGAATTATTTGGACACATTTTTAAGGTTAAAAGTCTCTGTCAACCCATGCATGTTTCACTTGCCCACAGACTTACCAGGATTTGCAATGTCACTTACCGCAAGAAAAACTCAGTTATTGCTGGTAAGTGTGGAAGCACTGAATGCAAGCCTTGATCATAATCTTATCTACTGGGCTTTTGAACAATTTAAGTTCACATTGAGGCATCGGCTGTTAGCCATTTTATGGTAGCTATGTAAAGGCCCTTTCATATAAGGCACAATGTAATGTCACTTGATGCAATACGATCCAGTACTGTAGGATACAGTTTAAAGTATGGTTTGGTACTGTCCGGTGAGGTATGATATGACACAATACTAATGAACCTAACTTTATCATTGACTAGGCTTTGTCATTATTGAACAACACTACATTCTGTTAAGCAAACAATGGTGAGGACTATGGAACATAAAGATGTATGCTAATACCTAGAAAAGATGTTGACAAACAATACACTACATGCTATACGGGATCTGCACAAATTGCAGAATCTGGTAATGTTTGAGACAGTTCATGTGAGTATTCTTAAAATGAACATCTCTGAAGTTTTTTCTTATGCGGGGAATGGAAAAAACAATCATTCATAGGCACTAATTGAGGGGAATGCAAAATCATTTATAGACAGTGAATATGGTGAATATGAGTGAAAGGTCTTATGCTTCCAATCTTTGTACTGAGCTTTTTCAGGAGAGTGCAACCATCCCTGTAGGTATGAACAGATCTACGTATCAATGTACACAGTCCCTAGGATTGTTTGGTGTAGACCAGGGAGGTGTTAGGAAGGAGATCCAACGTTCTATGGACTCTTTGAAGCAATGTTCATTTCTGACAGGACTTAGGAGTTAGATAAGGTTTTACAGCTCAGTTTCTAACCAGTTCGTTTAAGTCAGGCCAGCCATGGCCTTTTTTCCAGTTGTGGCTCACTGGCTTGTTCTCCCTACTCCATTGCTAGTACCGAGTACCAAGCACAATAGCAGTAGGTTCCGTTTTTAAAGTCTTCCGTGTGACCGGGCCAGGAGTTGAACCCCAGACCTTCCAGCTGCAAGTCGGATGCTCTTAACCACTTGACCATGCAGTCGGTCTCGTTTTCGACAGTTATCTTGCCTTTCATCTCAAAATTCTTGTCTCAATACCTACATCAACTAGAATCAGTGATTCATTGTCAAAATGACTATGAGAAGACACACCTCTAACGCTGAACTCATTTAACTTTTCAAAGCCAGCCGCCATGCAAAAATGTGAAATTTTAACCTTTTGTCATTATCGTCAAACTAAATATCCTTTCATATAACGTCAGCTAAGAATTTCTTTACAACTTACTTTTCAAATATGCTTCCTAATGATGGGAAAATTAACCAAAAACTAGGAGAAATGTATAGGCTTGAACAATACTTCCAGCAGGTGACGTATCATAATCATGGGGGCACAATTGAAGTACATTATTTAAACATTTGTTGCCAGTCGTTTTACTGAAAATCCTGATTAAATTTTGATTATTGGCAGAAACAAACCTTACTTCAAAGCATGTATAGACAATGGCCTTTGTCTCTGGATTACTTGGAAAAGAAAGGAAGAGATCATGGGTTTGGTCAGCAGAGACTAAACAATAGGAACAAAAAGACCTGTCAATCAAATGGCAGTGCCTGAAAAGAATTAAATCATTTTCAAGTACATATTGTCTGACGGATTTGGTTGTTGTTTCTCCTTCCTAACAATTCCCTGGTATAGACTATGCTGCCAGGCTAGGTTTGTATTGATGTACGGTGTGTTTGTGATGCAATTCCTACTTTGTTTGATTTTGTTTAATTTTGTGTGCAGATTTGGAGACAGCCAAACAGGATTCCTGCACTTTTTGGGGAATCAATTTTCATGACTTTTCCATGACTTTCCCAGGACCAACTAAAGAATTTCCATGACCTTTTTCGGCAATTTTCCGCAAGCAGGCAGAATTAAATTTGAGATGAAGAGAATAAATTTTGATATTACGAGTGAGAAAACATTTCCATATTACGAGTAAAAAGGGAACTATGTCATTTTGTAAAAATTTCCATGACTTTTCCAGGACTTCAGACAATTTCCCTGAATTTCAAAACTTTTACAGGCCTTGAAATGATTTTCCAAATTTTTATGACTTTTCCAGGTTTTCCATGACCACAGGAACCCTGGCCAAAGAAATTGCACAGAGGGAAAACTAGCATTTTCTGTTTGGTGCATGGAACATGTTCCCTACCAGGCCCAACTTTACAGTCTGGCCATGCAGATCAATGGCTGAGGAGCAGTATTGCAGGGAATGGGGAATCAATCAGAAAGAACCTCAGTAGGATTGGGGTTGGTAGGTGACTGACTCATGGTTAGGCTACCCTAACATGTTAATTTGAAAATGACTGATCAAAGCCACTTAACTCTTCAAGCGTACACTGAAAGAAGTGGGTTTTTTATGTTGGCAAGACAGTAAAAAGTCTTTAACTTAATCTGGTTTTTAACACTTCATGACCCATGTCCCTAGCATCTTAAATTTTATCAGACTGAGAGAAATTTATCAGCACAGTGCAAGGGATAGCACATTCAACTTGTTCACCAATTAAAGGACCCACTGGTCATATGTTTTTCTTTACAGGTATTAAACTTTTGAATTCCCTTCACAATTTTATCAGCTAGACAGGAAATGCCTCACATATTCCAAATGTATGTCAAGAATCATCCTGCCAACAATTCATTCTCAGCAGAACAAAGTCTCTTTAACATCTAGCCACCGAATGCCACTGTCTTTCATCTACGGTAGTGCAAGATTCATTACTTGTTCTTTCCTTGTGCAATTGTTCCTTGTTCTGTCCTCTGGATTCCCAACCAAAACAATCTTTCTTCTAAAGGCTTTTTGCACTATCCTGGTTCTCTGTTTGTAATTCCATTCTAATATCATCTATGTCTCATATGTGTTTTTTACATTTCTTTGTCTTGATTGTCTTATATATAGCAGGGCTCGAAATAACGGGGGCCTGTGGGCCCGATTCTCCTAGAAATTTGCTCGGGCCCGTAACTTCTACAGGGAAAGGGGCCTGGTTGGCTCCTAAATATTACATGTCTAATTGTACAGTCTACACGTGAACCTCTCCATCCACAACTCAACGATCTTATATCTCGCACGGCCTGTGTATTCCTATGCTAACAGTCACTAAATGCGAAACACACATTATTTCTGAAATCAATTCACATCGCTCATTTATTCTGCTCTTCGCAACATGGAAGATTACTTACGCAGACATACACCGATGTTAGTCACGATTAAAGTAGGCGGAGCCTCCCAAGATCAACTGACAAAGACGGTCGGCGGGAATTGAACAGTGCTCTTCATTTTACCGGGTAATAACTTCTGGAGTTACGAGAAAATCTGGAAAATGTATACTAGCCTACATGCAACATGGTCTAAGAGGGTGTGGACAGATTGGTTTCAGGCTACTTTCAGCCTCAACTTGCCTTAATTATACCCATACTACACGTTTTCATGCACGTAAAAAGCACCCGTACACTTTATCAGTCCTTTTTTATTTGTAAGTTTTGGGCCCCTTTATTTCTCACTTGGCCCCTAGATTCCATGGGCTAGGGGCCCGGCAAGCCCAAAAGGTTGAAGGCTTATTTCAACCCCTGTATAGTACCAGGCCTGGAAATAAGACATGAGGCCAAATCCATTTTCATTCCTTTGCAAGGGTATTGTATGTATCAAGGGTTCCCCCCCCCTCCCCCAAGGTTCTATTACCTGGTTCCAATTTACTACCCAACTCTAACGAATGTCGCAAGTAAAAAGATATCATTCCCCCAAATGACTGAGAGACCCTTTTTTGCTAAATGCCAACTTTTTTGCTTTTTTGTTAAAGTGGCCATGACACGTAAATTGGAGTAACGGGAGACTAATTTAGCGTAAAGTACACAAAAAGCTCTTTCTAAAACTGTTTTCATCACCCTTACAGCCTTAAGCATTAAAAAGAAATTAATGTTTCAAAAAATTGCACCAAAAAATAGACTGTTGAAAATGAGATTTCAAGCCAACACGATAATGACGTCATTTTAGGAACACCAGCCTCCGTATACCGAACCTGGTGTACAGCATAGCCTATACATACGTAAGAGATAGTAAAGATTGTAATTCGCGGTATGTCTTGAATTTGAACTTTATTCTGCCTGTTTGGAGAGTGGTGTCAGTCTGTTACATTTTGGGGCTGCAGTAGGCTATTACTAATAATTACAAATAAAATACTCTTGATTCGTAACCGAAGAACGAAAAAACTCGGCAGTGTACTGTTCGGTTCGGTCTGCAGTAATACCTACAGTGTGTGGACTGGCAGCAGCCGGCGAAATACTGTGCACACTCGATCATAGGTTAGTTCCACGATTTCCACTGACACTTGCACGAAAACAACCTAAAGTTCATATTTTGACTGCCTACATAAAACTTTCCAAGCTAAAGTCCCTTTCAATTGCTCCAAATGCTTCTCATTCTCGAATTGTTGTGGTGTTGTACTTTGACCTCACCTTACAGTCTCAAATCGATACGGTCCTATGCGCTGTAACGAATTACTCACCCCATCTGCACCACTGACGTCTAGTTCAGTATCGCCTTCGCCTTTCTGATTTCAGATCCAAGAAAACTCACTTTACCCACAGTCCGATCAGGGAGTTGCCATTAGAGGGCAACTCCCTGGCTCAGATCCGCCATTCCAAAGAAAGTATTAAATTTGATTTCACGTGGTACCTACTACGAAACAGTACTGGTGATACATTGTGTAGTATCAGGTATGTTGTGTACTGGAAGTAATAGCAACTCCCTGGCTGTACCTATGCTGTTGCGTTGTGAATGTTTGTACGCGGCAGCTACTTATCATGACACCAAGACGAAAAACCTGCGTGAAATGCATTTAATTGACTAAAACAACTGGTAAGCACCAGAAAAGGGATAACAATTCCAAAATTTACAACTTTTCACGCAGGTTTTACATTGTATCGACCTTGGTAACCGGTACAATGGAATGCAAACACTGTATCAAATGTCCGAAGGATACCACGGCAAACAACGATCGGTTCCTAAAGTGACGTCACATGACGTAACAAGATTTTGAAAATTTTCGGGAAGACTAAGTTTTCAAGGCTGGAAGAGGGTGTCTTTTTTCTCAATTTTCGAGCGGAAAAATAAGTTGTAAACAAACTGAATGGTTGATTTTCGTTGTAGGAAACGTATTCCTAAAGATACCAAAGGGTTTAAACGGTTAATTTACACGTGGCATAGCCACTTTAAATGCCAACCGAGAAGGAATAAAATAATCACAAACTTAATCATTTTGGAGTTGTTTTAATTTCTTTGTCATGCAGTGCAATTCAATCCTCCCAAGGTCACTTCTTGATCCCAATTTGTGATATCCTACAAAATGATCTTGCAGTCCAAATTCCACCACCAGCATGCTCCACTAACGTAGGTCATTTACCACACTAAAGCTCAGTACTGTATATAAACTGAGCTTAGGGCCCATTCCCTGAGAAAAAGTGTTGTCTGTGAAAAACAGTAAGGTCAGTAGCTTGTTTACAAGATTCTGGTGGGCTATTGGCTCGTCAAAAATAGAGTAGAAACCCTATTTTATAACTAGCTTAAGTGGCTGTGTTAGGTCTTCAAAAATTTGAATCAGTTAAACTGTTCAAATCTTTCGTAAAAAAGTTGAAATTTTCATAAAGCCTCCTGAAAACATCTGCTTCAAGTAATCATATTTATAAAATCACATTTGCAATCTAATGACTCCCTGTGATTGCCATTGTAACATTAATAATAGTCACCTCAGGGTATAGGTATACCATATATGAAAAAAGTTGGCACATAGTCTAATAAGACTTGCCATAGCCTAAAGTAGGCCTACAGTAGGCTATACTGCACACTCCACTAAATACCTCACGTATACCTAACAAAGACATCTCAATTAAGTTAATTAACCATTAAAATTTATCACTATAATGCCATTCAACCCTCAGACATGTGGGAAGTGCTAAAATAAGATTACTGATAAGTGTAAATATTCATAGAAATTTATGCATCCGGCCATACTATTACAAAGATTTTGATAGATTGAAGGATGTGCAAATTTCAGTAGCAGGACTGGACTAGCTACATATGTTTAGAGATCAGTGGATCTGCTGCAGAACATAGACTATGCAAAAATGCAAAACAGTAGTACGCATCAGAGGTATGAATGGATGTGTAGGGATTTACATCGTTATCAAATGTTAGAGTGTATACTACATGCAGTTAGAGCCTCATATTCCTCACTCTGATTATTGATAAGTGTAAATATTCATGGAAGTTACGCACCCAGCCATACTATTACAAAGATTTTGATAGATTGAAGGATGCGCAAATTTCAATAGCAGGACCGGACTAGCTACATATGATTAGAGATCAGTGGATCTGCTGCAGAACATAGACTATGCAAAAGTGCAAAAAGCAGTAGTACCCATCAGAGGTACGAATGGATGTGTAGGGATTTACATTGTTATCAAATGTTGGAGTGTATACTACATGTAGGCAGAGCCTCATATTCCTCACTGTGTGTAGAGAGCACTGATAGTAATATAGATCAGTGGTAGGTAGATGCTGCATTGGCTATGCTGCATGCTTTCTGAGAACACATGCATGTACTAGTACACAATTTATGAAGCTCTTCAAAGAAAGTTGTGCAACATGTAACTTAATTACATATGAGTGAAGCTTATAAGCTTTGAGTGTCAGAAAATATCCTTAAATCAATCCGAGAAAGTTATATAGGCCCGTACTGTATATAGTATTTGTTTTCTTTATTTTTCATTAGCTTCCTTATCCTTTCTTTTATTGGCAATTTTCCTTTCAACATTTGAAATGAAATTAATGTTGGGTGACAGTTTGAGTCTCCTTCAAATGAATGCTACAGTACAAAGCTTTATAAGTCAAGCCTGTATTATGAAGTCACTGTGCACATCAGAAATGAGCTGTTAGTTAATATTGGACATGCAGGTACCTGACAGGTACCGCAATCGATTACCCAGTTCCTGTTTTCTGTACGTGTGCAAACACTCATTTTCATACTACCTTTTAGGGCTTAGGAGTGTATCTCAGGGGGGCAGCAACTTCAAACAGATTTGTGTTACAGTATCTGGTTTATGCCTAGTTGTGTTTTGCAAGGAAGGGCACAAAGACCAACTACAGTAAATCTTGAAAAGTATGTTATCTTGTAGGGCGTCACAGCCACTGCCGAAAAATACAAAAGCCATGGCCTCCATGGTCCTCATTTAATTCCAGCCCTGTGGTGCCAAATAAATATATCAAAACTGCAACTTAGTGGAAGTTTCATGGGCCACATGCCCCAGATATGACATTTTGTCATGCAAACTACCTTCTTCAACACACAGAACCACACTTGTTTTTTCCCAAGTCTCAGGAACACGCCCATTGTTGAGGATCACCTCCTTACAGTGTATTAATGCAATGAGAAGATAACATCATTATGCACCATGCCGAAGTGCAATGCAAACTCTTCACCGAGCTTGATGACCACGATAAACACCAAAAAGATTGGCACACATTTTGCTGTGGCACAGATCTGAACTTGTAAGAAACTGTTGAACCTTCCAGCATGGCTCTGTGAAGCCCTAGAGGTAGACCTAGCCTAACTTTACAGTGGAACTTGATGCTCAGACAGACAGTATGGGAAACTATAAAAAAAACTATCACACTTATTACTGCAGACACTTGTTCCATGACGGCCATGATCCCCCAGCCCCTAAACCAGGGGTGGGGAACCTCCGGTCCACAGGCCGTATGCGGCCCACAAGACCATTTTATCCGGCCCACGAGGAAATTCATACATGGAAACACAAAATCACTTTAAAGTGAATACTAGTCTTTTCCCCCACAGTGACCACTGTTTATTTTGCTAATGTCACTTTCAGGATATTTCAAGAAAAACTGCTGCGAAACACTACCAGTATATTACCAGCAAGTGGCCATTCTAATGACAACTCACTGATATCAGGGAGTTTTTATATTACAGTACTAAAACCCTAGTATGCACAATGTACTTAACGTGCCCACCATTTAGTGAGCCATAAACAGGGTGCAGAATCCTTTTACATCTAGTGGTAACCTGAAAACGGAAGGTTTTTGTGAGAGGCTACATAGCATTAAACAGAAGTGCACTATCACATGTACAGGTCGATCTCTAACAGTGTGAAACTCAGTGCACATTATACCTATTCCCAGAGGTAGATCCAGCAAGGGGGTAATGCTGTCCCTCTGAAGAGTGAATAAAAGTGGGTAATTTTGCAATATACACTGAAGAAAAAATAAAAATTTGTTTTAAAATATGTGATTTTGTCAGCGCGAAGTGCGCGCACTTTTCCTATGGGCTCAGTTATTGTTACTTACATATGAATAAAATGACAAATGATCATAATGTGATACTTAGAACTGGTCTGTGCAGCCCCACACATTCATGTCATTCAGAAACAGTGGATCATGAAGATTCTATTGCATACAAATCTGTATGAACTCCAGAGCCTCCGGGGGGTGGGGTGGGGGGCTTCACCTCAGTTCCTGGCCTGGACTTCCTAGACCCCACTAGGGCCTTTATGGGGCCCCATTGGCCTGCACCTTATTGAGGAAAGCCTGTTGCGCCCTCGCTGTCTGCAGCCCGTGAGTGGATTACGACTATCAAAATGGCCCGTCAGAGGAAAAAGGTTCCCCACCCCTGCCTTAGACCATGCATACGTCCTAGGGTAAGCCTAATCAGAGCATCAATTTCAATTTCCAATAGCAGGCTCCAGACTCAAGTCTAGATTGACAGATTCTGCTGACCTAGTATTTGGGTTACTTTGTGGCTTCTCAAACATTACTACGTCAGCAATGATTGTCACTAGATACAACTGTGCTATCTCATAAGTCATATTCAAAAGGGTGGACTGGCCCCTATCTTTTTCTGATTCACATCGTACTCCTAGAAGTTGGTACTAAAGACATCTTACCATAATGAATACTAGGGTTGTTGCGATATGAAATTTTCGTTATCGATATCGTGAAAATTTTCCTTCAATACCCAAATGATATCGCGATATCGCAGATCCCGTTTGTGTTTACTGAAGCACCATGTCAAAAACTGCAGTACATGGCTGTGGCCGCATCCCCAATGACGACGTAATTTGTGACAGACTGCCTCAGCAACCGGCGTGAGAATGACCCAATGCTATCGTTATATTATTGCTCTGTTTATTCTTCCTTACACCCAGTGAGGCTGGAAATATTGAAAGGAAAAACAGCCTGCAGTAGTTTCGCAACTGGGACTAGGCAATGCTTCATACTGTAGGTCACAGGTTTGTGTGATCAGGTGATCAGCATCAGAATCAGAACGGAGTTGGACGGGTCCAAATGTGTATGAACCACCCTCAAATTATATCGTATTAGGAGTGTACACGGTAGCAAACAGTAGGCCAAGCAAACAGAATTTAATTCCTTGCGACGAAGTTCAAAGTTTATAACAAAAAAAAATCTTTTTACTCAAGTATAAGCGCACAGAAAAAAGCCAAAAAAAGCGTTTGTATATTCCCTGTTGTTTACTGCGTACTTCACCATCGGGTGATTTTATAATATGTGTGAAAAGTTCCGATGAAGACAAGTGCATTAGCAAACAGTTTAAAACCCACCGTGAAAAAATCCGGCGAGACACGAGTCTGTTCGTTTCTACAGTTAATTTCTCCCAGTTTGAAATTTAGACTTCAATTGCGATGTATGATTTAGAGCCATTCAGAACTGCAAACTGGAGCAACAGTGTACACAGCCCATCGCAATGGCTTTCTTTCCATACAAAACAGCACAAGGTAAGCCTTGCCCACTTCATTGAGTTAACGGTACACAAAAGGTATGCCTGAGCTCCAAAGCTATCGCCGACAAAATCATGGCTACAAAAATATGCAACTTGCAAATTCGGATGTGAAAGAGAATACCCTCGCTCTCATTGGTTAATTGAAGGTATCTACGATGTAGAGTACATGTTGACTGTGGAGTGGACAAAGTTTTGTATTTATTTCACTGCGTTAAACGCTAAAGCCTACAGCCGTAGCTGCTGTGCGGCCTGCCGCACAGGCTGCTGATTTGTACTTCATAAAAAGTTTTCAACATTGTCGGAAAGAATTGCTAATAATGTAGCCTACTGTACAGCTGTTTTCCGCACGCGCCCAGGGCCTTCCTTTTAAAAGGTACATGATGCACACTTTGCACAGTTTCCACTGCAGGCTCGCTGACATTTTACTACATGCAATGCAGCAATTGTGCATGTATTACGAGCACTTTATTTACGTTTTTCTGTGGGTCAGCCAATTTGCAGTGCGATCTGGCAGGTTTATCAACTAAATCTTCTTCGCTATTTTCATTCAGTTTTTGTGAGTAGTAAAGTAAATAAACTATGTGACAAACATTTTCAGGCCGCTCATCAAGTTTGTGAGGCATGTATGGATTTTCACGATATCGTTTGAGGATTTTCATAAACGATATCGGGGGCAAAATCTTATATCGATACTTTTGGCCGATATCGTCATATCGTAACAACCCTAATGAATACTTGCATTTAGATTCCTAAACAATTCCAAAAATAATGACTTCCTCAAGCAATCTTGTTTTGTTCTGTATGCTAAACTGACTGCAGTTTTCTTCAATATGACACATCTTAATGTAAGTTAGTTAGATGAGGTTTAACGTCCCAGTTTCCAACCAATTGGTTCAAGTCGAGACGACCACAGCCTTTTTTCCAGTTGTAGCTCACTGGTTTGTTTGCCCTACTCCATTGCTTATGCTGAGCACCAAGCACAAAGGCAGTAGGTTCCAGTTTTAAGTCTTTGGTATGACACCTTAATGTAAGGCTACTCAAATACTAGCTTCACACCCGCACACATGTAATAATGTACAGTGAGTGTGTTGAGTCAGTTGGTACCTTAAGATGGTCACTGTGTACAAGACATATATGGCACCCATACACCACATGCAACACAAGTGACCAACCCATGGTACTGCCATGATATATTGATGATATATTGCAACAATCACTCAAGTCATGGGTTGTAACAAACTTTTCACATTGCATACAAAATTCACGGTTAAAAACTAAAATAAAAACTTTACCTGTCGTCATCATATAAGCCTCATAAATACACAGCTCAAAACCATTCTCAGCCAAGTAGTCCTACATCATTTCAGTCCTGGGAACGTAACTTTTGTTTTGAACCGTGTATGTACCACAACGTACGATGTAGTCTAGCCTAGGGTACCTATGCCTAGTTCTCACTATACACTCTGTTCCCTGAACTAGGCCTAGGCTATTGCTGTACAAAGTTTTTCCTGTGTGCTACTGTGAGAGTAACATCGTCTGTGTGCGTTTCTGCAAGGATTGTTGCTACATACACGTATGTGCATGTATCAGCGTCACTGACATAGTCAGGAATTTGCAAGGGGGGAGCACATTTCTGACTGATATGGGGGAGGGGTCCAAGGGAAGGGGTGTTCGCCTCCCCTTTGAGAAATTTTTGAACAATTAAAGGTCCTTACTGTAGATGTCATCTGGTGCAATGTTTTGCCAGTTTCATCATATATCACATTATCAGCAGATTTTTTCCTGTTTGAATTAAAATATGTTAAAAAATTCAAACAGGAAAAAAATCTGCTGGATAATATGATATCACATGATAATGATGAAACTGGCAAAACATTGCACCTTTTACATGTTCTTTTGTCTTTGAAATTCCCTGACTAAGGAAGACTAATGTTACCATCTGGACAAGTTGAGGCAACCCACGTTTACAAAGTGCTTAGTACCAACCACAATAGAGTAGATTTGGGAAAGTCGATAATTTGATAAGAGAATAAACTTCTTCAAAGTGGGATGGAGTTGGACCTGATCGTTACTGATTCGAATTGTCAGTTATCTGGAAAGGACTAGAAAAAGTTGGGAGTGTTTATTGAAACAATTGCCCGTATATGTACGGTAAGCCCCATTATAAAAAAGAATAACATATGTAACACATTAACAGAGGTGTCTGTTGAAGCAAGATGGAAGATAACCCAAAAGAAAAAATCCCCAAAAGTGCTAGTTGATGTATATTTTTTTTGTTATTTTGTCTATTATCACTACCATATTGTCTTACAAACACGTGTGTTGTGATCCTTTCTAGGTAGGGTGATGCATTTTGTAAAGTAGCTCAGTCAGGAGGCCTGAATGTTATTACGATTATGATGGAGTTAACAGAGCTGACATGAACTTAAGATCAAAAGAGCACTGACAAATACCCTGCAAAAACAACACAGTGTTAATATTTTTTTCGACACTGAAAGTGGGGGGGGGGGGCACGCAGTCACTCCCTCTGCTCTCCCCTGGCTACGTCCCTGATCAGTGTAACTACAGCTATAGACTATGTCACAATTGAACAGCAATGCGTGCTATTTAGCATACAATGTGAACGTCCTAGTAACAAGAGTTAGCAGTTTCATAGAATGTTTAAGAAGCAAAACTGGATCATTTGTGTAAATCAGAGTTTCTGGTCTCTTTCTGGACACTAAGCGCAAATATGCTTAGAATGAAGGGTCTTACACATAGGCTATAAATGATCCGTAGAGGTCAATTTCCTAGGAGTATACGTGAATTTGAGAAAGATCTAGACCATTCAAAATTTTTGAGGGTGTGGTAGCCCAATTTTGCAAATGGTGATATTGCTGACCTTGTAATGGGAAGCCCCACAGTGACCCAAATACTAGGTCAGCAGACTGTGGACTAGGCGTAGTCAGTCTTGTTCAGGGTTTGATTTACCCAGGTGCACGCATGCGCAGGTGCACATAGAATTTCCAACGTGCTTACATGCACTTTCATGCACCTAGGCCTAGCCCAGGCCAAACTTCATGATCAAATCCTAAGTTACAGTACAAAGTAATCCTAATATATTGTTTCAAATCGTCCATTGCATTGTAGTTTCTCGCTGAAGTAAGGCAAGCAGTCATTTCACAGAAATTTGAGTGCAAAACTAGTGTCACCTTTCTAACTGCAACTAGGGGTTAACCGATAATCGGATCAGATATCAGATCGGGCCAATGTTTGGGTCTATCGGTAAAACATCGGATCGGCGAAATATAGCAAACTGCACTTGCTGATGTTTGCTGATGTTCCGTGAGTCCGAAATATTATTGACATACACCGGGACGTATTACTCCATGAAGTTTATCTGTCCAAAGCAATACTCTTTCCATGCACTTTCTGTTCTAAAAAGAACAACAAGGGCTTAGATGCAGCCACATCATTAATAAAAATCATCATGATTGTGGTAATTATCTATGCAAGGATTTACTGCAACGACGGCCGAAGACTTGCACTACATACAACATACCGTACAGCCAGCACACGTAACATATATGCAAAGCACAAGGCCAATGTCATTTTGAAAGACCGTAAGTGAACGTTAGTATACTTCGTATTGCACAGTAAAAATCCCGTACGTATGCATCCATGGCTAGGTTAAACAGGATAGTGTCAGGGTTGTGTCGTATTTCGAGCTGCATCTGCATTATGGATTATTGGAATTATACGCAATGATCGAGCACCCTTTGCAAGTTTGCATCTTTTTTCAGAGAATTGTCTGTGAGTTGCAATGATATTTTGTATGATGTAATTGTAAACACATGACCTCATTGCCTACAGTAGCAAATGTATCAAGTAAATATACAATGCATCAATGGTTTGAGAGAATATGGGTTTGGGAGGAAAACACAAGCAAGCCGTGCTTATTTTATTTGGGTGTAGTTCCTCCTTTCACAGCTCAATGATTGTGGTCATTAGGATCGGACGTCGGCCAATGTTCCAAATTCCATAAAGCTGATGTGCATGCACAGGCATGGCTCACCAGGTATAAGGAATGTTGAATCGCGCTGTGAAAGGATGTAAAAACATTGAGAGCGAAAATATCGGATCGGATCGGACATCAGCCAATGTTGTGATAAAAACATCTGACATCGGATCGGCAGCGAAAAACAACATGGGTTGAGCCCTAACTGCAACATCAATATCAGCGGTTACCATTCCAAATCTGTACTTCTTGGAGCAGCATTGATTCTCAGGCCTTGAGTTTTAGATTTTCCAGGTGTGTTACAAATCACACTCCTCAGGAAATTAAGGAGTGTGGTAGGGGTGCTGTTTTATTAAACTTTAATAGATTTACCTGAGTTCCATTCTTTATCTAGGTGTGCAAAAAATCGCACCTCTCACAGTGATTTGAGGCGAGTGATGGTGTGCGATCGCACTCGCACGCCTCAAAATTCAAGGCCTGGATTCTACGACCCTTTTACACAGTAAGTCAATGGGACATTATTGAACTCGAAGCGAACAAAAACACATATTTAAGGCCCATTGATGTTATTCGCAGCGAGGCATCAGAAATCAGACTTGCTTTCAGTCGTTTTGAAGTTTCAGTGTTAGTGATTAGGCAGAAGGGAATATTAAAATACATAAACCCCCATCGTAAAACTAGTAGTATATACCCTCCAATGAGGGGAAAGAGAAACGAGCTGGTAAGGGTCTTGTGGAACATGCCACAAAAAAAAAGACGGGGTAAAAAAACATGTGCATGAGGTTTTCACTCGCAGGGTGATAATTATATGCTTACATTTTTCTCTGCGCTGGATATACACTTGCAAATCACAGACAGCTGTGAACCCTGCAGGTAACGTTTGTACTGCTATGTGGTGGCGTGCATGGCATCACATCACATGTGTCCGATTTTTTATTGTGGTTGGATGAAAGTTTATGCATCAACTTTTTCTAACTTTGACAACATGACTGATATACTATCAAATCGTGAACCATGCCTCCCAACTTCTTCTGGTATTTCTGATTTTAGGCCTAAGGTTGTTTGGGGAATGCAGAAATTTTGCTGTGCATGTAGTTTTGTTGAATTACATGCACCAGTGCATACATAAAAAAAATTATAAATCAAACCCTGGTCTTGTTTTGCCTAGGCCTATATATTGACCAGTGTTGCAAAACAATGAACAATAGAAGGAAGCCACATGTGTTTTCAAAAATCAACCAGATGGTATTCTATGACTTTCATTCCCTTGGCCTAACCTTATTAAGTTTTGGTAGGCTAGCCTAACAAAGTTCAGTTCAAAGGAGACCTGGGGAGCACAGCCTTGCTATCTTTAAAGTATTAATGTCTAACAAGTAACACTAATAACAGGCTTAATAATACACTACTCACTAGTTGGGCCTAGGCCTACACTGAATAGACCATTTTAAAGGTCTAGCTTAATCGTTTCTAACATGAATTGTGATTTAGGCATACTGAACGCTCAATGTCAAATTGTGCCTAAGTTTACATTTAATTTTTTAATTTTAAGGATGAGTATTCGTGCTATAGGCTTGGGTACCGTCTTGTTAGGCTATCGATGAGCTCCAACATTCTCTATATAAAATTTAACACTAGGCTCACCCGTGCGCTGACTTCTTATGCCCAAACTTATCATCCAATTTCTGTTTGTGCTTTGCCGGTCTCCGTTTCTTTCTAGCCTGGATGGCCAACACTGTGAAAAGATAGGAGAGAGGTTAATCTACTGTGAAATCAGAAAATGTACTTTTTCCCAACAAAAATAAGTTGTCGCACTCTGAAATCACCTTTCTTTGCCTGGGAGCTCATGTTTCTGGTTATGTTGAGTCGGAAATTTAAAGATACTATAGCGGTATACGGCCGGCGGTGTATGGTATAGGCCTACGCTAATACAATATCCCATGAGCTGAGGTGCATTAGTTACCGTATCTCACTGCACTATACCGTACATACAATGGCGCGTAGTTCATACTTTGTACAACTAACCGCAACACGGCTAGTTGGCATGCGGACCATGCATACTGTCACCGTTATATGGACGTACAGGTGACCCCATCCTGACCTTCCAATATTGGGAAAAGAACATTCCTGGCTCCACGGGTATCACCAAGTCATAGAGAAAGTTAACAAATTACACACGATGACTATTACTGTTTCATGACATGCTTATCACAAAATAAATGGATAAGTGCAGGTACAACATAATCTGATCAGAATTTGGGTATTTGCTTGGAGTTCTTCCAGCGTAAAATGCTTTTCAAGATTTCAGGAAACTCGTGTGAAACGCCGGCAACGATCTGAAAAATAGTGTGGCCTACACCAGGGGTCTCCAAACTTTTTTGCTTGGTGGTCCCAACCTTCTACTCCGGAATCTTGGTGGCCCTCAAATTGACGGGTCGGTGAGAGGAGTTTGATTTGACTTGGTATGTAATAAAGCAGATCACTAGTTCTTAGATTAGAGTCACTCCCATTGCTTTTTTTTTATGAGAAATTTGGCAATTGTTTTTCGCTCCCGAATCCTTTTCGCGACCCTCCGAAATATTTTCGCGACCCTCAAAATGGTCGCAACCCCTAGTTTGCCGACCCCTGGTCTACACTAATTTGACGATCATGGGCAGCATTTCTATCATGCAATTTTGTTTCTTAACCGGATGTAGCCAGCGAACCTCCGATGACCCTCCAGCTGCCAGCCGCGTATGCATGTCTGATCTTTACCCGGAGACAATGGCTGCCGGCGGACCGCCGGATATTGCTCCATTTTCAGAAAAGTGGTTCCTACACCCCTGAGCTACACCCTGGTTGGGGACTATACGGAGATGGAGACTCGAAAACCTCGGGCTCGATCTGAGATCATTACAGAGATCTGAGATCATTACAGAGATCCTGGGGGTTCAGGAGCAGAGCCCAGGTGGGTTTCAAGGAGGAGAAGACAGGGTATACAACATCACTGTAAAAATTGATTAACACTATTTTGTAACAGATAATAAACGCGTCTTGGCGTTAACGTAACAGAAAAAACAATAAAATACATAAGCAAATTAAACGTCTAAAACTCCAACTTTAACACATTGACGCCACTTTAACGCCATCTCGTAAACACGTTTATGCGTTTATTTCATGATTACTGTAAACATCAAGTTGTTTTTAATAAATAAAAATTAACATACGGTATATATAAACCATGTAAACGTGTTTGCGGAGTGCACTTTAATCGACGTCATTATCCTTATCATGTGTTAATATTCGTTCAGTCATTTACTGTGCGTATCCATTTTGTTGTTCGTTTTCTAATTCTTAAACGCCATATATGTGTTAAAAAATGAAGACGTCTATTTTTACAGTGATGTTTTGAAAATGTTTTGAAAATGTTGCATAAGAAATGCCCTGTCAATTCTTTTCAAAACATTTTCAAAATGTTTTCAAATTGTTGTTACCCTGTCTACACTGAACAACAAACCGAAAACAGGCGTGTTTTGGGTTTGTTGCAAGTGAAGTGTTTTGAGAATGTTTTAAACATGTTGCTCGTGTATACAGACAAAGAAGTCAATGAAATCTTTTGTGGGTAGCATTTAAATGGATATTGTCAAGGGCATCGGCATTTAAAGTGCCAGGGAAGTATTTTAGGACTACATCTTGGGAGGTTGTGGCCGGCGTGACCTTTAACGGCGATCGCTGAAGGCACGAAGCCCGAGGCTGGGGACTGTGGGTCCTCCCCAAAATATCTTTCTTAAATTTGACGACTTTTGCGGCCATACTGGACCTTTTTTTTTTTTGGAAAAATCCTGCTTCCCCCACTCTCTAAATGTAAAAGAGTGACTACAGTGACCACTCTTTTAAAGACTGGAATTCGATTGAGATTCCACTCAGCTCGAAGTGATAATTAACTCTATTTGAGTGAAAATGTCACTCGACGGAGAGTGGAATGTCACTAGAAAGCAAGAGTGGTCACTGCATGTAGTCACTCTTTTTGGCAGAATTTCACTCTTTTAGATTTAGAGAGTAGGTGTAATTTGAAATGCTAATGAAGTAGTTTTCTTATGATGATCGCAAATTTAAGGTAGTAACTGTTATAGTCAAATTGCTGAGGATGGTGGTAGGAGTGTAGGGGTGTAGCGAGGGTTTTGGGAATGGTACTTTAGTCAAGCTGTCCTACAGGAAGTAATAACGAGGCAATTCCACCAAAGTTTTCCTACGCACAAAAGTAGAGCAGTACTAATGGGACATCGATTTATATAAGGCTCATGCGAAGCACGCAGATATTTTTCTTTTTCGAGGATTGCGGTTCCATATACATAGGTAGGGTTTGGGACTTTGTTTGCAAGGATGCATGGTGCATTTTATGACGTACATTAGTACTTTCAGTGACACTTACTTCAGAGCTTCAAGTCACAATAGTGTGACGGGTAGGAGGAAGAAATTTTACGGTGCTAGACAAAATTTTCAACTGTATTAGTCAGTTTTCTCTGGAGGTACGCGCGAAGCGCGCCGAGAAAAATTTTCCTAGAAGTTTTATGATTTTTGATATTAATATTTTCCTTCATTAAACATTGCAAAATTTAATCATAATAGGCTATTGAAAGCTCTCTTATAATTTCCTTGGTCTCGCTTACTTTCGCTCATATTTTTATTATTTTTAGTTTTTAAGCTCTGGAATAAAGTGGGGAAAAGTCAGGCGTGTAGCCAGAAATTTGTCAAGGGGGGCGAAGTGGTAAGATTATGCGAGGCAGCGGAGCGACCGAGCGCGCTTGCGAGCGAGCGGGGGGGGGGGTGTGGGAGGGGGTGTCCACCTCCCAAGGTGAGAAACTTTTCTGTTTTTTAATGTGAAAATATGTGATTTGGTGCATACTTCATATGGTATTTTGTATTCATAAGGAGGACATTATTATACATTTCATGAAATATTTTGTAGGAATAATCATATAGAAATCAAATACACACATATTGCTGGCAAATAATTTATTTATCATTCTACAAGTACGCAGAATCACATAACAGCTTCAAACAAGTGTAAGGTGTTGCTTTTTACATAGGCCTGCCACTAGATGCTATGTGTTCCTGATATGGTAGGCCTACAATATGTCCCCTTACGGTATCGGTACAGTTGGCAAGTAGGCTACCAGTGCTCCGGGACTTTAAGCCGCAGTCCCACGTCGGGGAGCTTGAGCCCTTGTCGCAACATTTCTGGCCTAACCCAGCTTCGGGATTATACATTATATCGTACCTTTTATCCTCACTACATGTCTCACGAAAGAATTAGAAAATTCTGCGACGAAAGACCACGGCTTCCTGTTCCCCCTTCACCCCGCAACTACCCCCACCCTTTCGATGTCATTTATACGACAAAATTGGAAATATTTACAAGCCACGCTAAACATTTACAGAGAAAATTTATAACATTCATTCAAGAAATGAAACACCATCATTTGAGCGTGTCTCAGGCAATATAAAGTATCCGGTACCTATACTAAGGATGCGGTAGAAAAGGAGTGTTCGGTGCAGCCCCCCCCCCCCCCCGCCTCCTCAGTTGTACTTTTATGTCATTTACAGTATAGCTTACTATTATTAATATAATCAAACTGATTTCCAACATTGTCGTAGTTCAGTTGGAATGGCACTGGACTTCGAATGCTTAGTACGTGAGTTCAAGTCTCCGCCGGGAGACTGAGCAGTGAGTCTTTTTTCGTTTGACGGGTTTTGAGTTGCGTTTTCCTTTTTATCTTCCTTATTGTAGCTTTTATAGACTCCTTTGTGTTCTCCTTTTTTTCTTTTCTAATTTGACTTCGTTTTTTAATCATATCCTGCTGTAAATTTCCAAATCAGAATCACTAGACGCCATTGCATATAGCCTACATATCCAGGGCGTGCTACCCTCACCCCTTCCACGAAGCTTTTTTCGGTTGCAAGTGGTAAAAGTTTTATGAATATTTTCCCACTTTGAGATGAACTCGATTCCATAGTTGATGTAATTAGCAGTTGACACGAAAGGTCTCAATAAAATCAGAAGCCCCGGCGGGGCTTCTGATTTTATTGAGACCGAATTCGCCTAGCTTCCTAAGGCAACCTTTCGTTCGAGTGGAAAATGAGTTTGGGATGAATATTCAAAAGTTATCGGCTACAAAACGCTTTTTTCTCTATTGCAACTATGGATTAAGCCTCTTAGGGGTAGGCCTAAGCATCTGCCAACAATGCGTGATCATTGTTCTCCTCGTTTCAATGGGCGAAGATTGGTAACAAGAAGAGAATGGGTCCTTTATACCTGGCCAAGTCTCCCTCCGCGTTTTGTCTGATGTCTTTTTAAGGTAGCACGCCCTCATTTATATGTACAGTCCATTTCTTCACCCTCAAAAATATCACCGAGAGGAGACATTGGGACAACTTTTGCATATTTTACCGAAGAGGATGGGTGTCTTTTGTCAATTTAATATGAAACTAGACTAGATGAAAAATCACTTGTGCCAAAACAGGGTCAATTTAAGCAATTTTGAAGAAATTATGGGTTAAGAAGGTGGCGGCCGTAGATCAGGCTTTGCGTGATTAAAAACGCATGGGTAAAATGGTACGGAAACTTTGCGCTCGGCTAGCAAAAAATCTTCACGGTCATGGTATGGTAGATTGAAATTACCATGAACGGCCATACTTGTCGGCTTTCTTGTGAGGGGTAAGCTTATACCTGGCAAAGCCTTTTACAAGGTTTTAGGTGTACGCAAACCACTGATTATTGCCAACATTGACTTACACCCACACTAAATCAGGTCAGTTTCCGCCTTTGGTTCTTTATAAAAGTTCTCAACCTGGACATTTCACCCCTCTGCATGGTGAAAGCTCACAGTTGCTTAGGGTTCGTCATCAATTCAGTTTCGTCGAGAAACGATAAAATATGAAGTAACCCATAACAGCCTGCCGCTTCTGTAATTTATTTGATACTTTACAGTACTTGAAATAAAGGTCGCAAATCCTGTGATAAATCCCCCAAATATTCATATTCCACAAACCAGCTAAAACCACAAAATGCGCTCCGAAAAGTTTGCTCTCGATAACCTTTCGGCAACCCGTCGCCCTTGTGCTGATTTTAAGCCGCAGTCCCACGTCGGGGAGCTTGGGCCCCTGTCGCAACATTTCTGGCCTAACCCAGCTTCGGGATTATACATTATATCCATGGGCGTCCGGAGGGGGGGGGGGGCAAGGGGGGCACTTGCCCCCTGGAAAATCAAAAACTTGAAAAAACGAAGAAAAAATAAAGAACAAAATGAAGAAAATATAACTTTAACATTTCTTAACAGTTCAATCAGTGTGAATTTCTACTCTCAAAACAGGAATTAAATAAAAATATCAACACTCAGGCCCCAGCAGCCCCCCGAGCATATTTTGGTACTTTTGAAAGTTTATATTTACGATATTGCTTATGTTTTCCCCTTTTTATATGCGGTAAAAAGGCCTTGGAAGTGCCATTTCCAGCGATCTGGGAAGCATTTTGGGCCAAAATTTTCTTGCGCTCCGCGCCAACTCATGGTGTCTGTCTATGCGCTTCGCCCCCCCCCCCATGACAAATTCCTGGCTATGCCTTTGTCAACACTGTGTGAAAAAGTAGCATCTAAACTCTTTTCTGGGAGTAAAATATTTCCCATGGAAAAAGCTGGGCCCCTAAAAAGTTTTGCCCCCCCCCCTTGAATTTTTTTCTGCGGACGCCCATGATTATATTGTACCTTCTATCCTCACTACATGTCTCACGAAAGAATTAGAAAATTCTGCCACGAAAGACCACGGCTTCCTGTTCCCCCTTCACCCCGCAACTACCCCCTCCCTTTCGATGTCATTTATACAACAAAATTGGAAATATTTACAAGCCACGCTAAACATTTACAGAGAAAATTTACAACATTCATTCAAGAAATGAAACACCATCATTTGAGCGTGTCTCAGGCAATATAAAGTATCCGGTACCTATACTAAGGATGCAGTAGAAAAGGAGTGTTCGGTGCAGCCCCCCCCCCCCCGCCTCGTCAGTTGTACTTTTATGTCATTTACAGTAGATTACTATTATTAATATAATCAAACTAATTTCCAACATTGTCGTAGGTCAGTTGGAATGGCACTGGACTTCGAATGCTTAGTACGTGAGTTCAAGTCTCCGCCGGGAGACTGAGCAGTGAGTCTTTTTTCGTTTGACGGGTTTTGAGTTGCGTTTTCCTTTTTATCTTCCTTATTGTAGCTTTTATAGACTCGTGTGCGTTCGCATTTTTTTCTTTTCCTAATTTGGCTTCGCTTTTTTAGTTATATCCTGCTGTAAATTTCAAAATCAGGTCACTACACGCTATTTTCAAGTCCTGTAACCCCCACCCTTTCCTCAAAACATTTTTCGCTTGTAATTGTGAATAGTTTTATGAACATGTAAAGTAATGTGAAACCGATTCCATATTTCATGTAATTCGCATTTGATACTAAAGGTCTCAATAAAAAACAGTTCTCTCGTCTACGGATGTAGCCGAGAGCCCTGTCTCCATTGATACCAATTTGCCTACCTTCCCAAAGCAACTCTTGCTTCTTATGGTAAGCGAGTCTGGGATGCATATCATAAATTACCGACTTCAAAACACTTTTCTTCCATTGCAACTGTGGATTAATCCTCTTAGGGGATAGTGGAAGGATCTGCCAACAATAGGTGACCCTTGTCCTTGTATGATGGTGCTCCGATTGTCAAAGAAAGACAGCAGTACACCTCAACTTGACCAAGTTTTCCTCCTCGTTTTCCCGGTCGTTTCACACCACTATCTAATTCAAGGGGGATCCCCGCTCAGTATATTTATACTTGCAGAAAAAAGAAATTAATTGCCAAATGTTAGTGCCTTTTAGAGGGGTGTAACCAGGAAGAAGAAGAAGAAGAAGAAGAAGAAGAAGAAGAAGAAGAAGAAGAAGAAGAAGAAGAAGAAGAAGAAGAAGAAGAAGAAGAAGAAGAAGAAGAAGAAGAAGAAGAAGAAGAAGAAGAAGAAGAAGAAGAAGAAGAAGAAGAAGAAGAAGAAGAAGAAGAAGAAGAAGAAGAAGAAGAAGAAGAAGAAGAAGAAGAAGAAGAAGAAGAAGAAGAAGAAGAAGAAGAAGAAGAAGAAGAAGAAGAAGAAGAAGAAGAAGAAGAAGAATAATGATGTACCATATTTAATACCTTCTGATTACTCATCCTTTCTTTGTAGGACACTTTCAGCATCTTTCTATAGAGCCACATAGAAAGATGCTGAAAGTGTCCTACAAAGACAGGGTGAGTATTGAGGAGGTATTAAATAGGGTAAAAGCAATGAAGAAGCTGCTATCAGAAATGAAAAACAGAAAGCAAAGCATGATAGCAAAGTTAAAAAAAAATCAATCAACTTGATTACGCTCGCCTCAATTGATTAACGGCCGGGATTAGATTGTTGATTGAGTAAGTATGGGCTGGGAAATTGGAATTCTGAGAAATAAATAAAGGAGGAAAAAGTTATATTGTACTGTTTACAGATAAAGTATAAATAGGTCGAGAGTGAATATTGACTGCATGAAACAATGGGCGTCCACAGAAAAAAATTTAGGGGGCAAAACTTATCAAATCAGTGGAAATTTTTACCCTCAGAAAAGAGCTTAATTGCTAAATGTTGGCTCCTAGTACAGTGGTGTAGCCAGGAAATGGGACAAAACTTGTAGGCAAACTATCTAGGCATTGCGCCACCTAGTTTGGCGCGAAGCGCCAAGAAAATTTTGCCCGAAATGCCTCCCAGATCGCTGAAAATGAGACTTCCCCAGGCCTTATGAGTTGCATCTAATCATTTTCTGTTTTGAAAGTTCATGTTCTGGAATTTTTCTGGCGACATCATAAAAAAAAAAATGCTATTATTTTTTCTCTAATTTTTTTCCAAGTTTTTTATTTCCAGGGGAGGGTAAGTGCCACCCCTGCTCCCCCTTCCGGACGCCCCTTTCCCCCTTTCGGACGCCCCTTGCCTCCCCCCCCCCTTCCGGACGCCCATGCATGAATGCATAAAACTGATGCTTGAGGATGCCAATCCACAAAATCGATCGACCGCATGTACATGCAAGCAGACCAGTCTGAAGCTAGCACAGGATTCGGCCTCACATTCAGCCTCACATTCAGCCTCACATTCAGCCTTACATTCTGAAGCTAGCACAGGATTCAGCCTCACATTCAGCCTCACATTCAGCCTCACATTCTGAAGCTAGCACAGGATTCAGCCTCGCATTCAGCCTCAGAATGTGAGGCTGAATGTGAGACTGGATCTGAATGTGAGGCTGAATCCTGTGCTAGCTTCAGAATGTGAGGCTGAATGTGAGGCTGAATCCTGTGCTAGCTTCAGAATCTGAGGCTGAATGTGAGGCTGAATCCTGTGCTAGCTTCAGATGTGAGGCTGAATGTGAGGCTGAATCCTGTGCTAGCTTCAGAATGTGAGGCTGAATGTGAGGCTGAATGTGAGGCCGAATCCTGTGCTAGCTTCAGAATGTGAGGCTGAATCCTGTGCTAGCTTCAGAATGTGAGGCTGAATGTGAGGCTGAATCCTGTGCTAGCTTCAGAATGTGAGGCTGAATGTGAGGCCGAATCCTGTGCTAGCTTCAGACTGGTCTGTTCGTCGTAAGTATGCCTGCATGTGGGACTTTCCAGGTAAACGATCAACTCATTTTGGATTTCGAAGATGGGCTTGTGACGTTTGCGACGTTACGCTCCGCAGTTTTGTAACCTCATGTCGCGCTACTTGCTAGTAAGTAAGTACCATAGAGCAGGATAATATATCCTGCTCTATAGTAAGTACAGAGTAAAACAGCAACTTGTAAGCATCACAGTGTTTCCACTCTTCCCGAAACTACCCGAAATTCGGGAAATCTGGATGCTCTCCAGGAAATTTTCGGTATGGGATTATTTCCGGAAATCTTGAAATGGCATGTGGTGTATAGAAATGACGTATGGCTTGGCAGGGTGAAATCCTGGATCAGCCCATTAAAGTTAGCATTAAACAAGCGTTATTGAAAATTTCAGGAAATACCAAACCGATTTCGGGAAAGTTTAGATTTCACTTCAGGAAAATTGAATTTAGAGTGTAGAAACACTGAAGCATCAGGCGCGAAGCGCGAGTCTGTTCGTGACCGTGCACAGCTGTTTTGGCACTGTAAACTATGTTTCTAGCTGAGCCTAGCCTATGTGTGTGCTGTTTACGCGAGAATGTTTCATTTCAAAGATAGCCGAAGGCATATTCATACATAATAAGATCATAACATCTCAAGTTTTCAAGGTCTGTGTTCATGATTCGTTGTACCCATCCTTCGGTTGACGAGATAAAGTTTGAATGGAGAATTTGTGTTTGTAAGTAGTTTGTGTTTACCTCAGAAAATGCCTGTCAAATTTCGTAACCTTGAGTCGATAACTTTCCCCCAGGCTCCAGCTCAGCCTAACGTTACGCCTTTAAGTTAGGCTAGCCTAGGCCCTAATAGTAATTAGACCTCAGTCAGGACACACTACCCTCCATTAGCACTTTGCTCCGTATAGTATATTGTATTCGGAGTGGGGCTCTAATTTAGAATCAACGCCTGGAAGTAATGTAGGCTATCCTGTTGTTACGCATAGGGATAGGGTTATATACGTGGTAGAGGTAGGCCTAGGGTCATATGTGTGGTGCGCATAGGCCCAGATTGTATAGTTCGTTAATTGCGCGTGGAATGTAAGGAGTAACTGCAGAATACCCTGCCCCGAAACCCTTCTCACCGAGACTCCTGGAGTCGCAGTCGTAGTGGCCGTTTGATGGTTTTATGAGAACAAGTCAACGCGATCATACTAATTACCGCCCAGCTCGCCCGTACTCCCTAAACTTAGCCCGGCTATACATGTACGTACAAATAATGAACCCTGTAATCTCAATTGTGTAGCAAACCTAGTTGAACGTACAGCGAAAGGGCATAATTACACTTTGTTGCACGTAAGATTATATACCGAAAAAACATGTCCAACTGTATTTTTAAAGTGTAAGAGGTAATTAATGATGTTAAATTGTGTTCACGGAAAAGGTATTCTATATAGAGGGCGTACTCACAATTGCAGCTATTAAATACTAGGAAGTACTTCTTTACACAAAGGGTCATCAATGCTTGGAATCACTTGCCATCTGAAGCTGTTGACTGCACATCCATCAATACCTTTAAGTCCTTCCTCACCAAAGACTGTTTGGGGCGACTAATGGGGGATTATATGAGTCTTTGACTCCCTTCCCCATCAGCTATCTGCTTAGTCAGGTGGCACACAGGTGAATAACAGGTGAATAAATTTTGTTGTGATTTTTGTTGTGTAAAAGACAAGAAAATCACGCGATCAGATTGGTGTATAAGGTCTCTACTGTACGCCGAAAATATTCGGCGCGGCAATTTTTTCAGTCTGGGAGTGCCATCCTTCCTTGACCTACGAGGGGTTAAATAAGCATGAGTGCAGCACTTATTTGACCGGCGATCAGCTGAATAAGCAGAAATGCAGCCCAAATTTATGTGACCAATGATCGGTAAAACAGCTCCCAACTTTCACATGTTTTCTGTCACAATGTTCATTAAGTGATTGACTCATGATACCTCAGTAGGCCAAGCCTTCAAGGCCTTTACCTATTAGGCCTTTTTTTTCGGGCTAAGCCTAACATGAGGCCTATTTTTATTGTTAATTTAATGGACATTCGGGGGTCTACTGATCTAAGACGGGGAAAAACGTACAGCAACCTCCTAATTAGGCTAGGCCTACTTAGGAAATCGTGGCTCCCACCGAAACTTGCTTGAAAATTATGTATCTCAGTTTATGTGCCATATCGTTTAATATGAACCCTTAAACAATGACGAACAATACAAAGGTGATAGGTTTCAATTGGTCAAAATACAATAATATTTTTGGTTTAAAGATACGACTGTGAAAGGTACTCTCCTGTCACTTCCAGTCAACGGTCAAGGTGAACATGCCTTATAGGATAACGATACCTTCTGCATAATAATGTACACGTAGGTATAGCCGGGCTAAGTTTAGGTAGTACGGGCGATCGAGCCGGGCGGTAATTAGTATGACCCAGTCAACGTACATCCTCAGAACTGACTGCGACTGCGACTCCAGGAGTCTCGGTGAGAAGGGTTTTGGGACAGGGTATTCTGCAGTTGTGCCAAATGTAATTGTAAAGTTCCAAAATTGCGCACCAATGCCGCTACAAACTGAATACACACAATACATTTAACTATATGTGTACGTATACATATACGCATATGTATACTATATTTATGTATACTATAAGGTGTAGCGGTATATCGATATTATCGATATTAGTCAATATTTGCTCCTTAGTAATATGGTCGATATGCGTTTTCAAAAATATTGATATATAGTAAAGTCTATATATAGTACTAATATCGATATTCTACTATTCACTTGGATACCGATTCTTCTAAAATAGCGACACTCAACACAAATATCGATATTTAACAGCAGTGACTCATAACCGATGCGAGTGCTTTTAAAAACCGATCCCTAAGCATCGATAGAGTCAAGTTACCATCGAATCTTTGGCCTAACTCACCGGAGCCCACCGGCAGTAACTGCCGATGGGGTCGTAAAAACTGGGGCAGACAGTCGTTTCTGGCTTATGTAGAGCCCCCGTCTTTTCCGTAGAATAGGATTGATTACGTTTTTGAATCCATTGACTGTTGTAGCAGTTACAGCTTCCTGTGGCAAATTATTCCATTCCATAATAATTCTCTGACTGTACTGATTCTAAATTAGTACCCGGTGCATAGTCTAAAGGAGCATACCTAGTATACGAGGCACTGATTGAGGGCTAGCTAGGCCCTAGTCCACAGTCTGCTGACCTAGTATGTGGGCCGCTTTGGGGCTTCCCATACTAGGCCTAGGCCCTAGGTCAGCAATATCATCATTTGCAAAATTGGGCTAGGCCTACCGCACCATCAAAAATTTTGAATGGTCTCAATCGTTCTGAAATTCACGTATACTCCAAGGTAATTGACCTCTGCGGGTCATTTATATATTAAAGACCCTTCGTTCTAAGAATATTTGCACTTACTGTCCAAATAGAAACGAAACATTTTGATTTACATGAACAATCCTGTTTTGTTTTTTAAACATTCTATGAAACTGCTAAATCTTGTAACTAGGACGTTCACACTAATTGTATTATCATGTATCGGGGCCGGGCGGTGTAGTTCAAATAACAAAGGACAATTCAGGAAAAGATGACTATGATAAAGCTGCTTCCGTTGACGAGTTTATTGCAAAAAAGTCAAAGAGAAATCCCTCTCTGACCGGCCAAAGAAAAAAAATTTACTCCACGGTAGTATCACATGCTGTAAAGACTTAAGTTCTTCCCTTCTCTGCTCGGAGAGTTGTTCTCTCTACAAACTAAGTTTACTTCCCTTCTTGAGGTTTTTAAAATCAGTTCCTTTCAAAAAGTTGAAGTCCGAAAAAAACCGCAAAGCCTAGCTGGTGAAAAGCTGCAGGCGAAGCCCAGCGGCAAAAGCCACTGGACTGTACATGTTACTTAATTTGCTGCTCTCTTTCTGAATGCTGGTTCTACTCTGTCTAGAAAGGGAGTTCCCTTAAAGTTACTTGCGTGATTTCTAGACAGTGTTGTCTGGAACTATGGGATGGGGAGTCCTGATTGGACTTGGTCCTGCACATGCTTAACAGACTGGCCAATGGAAAAAGTTTGCAAGAAGAGGGACCCTGACAAGTGACCTCTATTTCAGCATTTGGGCATGACCTGTAAGGGTCACAAGATGGGCTTCATCGAAACTATCGGTCAGGCCTGTAGTCAAGGCGGGGCCAAGGGGGGCAAAGCCCCCTTGGAAAATTTTTCGCCCCCCATAGAAGATCAAAACTTACCATTGCCATAATGCATGTAAGTATGTTTCGCCCCCTCTGGAAAATTTTTCACCCCCCTAGAAGCTTTTTTGCCCCCCTTCAGCACCTTGTCTGGCTACGGGCCTGCTATCAGTGTTAATAATCTGACAGCGGGTAGAATTTATTGCATGGGAATGTGGAGTAATAGGCCTAAACTGTCAACACCTGACTGCTTGAATTCCCAAAGAAACTCCCTTAAGTGGAATGTCGAAGAGAGGTATTTTAAGTGGCAATTAGCCCTAATATTTGACAGTATGTTAGAACACATCACTGTTCAATTGTTACACAGTCCAGAGCTAGGCCAATAATAATAATAATAATAATAATAATAACAACAACAACAACAACAACAACAACAACAATAATATCAAAAAATTAGGCTTATGTAGCACCAATCAGTTCCAAGAGTTACTGCTCAAGGCGCTTTACAAGAAAACAAAAAAGTTAATTAAGTATGAGCAGTATTGAAAAAATGAGTCTTAAGTAAACTCTTAAAAAGAGAGCCATAGTTACATTGGTACATGCACATACACATATCAGGGATTCCTCCAGAAACTCAAAAAACAGGGAGGGGGGGATGTATTAGTGCTAAACCCTGAGTCTGAATAGATGCTGTCCTTGACCAGAGTTACAAGTGGGTTCAGGGCGGCAAAAGCTTGCTTCAAGGCCCCTTTAAGGTGCAATTTAAAGGGTATTAAAGGCCATTTATTTGTTAGTTCAAACATTGCTGCAAAAGTGTCCTTTAAAAGTAAGAAACCAAGATATTGACATTCTTTTATATTTTTACAGAAATAGAAAGGGGGGGGGGATTTTACCCTCCTTCTTCTGGAAAGGGAGGGACACAAATCCCCCCTTTCCCACCCCTGACAGAAACCCTGCATATGTAGCAACAATCATTGCAGCAATGCAGGCAGACGATGTTACTCTTACAGTAGCACACGGGGAAAGCTTTGTACAAGGATAGCCTAGGCCTAGTTCAGGGAACAAAATGTATTTGAGAACTAGGCCTAGGTACCCTAGGCCAGCCGCTGTAGGCCCTAGTCCTCAGTAAAGGCACATGTAGGCTATGAGTTGCCTGACATTATCTCAGGGTGCCATGTTAAAGACAGATTTGCATCACCCCAAGTATGACTTTTATACAGGGGTAAGCAAAAGTCCCAATTGGTGACTACTCTTTGATTGACATCAGAGTTACAAAACACAAAAGATGCAGAGCAGCTTATATTACACAGCACGTACAGAGAATGCTTTTATACTCACCAGGATGTGGCCTTCAGCAGTGAACTATGTTTGTGTCTGCACAAGGAGCAGTAGAGACAATTATGGGCGGGGCTTACCACCAAGTAAAAGTCATACTTGGGGTGATGCAAATCTCTCTTTAAGATCTTTACAGGTGAAACAGTGCTTTGTAAAGAAATTATTTCAGAGGATGACAGTGAGTTACTGCAGTTAGAGTAGCTTTGGATATTGTTGGACAGTTGATGGTTATTTCACTATAGTATTCATACAGTTGCATTACAATGCTCTCCCGATATATCAACAGACACAACTATACTAATGCAGGGTTTCCCCTGGCATTCTTTTTGTGAGGCGCCCACCTCACAGTTTTTGGCCACGACCTCACAGAAATTTGCTATACTTGCCACCTCTGTACTACAGTAGCTATGGAAGTATTGATAGTTTTCACTCACTGATGGTACCAAGGCTGGCATCATATTACCCCAATGGACTCATACCACCTCACACTCTCTCAAACCCAGGAGAAACCCTGCTAATGGGCCCCTGACATGTACTGGATCTATGCATATACAGATATAACATAGCACCTTGAAAATGTTAAGTGTATGTTGAGTATCGTAGGACACAGTCAGGTATTCTCAGAAGCTTTACTGTTTCAAAATGTTTAGGGCTAAAGAGCAAACAGTACGCATCAAGTTATAGAGAGCTTCTCAATATAAATTTTTTAAATGTCTTAACAAAAAAATTCAATCCAAACAAATGTAGTTAACTTGTTTTTTTTTTATATATACTGTAAGCAAAATGTCTTGTCATTCTTTTCCACTATGCGCACACCCATATGCGTACAGATTAGTGTGTACAGGTATGTAGGTTTGTGTACTGTCTGTAAACACCGAACTAGGACAGCACTACTTGAACTGCGCTGTTACACTACATGAAGGTATATAGCACTATCTGGTGCATACTAACATTTTTACAAATGTTACAGCAATCAAAATTGTGCTACTTCTCATGATATAAGTTCCTTTACAAAACTTTACACCACACCATAAATATTTTCAAGATTTTACACACTTGAAAATGTGCTATGGAAGTTTTAAACTTAACTGAACATTATCATTGCAATTAGGTTCCATTTTCTCAACAATTAGAAGGCTTCATGAGCTACAAACGTGAACAGTATGCACTTCATACACATATCTTTAAAACATCAGCCTGGGTTGTAAAGAAACATTCACACTATGGTATTCATTGATGAATTGTATACAACTGTCCGAGAACACCTGACTTCCGAGAATACCCAAGGTGACTCTAGCTATTGATGAGGTTTTTGAGTGGTCAGTGACTTCGCACTTTTTTTTCCCCTAATAAGTTCCAGACTTAGGTAGGGTAGAACTTCTCTGACTTTCACATACTGTATGATGAATTATATTGGTGCTAGACATACTGAGTGTAATTTTAAGTTAGCCCTAAGTCCAAGCCAAAAGGATCTTGGTGTGCTTGTTAATAAGGAAAGCCCTCCTCTCTCATATCTCTAGTGTTGTGGCTAAAGCTAGCAAAGTTGTTATTGTCACAGATTTCTTTATAAAACGTACCAGAAAATCTTGGGGTCTCAGATATTATTGACAGATCAGAGGCATCCGAAGATTTCGCATCACAGATGATGAACTAATGCAAATTTGAATGCATGTGCAAGATATGACATGGCATGTCACTACAACCATCTGTGTAGTGGCTCAGGTTTGGTGAAGATAGAGGAAAATTGAAATTTGATTCTATGGCAGAATTGGGAGAATTTTTAAACCAATTCCATGCAGGAATACATGTATTTGATGTACACAAGAAGAGACTGGAGAACAACTGAAGTTAAATACTTCAAAAGCTGGAATATCCAGATAAAATATATGATCCACCATTATTTCTCATTTCTAGAATGTGGCTGTGCCAAACTGCAGATGAGCTATCCAAACAAAAATATTTTTAAAAGGCTAAGAAAAAAAGAGAGAAAAGCTGTGTCAGTGTAACGTCAAACCACCTTAAAATTCGTGCAATTCATCAGTTGTGTCGTAAATGTGCCTATGATCCATGAGAAAATCAAGCACCCAATGATGAATCTTTCAGGCCTGCTGGACATCTGTGCCTATCAGTCAAGAGAAATCCTTGCAGGCACAGAATTCATGGCTATTTATAGCAAAGAGAAAACCTTGTGGACACAGAATCCTTGTCAATAACACCTACCTGAAATGGTGTTTTGGGTACAATCAAAAGAACTTTCCAATATTTATGACAGTTCTTCTTTACTTTTAATGTACAAGGCTATGGTACGTTCTGTTATAGATTATGGTGTAATTCCAGCCTGATCTCATTTCTATTGGAAAGATATTGGTGAAATTATGTCTGTACAAAGACGTGCAACTAAACTGGTTCCTGGCTGTAGGATAGTTTCTTATGCTGATAGACTACTGTACACCAATTACATTTACCTTGTCTTAGGTACGGGAGGCTGCGCGGAGACATGATTTATATATGTGTGTACTTGGCTAGTGATATGGCAGGAAATACTATTGTTCATTAGTACTCAGTGGCACCCATTTGCTTTTGAAACCACATTGTAATAAAAATGTAAGACAGATTTTTTACTCAGAGAAATATTGACTTTTGGAACCCACTCCCAGCACACGTCTTTAATGCACCATCTTTAAACTGATTCC
This sequence comes from Holothuria leucospilota, assembly GCA_029531755.1. Classification (NCBI taxonomy): domain Eukaryota; kingdom Metazoa; phylum Echinodermata; class Holothuroidea; order Aspidochirotida; family Holothuriidae; genus Holothuria; species Holothuria leucospilota. The sequence goes on from CM055962.1 coordinate 67,381,303, forward strand.
AGTGAAACTTCCTAAAGAGTTTGGAAATGAAGCGAGTTTTACTTTGATGTTAAGGCAGACATGTTAATACCTTATTGCTCAGTGACAAAATGGCCGTTGGCCAACAACATCTATAACCTGATAGTGATATAGGCCGAATGATTAGTGCTCATTCTGCTTCTGCGATAAGACTGGCAAAATAGAGGTGCACCTTCAAAGTCTGGACACTGCTCTCATTTACAGTACCTTTTGCTGGGTCCTTTGTTCTGCTCATTGCTCTTGGACAGTAAGACTAAGTTAGTCCTACTTGCAACGTATAGCTAGGGCACAGGATTTTGGCAGTAGCCCGCAATTCATTCAGGTGCAATTTTTGTATAGAATGGTGAATTGCATCCATGAAAACATGCACACAACAAAATGGAGAAGCTAAAATGCTCAAAACAGGCATTTAAAATAAAATTCCAGAAAGACTCAATGAACCAGATATAGGAATTCCCCCTTTTCTTTGATAGCCTTTCATCCGCAGTTAGGTTAGTTAATCACAATATATCAGTAGTTCAGGGCCCAGAGGTAGGTGACCAGTACCTGGGTACATCTGTAATAAGATCATGGGTTATTTTATACATTAAGATTAATCTAGATGCCCATCTTGTATTAATTGTAACATTGGCCAGCCTAACTTAGGTCTTAAAGGAGTTTAGTGACTGCTCCTTTAGATTTATTATATTTAATGAATCTGGCAGTGTTTCTTTGGATTCACTCAAGCTGGTTACAATGCTTGTAGTTGTGAGGGTCCCATGTGGGTGAAGAATTTATAAATGGGGTCTGAGAGATTGGTGGAAGCAGATGACTTGAGTTGCTCAGAACAATTGGAAAGGTTCTGCTCTGTGAGGCCAAGGACCTTTACTGTTTTAGATGTTATGAGCAACTTGCGTATATGCCACCTCATGTTACAGTATCTTGGAGATGAATACCAAGGTATGGAGGGGACCAGGGTTTGAAATAGGAAATCACTCACCAGGGGCCACTTTTCCAAAAAATGGCCCCTGAATACAGGCTCTTTCCTTTGGACCAGGGGCCATTTTCCAACTTTATTCTAGTGTTTTACAACTTTTCCCCTCGCGTAAAATATGCAAATGAAATATGAGTTTAGAAACTTGAATGACCATGGTATGTATGCAACTTGCAGTTGCACACATGTTAGCCTAATTTGTCTCTGACTTGCTACTAATGCTGACCAAGTCATGGAATTTGCTTTGTCTACAGCTCCCTAGAGTTGAAGAAGTACTGTAAGCCTTCATGACTTTGTTCTATGAACACTGTTTTGAAAACAAACAGCAGCTCTGAGAATACAGTATCAAGATGGCCTCCCAGAATGAGAGATATCAGAAAATGCTGAGGGACAAAATGTCTCTCTTGGGACATGAAAAAACAGTTGTACAGGACCATGTGTCATCACTTATGAAAGAAGTAGACAAGGTTTGTAGCTATTTTCACCCTCTTTATCGATGCAAATTTGCATGACAAAAATACCATTGATGTCAACTTCCAGTGTTACTTTTGGAAATGTGTTACCAATCATTTTTGAGTGAGCAACTTTGGTACATAAATTATGCAAAGAGGTGTTGAGTAAACAACCCTAACTCAATAAGGCATTAGAGTAGATAGATAATTAAACTTCAGATGTTTGATCATAAAATCAGTGCCTCGTAGTTTGATTTACACCAAATGCAGAAAAAAATGTTTTTCATTTGTAGTATGCTAAGCACGCACAAATTACTATGCCTGCTCAGGCAGCTCAGTTGACATCACCTTTATCTGTAATTTCAAGACAACCTCTCATTGTCTTTTTCCATAGACTGACCAGGGTAGCCCTCCCTCCTCCACACTCCCCTCCCCCTTCCGCTTCAAGATGGATTTCAATTGAGGCCCCTGAAATTTACTGAAAAATATGACTTTGAATGACTAATAAAAATTTCAGTAGGGTTTAAAGAATTAAAGCTTTCAATAGATGGCAGGGTTTGCCCTGGATTTTAGAGAATTTGAGGTGGTATTAGTTCATGGGGCTAATATGGTGCCAGTTTTAGGAAAAGCAGTGAGGGAGACCTATCAATAATTCTATAGCTACAGTACAGGTGACACTTATAGCAAAGTTCTGTATGGTGGTAGCCAAAAACTGTGAGGTGGCCACCTCACAAAAAGAATGCCAGGGAAACCCTGAGATGGCATCCTATGCATGTATTACGGCCACCTTACACGAACAAAAATTTATGAAGGGGAGGTGACCTTTTTCTGTGAAACACGTCCCCTAGTACAGTCTTCTATACCCCAAAGAAAAATGACAAATTACCCTGAATACTAATTCCTGGAGCTGCAATCTTCTGCAGGGTTTCATTTAGCTGGTGGCCAGGAGGCTCCAGGTCTGTATAAGTGTCATACTGGGCCAGTAAAAATCCTGTAAAACATGAAACCATGGACCCTTTGGTCCAGTTGATTTTCAGGGTAGGCAATATACATTTAGAAAGCCCCTATTTTCTTGCCTAAATAGCTTAATACTTTAGATTTGCAACCTCATTGTCCCTGTTGGCCAAAAGAAAACAGTTGGCTAGTTGAAACAAGGCCTCTCATCTTAGCAGATCTAGTTTTCCAGGAGAGGAATGGTATATTATAAAAATATATCATAAAGTGAATAAGAAATAGTATCCATTTTGGTCAGGCTAGACCAGTACACTACTGTAGTATGTTCATTATGTGATGATACATAATAGGCTTGGGTTACTCCAGTATACAGTATGTGGAGTCAACTACCCACAACCTTAAAGTGGACCTAAAGTCTAGAATTTCCAGAATATGTATTTTAGAGTTTGTAAAATGAATTCCATTCATCTAACTCACCTTTTCATAGCTTACTCCATTGCTGAGATATAAAATGTTGAAATTTAATCACTTTATTTGAAATAGTTGATTGCACAATAATTTGTGAAGTCCTTCTTGTACAACTCACATGAACTGCTTTTGTTTCCTTTTGAAATTAAGATGTTCATAGGACCTTGTTATATATCCAAGTCACCCTTTAACAGGAAAACAGTGGTCAAATTTTGGCACAAGGTACAGTGGCTTTCAAAAAAACAAAGAACAACAAAGGCTGTAATTTGAGTAGTAGGCCTACAAGAATGACATCTCAAATTATTCTGCAATCCACCATTTTAAATTGAGTGAATAAGCTTCAACATTTTATCTCAGCTCAGGAATGTCCTGTGAAGGTGGGAGTTGGATTGGACCATTTGGTTGCAATTTTCAAGCTTTGTAACATATATTTTTGAAATTTTAGACTTTAGATACACTTTAAGAGTAATGTCTCTGAATGTCGTCATGGCGCCCACAATGATGCCATTATTACTTGGAGTATATGTGTACAACAGTAGCAACTATTACATTGCAGAGTTCTAACCTACCAGTTAGATTTCACAGGCTTTTAAATGGCCAAGGTGCTAAATTAAAGGGTGCTGCTGAATTGTAGGGTCAGCTGAAGTTAAAAGTAGTGGTCAAGTTAATGGCAAGATGAAAAAGGGCCAGTGGGGTTACAATACTTGGTTAAAATTTGTAAAAAAACACTCATTCAATCTCAAAGTAAGACTTCTTTTGCATGTTTTTGACAGTTCTTGAATTTACTCAGGGAGTTATGCTCCATTGGTGTTAGAATTGGTGCAGTACTTTTGGCCAAGAGTTGTGAATCTGAAGTAGAGTTGATTAATCTGCCCATGCTTAATACATAATGTGATTATTGCTTAATTTTTCAGGCTACTGAAAGTTGTGAGAAGTTTATGAAGATTTCACTCACATCCAAGAAATTCATGAAGCGATTTCAAGAGGCCAACTCAGCTATGGATACTGCCCTCACTACACTCATAAAGGTGTCAAACTTGTTTGCCTCTTTGAATGGTAAGCATCCTCCCAGGTTCTGAGTTTTTCTAACCATCGGCCTTTGGACCTCAAATACTTTGGAGATTACCATCCCTTAAAATATAATAGAATACACAGGCAGTTTTAGAAATAATGCAATTAATTCCAATTTTTCCTTTTGGTATTCCCTGGGATTGAATTATGCAGTATCTGATCTTATTTTGTGGTACAAGCTTGTCATATGTGTAGCGGCCATTTATATGCAAAAGTATTTGAGTTTTCACCAATTCTCTGAAAGCATGAAGAAATTAATAATATGCAAAATTGCGATTCAAATAGGTTTTGCCCATTAATTTCTTATCCTATTATCCTGCCAGTTTTGCGGTGGATTCACTGTCCTGAATTTTGAGAAATTGTTTTGTTGGAAAAGACATTATGTATCAAAGTGTAGTCTCAAGTTTTCACACATTTAAGTGAATGTCCTAGAATATTACAGGTGATGGGTTTAGGGAACTTAACCCTTTGATAGGTTTATTATGCACCGCTTGTGTGTACATGTGAAGTTGATGTTTCATCACCCCAATGGCATTTGGAAATTACTGGGTGTTTGAAATCATGATTGGTTATTTCATTTGATTGATGTGCATATCAGTGAATTATGATTATACAGTAGTGTAGTCTCCATCACCTACATTAAGCAGGGTTCAAAGTGATCCTATATTTCCTATAATTTCCTATAAATTTCCAAAAATCCTATATTTCCTCTATTTGTATGATTTTGGGCTTGTTTTCCTATATTCTCCTATATTTTTCTTATCTGGGAAAAAAACTTTTCTTTTATGTGGTGTTTTGGGGTGAAATTTGCAGATGTATTCTTTTTCCAAGATAGCTGCTGTAGACTCAGAGTGGCTTAGTCAGACAGGTAGCAGTATATAGATGCCAAGTATCTTAATTAGATGAAAGTACACAAAGACCAATTATAGGATTCAGAAATATTCTCATGTGAAACTACATAGGACACTAATAAACACTTATTTCATCACCCATAAATGTTCCACTTTCATGTCTGTGATTTTAAGTACTCTATTGTAGTGGTATTGTCAAGGGGGTGGATTAGATTCCTTTGCCTGGCATCCCCTGTAGTCATGCAGTCCTCCACAGTTTAAAACCCTTACCTATGCTTTGCATGCACATGCAGGTAGCTGGTCTGTGATATGACTAATTCTTTAATTCAAAATATTGTAGTACAGTGGTTCAAAATACCAGTATTTTCCGTGTCATCTACAATCTTCCCTTAAACTGAGTTCTACCATTAAATCAGTTGATTGTTCAAAGTGTTGTACAATTACAATTGTCCCTTAAAGAAAAAGAACTTGGTGCTTTGAGAAAATTAACAGTCACTCTGTAATGGTTACAAGTTTACAATGTGCAAATCTCTAAGTCGGTTTTCCCTACTGTACGTAAACTCTACAAGAAGCTCTATGGCAGGTCTCTGGATGCCACATCAATTTATCCAACAGCTAGACCAAAGTGGAAATCTAATCCATGTGTGGGATCTGGTGCTGCAGTGCCCATCAGTGGTGGCAAGGGGGGTACTTGCCAAGTTGTCCTTTCCCTAATTTTGTCATGTAACTTCCTCAAGTGAGATTTTAGATATTAAGTATGTTAATGCACAGGCAGTTTTGCACACTGTAGGCATCTTGACATATGGGGACTACACTGTTCTTCCAAGTTGTACAAATTCAAAGTGAGCAGCACATTTTTAGGGGAAGGGACCATTGGACCATCCCTCTCTCCTTCACTGATGCTAATTTTTTCTTTAATTTAGTAACCTAAAATATGTAAATTTTTTGAAAATTGTACTGTACTTCAAAAAGATAACATATGTAGCACCAGATTACATGTAACTCACCCAATCATTCAAAAAAATTTTTAAGGGGAGGGGGCACCCCCTCCCCTTAGACCCCTCCCCCATGCTGGCAATCACAGAAAAAACTACATGGCCTTCTTGAGACAGTTCTGGCTATGCCACTGGGACATGAGTTCGAAGGTTTTCATGGCAACCATACAGTTGTCACAGGCCTATGATCATACTGTCATCACCCACATGTCACACTTATCAAGATTGACTAGCAATACAGTGCAGTTTATAGAAAAATGTTGTATTAAGAGACCATTTCCTGTTACAGTTTTTAAGGTGCAAAAAATTCGAAAATTTCCCCACCTCAACCCCATTATTATTGGAGCTGAGGTGAATTCTATTTGTGTACTTTAGGACATTAGCAACAGTTCATTGTCCACATTAACTACCCATCTTTTGAAAGCACTATCATGGTCACATTCCATGTTCTCAACTTCAAATATTGCAAAGTTTGGTGCCTATTTGATATGCACAAATAATAACATTTATGGATACTTTATTCCAGGGTCAAAATATGCAAATACACCACCGTCAGGGGATTTGCCCTTTCCCTTCCACCAAAATATTTAGGTGGTTTTCTTAATTCCATGTTGATGGTAGAATCACACAGTTCTGCCACATGGTCCGCACTTGTGATACTTCGAATCACATTTGTATCATTTAAACAGTATAGTTCATTAGTTTCCTAAGGTACTATGTTTTCCCCATCTACAACTTTGAGGAGTTTTGAAGATAATTAGAACTGCTAGTGTGTAACATTCCTATATTTACTCTATATTTTCCTTGAAAAATCCTATAAAACCCTATATATTCATCAGTATCCTTCCTATAAAACCTCCTATATTTCTGTGATGGACCACTTTGAAGCCTGATTAAGTTTACCCAGCAGAATATGGTATTGGGTAAATAAAATATGTGTAAGTCTTGGCCTCTGTCTGGGAGGTGTTTGAAATTGAAGGAGGGGGTAGATGTAAACGTAGTTGGTAAATTTTTGTCTGGGAAGAGGAATTGATCCTTAAATGTGTTTCCAAGCATCATGAAACATTGGGGCTTCAGTGTGTCACATGGGAAGATAAATCTGTATAGTGAATAGCCCACTGTTAAGCAACATATAGACTCTACTATCTGATAAGATGTAAAATATTGTGTTTTATGTTTTACAGATGAAAGCAACTCCTCTTCCGAGTCAGATTCTCCAAGTGAGACAGAAGGGTCTAAAGCAAAAGCCGCTCCAGTGCAAGAAACTAATACTTCAGCAGATCACATACAGAGAAATGCTGAAAAAATAGATGAAAATGCAAGGGTAACAGAAAGTGCCAACAAAGCAGTAGATGAGCTTAAAATGACAGAGAAACTTGATGAGAAAGCTGAGGAAGTGCAGAGGGAGTTAATTTCAAAAGTCCAGTCTTACTTAGCTGGTGTAGAGGAAGCAAATATTGGCCAACCACCCCAAAGACCAGAACCATCACCTCCTGTTCAAAAAACGTTGAGCCAAAATCAGCTCAACCATACCCAAGCTGTACCTTCCAGCAGTGCTAACTTGAGAAGGCCGAATAGTTCTTCTGTTCCAGGTCCACCTCGTGCACGTACATTAAGCAATATATCTGGTTCAACAGGGAAACCTTACCAAACTCCAATAACTGTGGATACCCAGACTCTACCATCGATACACAGTAATGCCCTGCAAGGACCTCTGTCTCATCGCACAACCCAACAATCAGTATCCTCTGGAAGCCCTCCATTTTCGTCCATTCCAAGTTCACCTAATCCCTCACTTTCATCCCTTGCTTGGTCAGAGGGTGTTGCCATCCAGCCTCTAGTTAGAACGACATCCCTCACGTCCCTCAGACCAGGTGACCAACTAGAAGTCATAATAAGTCATGTGGTTAGTCCGTCCATGTTTTGGATTCAGGATACCCAATCAGGTGTGGTGCAGCTGATGACAGACATCAGGTGAGATGAAGGTGGTAGGGGAAAGGGGACAGGGATACCACAAACACTACCACCGCTACCCTAGTCCACTTTTGGGAAAATATCACTGTTGTGATAAATGTTCCTTTTTTGCTTTCTTTTTGGTCAGCAAGTTTAAGTATAGTTGTTGGAGTCAGGGAAAACTTTATTTCTAAACTATTTTGTTTGAAATATCTTTTTTTAACGTTAAAGTGTGAATTAAAAGAGTTAGTCACCTCTGATACCTTAATCACCTTTGATACCCAACAAATTTAGGTATGTGACTCCCAATGTTCGTCTTGACTCATACTCTCAGGAGATGCTCCCACACTCTTTGTAAATCAGAACTCTGAGTTGCATTGACCCCCATCTGTTTGATAAGGGTATTAAAGATGCTATATTTGGTTTGATTCTTCGGCTATCAACACAACATAAATTGAATATTAAGTTTGATAGAGATGTAAATCCTTGCAAAAGTAGTCAGTTGGTAGTCTTTCTTATGTAAATTTTTTTTGTCTTTCCTCACAAAAGTTAAGTCTGCATATATATACTGGTCAGGGTTATCTACAAAATGGAATTATTGTGCTTTCTTCCATTAACCATTCTTTACTTTCCTCACAAAATTGTTTTGGTCTGGTTCATCAATAATATGAAATCACTGTATGTCTTTCTTCCAGAAACTTTTACTCCCAGCGAAACATTTCTATTCCCATTCCAAACCCTCATCGTGGCCTTATCTGCTGTGCTCAGTTTTCTCAGGACTTGTGCTGGTACCGAGCTCAAATTACAGGTAAGACACACACTTACAAGTAAGTGAATACAAATTAAATAAAAGCAAGGATTAGAAAAAATAATAACAAACATAAAAAACAAGCAATCAAACAGACAAAAAAATTGTGTTCATGCTGTGAAAGTTTGAGATTTATATTAGTTCCCTTTAGAATAAATTGAATCAATCATTCGTATTGAACCTTCTCAGTGGAAACATTTGTATTTCATATTAGTTGATGTGCTTGAGACAAAAATTTTTACTTTAAATCTAAGTGAACTTTACAAACATTGTTCAGTATTTCTAATGAAATTTGACAAATTTATGTGTAATCTCAAAAGGTAGTACTGTATGACATAAATGAGTGTAAAATGGACAAGGTACATTTGTTTTATAGCAGAGAAGCTTAAAGGACCAATTTCCTCATCCCAGATGGTTAAACTTTTCAAATTCAAATTTAAATCCAATTTGAAGTCTTGAGTACCTCCCACTAAGCAGCATTATTGCCCTAGGGCAGTCCTCTGTGAGCTAAATTCAGTTCTTTCTAAACATCTCTCAAAATGTAATTTGAGTATCTGAATGTTCCTCTTGGTGCATTCACTCTGTCTCGCTGATGTAAACATGTCATTGACCAATGACCAATCACATTAACTTACATACTTAAAGTGGTATAATTTAAATTTGCCTCTCTTTTATTTCCATACATGTCAGTATACACAACTGCATGTTACTCACAGATACTTAGATTCCACAATATTGCTGCTCTAGTTATGTCAGTCAACATATTATTACCAACCTCAGATCCTCAGATTTTAGGCATGCTTCAGTCAATTTATATGTAACAATAAGAATGTTTTTTGATTCCTTACCGAAGGCCGAAGGAATCTATGCGATGGTGATGTCGTGTGTGGGTGGGTGTGTGTATGTGTGTATGTGACGGTTTGGCTTGTAAACACGATATCTCAAGAAGGGTAACCCCGATGGATCTCATACTTGGCAGGTAGATTTCCAATATTGAGTAGATGATCCCTATTGTTTTTGGTGGAGGTCAAAGGTCATTTGGCGCCACGAGAGGTCAAAAGGTCAAAACCTTGTAAACATGATATCTCAAGAAGGGTAACTGTGAGGGATCTCATACTTGGCAGGTAAGTTGCCCATAATGAGTAGATGATCCCTATTCATTTTGGTGGAGGTGAAAGGTCATTTGGGGTCACAAGGGGTCAAATAGTAAATATGCTGGAAATTGCTTGTAAACACGATATCTCCAGAAGGATAAATGTGAGGAATCTCATACTTACCATGTGGATTGCCCATATTGAGTAGATGATCCCTATTGATTTTGGTGGAGGTCAAAGGTCATTTGGGGTCACCAGAGGTAAAAAGGTCAAAACCTTATAAACACTATATCTCAATGAGGGTAACAGTGAGGGATCTCATACTTAACATGATGATTGCCTGTAATGAGCAGATGATCCTTACAGTTTTTGGTGGAGGTCAAAGGTCATTTGGGGTCACCAGAGGTCAAAAGGTCAAAACCTTGTAAACACGATATTTCAAGAAGGGTAACTGTGAGTGATCTCATACTTAGCATGTGGATTGCCCATATTGAGTAGATGATCCCTATGTTTTTGGTGGAGGTCAAAGGTCATTTGGGGTCACCAGAGGTAAAAAGGTCAAAACCTTATAAACACTATATCTCAGTGAGGGTAACAGTGAGAGATCTCATACTTAACATGAGGATTGCCTGTAATGAGTAGATGATCCTTACAGTTTTTGGTGGAGGTCAAAGGTCATTTGGGGTCACCAGAGGTCAAAACCTTGTAAACACGATATTTCAAGAAGGGTTACTGTGAGTAATCTCATACTTAGCATGTGGATTGCCCATATTGAGTAGATGATCCCTATATTTTTGGTGGAGGTCAAAGGTCATTTGGGGTCACCAGAGGTAAAAATGTCAAAACCTCGTAAACACGATATTTCAAGAAGGGTAACTGTGAGTGATCTCATACATAGCATGTGGATTGCCCATATTGAGTAGATGATCGCTATTGTTTTTGGTGGAGGTCAAAGGTCAGTTAAGGTCACAAGAAGTCAAAAGGTCAAAACTTTGTAAACACGATATCTCAAGAAGGGTAACTGTGAGGGATCTCATACTTGGCAGGTAGGTTGCCCATATTGAGTAGATGATCCCTATTGTTTTTGGTGGAGGTTAAAGGTCATTTGGGTCACCAGAGGTCAAAAGGTCAAAACCTTGTAAACACTATATCTCAATGAGGGTAACAGTGAGAGATCTCATACTTAACATGAGGATTGCCTGTAATGAGTAGATGATCCTTACAGTTTTTGGTGGAGGTCAAAGGTCATTTGGGGTCACCAGAAGTCAAAAAGTCAAAACCTTGTAAACAGAATATTTCAAGAAGGGTAACTGTGAGTAATCTCATGCTTAGCATGTGGATTGCCCATATTGAGTAGATGATCCCTATTGTTTTTGGTGGAGGTCAAAGGTCATTTGGGGTCACCAGAGGTAAAAAGTTCAAAACCTTATAAACACTATATGTCAATGAGGGTAACAGTGAGGGATCTCATACTTACCATGAGGATTGCCCATAATGAGTAGATGATCCCTACAGTTTTTGGTGGAGGTCAAAGGTCATTTGGGGTCACCAGAGGTCAAAGGTCAAAACCTTGTAAACAGGATATTTCAAGAAGGGTAACTGTGAGTGATCTCATACTTAGCACGTGGATTGCCCATATTGAGTAGATGATCCCTATGTTTTTGGTGGAGGTCAAAGGTCATTTGGGGTCACCAGAGGTAAAAAGGTCAAAACCTCGTAAACACGATATTTCAAGAAGGGTAACTGTGAGTGATCTCATACTTAGCGTGTGGATTGCCCATATTGAGTAGATGATTGCTATTGTTTTTGGTGGAGGTCAAAGGTCATTTGGGGTCACCAGAGGTAAAAAGGTCAAAAAACTTGTAAACATGATATCTCAAGAAGGGTAACTGTGAGGGATCACATACTTACCGTGTGTATTGACCATATTGAGAAGATGATCAGTATTATTTTTCATGCAGGTCAAAGGTCATTTGAGGTCACGAAAGGTCAAAACCTAGTAAACATCATATTTTAAAGGAGGGTAACTATGAGGGATCTCATTCTTAGCCAGTGGATTGTTTATATTTAGCATGTAGGTCATTTTGGGTCACAAGATTTGAAAGCTTTTGACCTTATTAACATGATATCTTAAGTAGGATAACTATGAGGGATCACATGCTTGTCATGTGGGTGATTCATGTTTGTTACAATATATCCATATGGCAAGGAATCACTAAGCCTTTTGGCTTTCTGGTTTAATCATTTCAAAATTGTATAGAGATTGAAAGAGTTTTGCTATGAGCATGTGTATGTAATCCCAAACGTGCATGAAAAACCTGGGATATAAGGTGCAGCAGCAAACTGCTTAAGCAGATCTTTTGTTTTTACCTGTGATCATGTGACAAAAGGTGCTTACATTGATCTATGCTCAGATTTTCAGTGAATGGCCGTTATAACTGCAAGTTCAGTATTGGAGACAATCTTCATAGCCCATCATTAACTCCTATTTACATAATCCCCACTTACCTGCAATAAGACCCTGGCATACAAATAGCACAGTGGTTGAGGGCACCTTCAGTGTTAGAGTGTAGCCTCCCTCTTCCTCTTCTTCCTTGCCAAGTGAGCCAGCTTTGACAAGCATTTGACTCTGGAAATTTCCCTCTGATTTGGAATGGCCAGATGGATACTTAAAGAAGTTTTTCACAACATTGAATAGCAATTTACAATGGTTTGTACTGTGATGATTTCCACTTTGCCCCATTTTCCTTTTGAGAGCCGTTGCACATGGTTGGTCAGTATAAGTAAGTACAAAGTCATTTTGTTATGTCTGTTGTCCTTTTCAGGTGTTCATCATCCTCATCCTACCAATGCTGCTAGAGGGATACTAGTAGATGTTTTCTATATTGACTATGGAAATTCTGAGACGATTTCAGCTTACAGTATTCGTTCTTTGCATCGAAAGTTCTCCGAGACTCCTCCTCAAGCAATGTGCTGTAGTTTAGCTGAGGTTTGTACACTTCTCTTCAGAATTTATCTGCTGACGGTTAAACAGGGTTCCCGCGGTCATGGAAAACCTGGAAAAGTCATGAAAATTTGGAAAATCATTTTTAAGGCCTGGAAAAGTTTTGAAATTCAGGGAAATTGTGTGAAGTCCTGTAAAAGTCATGGAAATTTTCACAAAATGACATAGTTCCATTCTTACTCATTATATGGAAATGTTTTCTCACTCATAATATCAAAATTTATTCTCTTCACCTCAAATTTAATACTGCCTGCTTGTCAAAAATTGCCAAAAAAGGTCATGTCAATTCTTTATTTGGTCCTAGGAAAGTCATGGAAAAGTCATGAAAATTGATTCCCCATAAAGTGCAGGAACCATATGTGATGCACCATTGAGTACTATGTCAACTTAAGATAGACCTTTTTCCAAATAGCAATTGCAAAGGATTGTGGGATAGAGTTTTTGGTATGTGTTGCTAATGTTAATGGTATTTTACTGTAGCCAAAAAGGATGTGAACAAAATTCTATCCCACAATCCTTTGTAATTGCTATTTGGACAAGGGTCTATGGAAATGAGGCACAGTTAATTCACTAAAGATGGACTTTTTTGTGGTACCTTTAGAGTATGTATATGTTAGAAAATCATATACCAAGGATTTTGGTATCAGCAGAAAGCTTCATTTCTACTCTATCCATTGGTCCTGGAACTCAATCTGGCCTATGCTAACATGATACTGATCTGTCATGAAGTGTTCCCTATTCCCTTTATAGGGTTTCCAAGAGTAAAGTTAAGTGCGATACCAATATACTCAAATGTATTTGGTATATAGATGAAAGTTAAACCAACAGCAGGGTTGTCATGTAATAATGATGTACTGGAGTATTGCTTTTCTTTAAAATAATGATTTCAGGTCATAGTGATATATATCTCCATATTCTGTGGACAAACTTTGCTTGGTTCCTGGACAGTTTCCAGCCAGACAATTGCCACTGGTCAACTCAACCCTGCCTAATTCCCACCTGGACAATCCCCACCCAGGGCAACCCCACCATGACAATATCTCTCCAGACAGTTCCCACTCAGGACAACTCACCATGACAATATCTTCCAAGACAATTCCCACTCGGGACAACTCTCACCATGACATCTCCCCAAACAATTCCAACTGAGGGCAATTTCAAAATTACTGGTGGGGGAAGTTGTCAGAGTTGTAATTATCGTGGTTGGGAATTGTAAGGGGGGTTAATTGTCCAAGGAGAATTGTCCAGTAGAACTGTCCAGGGAAGTCATTGGAGGGAACCTGTATAGGTTGGAATTGTTTGCAGGCAGTTGCCTGGTCATGGATGAAACCTTCTTTGAAGCTTTCAAATCTGCATTCAGGTGTACCACTAGCCTATTGGTCTACATAGTTTAGCAGTACATGTGCCTATACTGTCCATGCACTAACAAACAGGTCATTGAACATCAGCAAACATACATATTGACTGTAAAATTTCAAAGTACATTTTCCAGGTCCTTAAAAGAGATAAAGTTATAAAATAATGAGAGAAGCAGTGGAATTTTTCAAAGAGATTTATTTGTAAAAGGAATGTTGGTAGAATTGCTTAAGGTGTGGATATCAAGAACTTTCTCTGTGTATTTGTTGTGTTCTCTTTTACAAATATGATCATCAGGTTGAGATGTTTTTTGTCATGGCAATATTAGGTCATGCAAGTGTACAATAATGGTGTTGCATAGAGACAAAAAGGGTTAGCAGTGTAAAACTCTAACTTGGTAGTTCATAGGGTAAATGGGGATATATTTTATCCTCTACTCTTTAGAACTATAATGGGTTATTTGAGAAAGGAACACCTCAAGCTGAATTAATAGATTCTTCAATATTTTGATTGACAAAAATGTTATCAAGGCTCAGCCAGACAATTGCCACTGGTCAACTCAACCCTGCCTAATTCCCACCTGGACAATCCCCACCCAGGGCAACCCCACCATGACAATATCTCTCCAGACAGTTCCCACTCAGGACAACTCACCATGACAATATCTTCCAAGACAATTCCCACTCGGGACAACTCTCACCATGACATCTCCCCAAACAATTCCAACTGAGGGCAATTTCAAAATTACTGGTGGGGGAAGTTGTCAGAGTTGTAATTATCGTGGTTGGGAATTGTAAGGGGGGTTAATTGTCCAAGGAGAATTGTCCAGTAGAACTGTCCAGGGAAGTCATTGGAGGGAACCTGTATAGGTTGGAATTGTTTGCAGGCAGTTGCCTGGTCATGGATGAAACCTTCTTTGAAGCTTTCAAATCTGCATTCAGGTGTACCACTAGCCTATTGGTCTACATAGTTTAGCAGTACATGTGCCTATACTGTCCATGCACTAACAAACAGGTCATTGAACATCAGCAAACATACATATTGACTGTAAAATTTCAAAGTACATTTTCCAGGTCCTTAAAAGAGATAAAGTTATAAAATAATGAGAGAAGCAGTGGAATTTTTCAAAGAGATTTATTTGTAAAAGGAATGTTGGTAGAATTGCTTAAGGTGTGGATATCAAGAACTTTCTCTGTGTATTTGTTGTGTTCTCTTTTACAAATATGATCATCAGGTTGAGATGTTTTTTGTCATGGCAATATTAGGTCATGCAAGTGTACAATAATGGTGTTGCATAGAGACAAAAAGGGTTAGCAGTGTAAAACTCTAACTTGGTAGTTCATAGGGTAAATGGGGATATATTTTATCCTCTACTCTTTAGAACTATAATGGGTTATTTGAGAAAGGAACACCTCAAGCTGAATTAATAGATTCTTCAATATTTTGATTGACAAAAATGTTATCAAGGCTCAAGTTTTAGAATTGTCCAGTGGTCATTGTCCTGTGGCCACCCCCAGTCCCACCCCCAGAAAAATATATTTCAGTTTTTGCAAATTAGACAGGCAGCATGTGTAGCACAGTTTGCTTTATCTCAGGGTTATTGTGTTTGTGGGTGTGTGTGTAAGTACAAAATGGGTTAAATTTGGTACAAGTTTCCTTCTAAGAAGGGTCAAAATCAATTTTGGGTAGGGGTGGGGAAGACATCCCTTTTCCTATAGATACCCTTTTCCTTAAGACCCCTCTACCAGGCCACTGGGTCATATTTTTTTATCAGAAATCCTAGTTATTAATCCTATTTATAGCCCTCTGCAGGATCTTATTAGCACATTCATTGCTGATTGCATGTCTTGCTGAGCTGATTCATAAAACTGTATATCACAGTTGCTTCCAATTTCCTGCTACGTGTCCACTAATTTATAGTTTGTACTAAAATCATACATTATACCATGATAGAACCTACAGCATTGTCAAACATATAGATGCAGTGCTCTTGGGTGGAATGCAACTAACTGACAGCACCCTGTTGTATGTAGCAGATACCGGGAAATAGCCTAGACAAATAGTAGAACATCTTTGCCTCACCTTTTATTCTCGCTCTTCCACCTTAAAGAGCTGTAATATTGTCATATTTTTCATCACAATTGATTTCAGTAATTGTTTAAAGACAAATGATTGTTGTTCTCTCCATTTCTATTCCAAAAGATCAAGTTCTTGAATGTTTTGGCATGGATATAAATGCTTCAGCAACTGTTTTCTTTTTTCCCCAATGAAATGTTACCGCCATTCGTCCTTTTTAGTCCAAGTTAATCAGGTTTACTTCAAAGAGACCTTTTTTTCTTCATAAAATTCTCTTTTACTGGCCATTGGTGTTGAGAAAATCATGATCTTAAACTCAAAGATTGTGTTTGCTAGTACAACATACTACAGTCCTGTACAGGCAACCTCTGTGGCTGGTATAACTTCCTTCCCAGCATGCCTTGTAATTCTGTACCACTGAGCTCACTTATTGTTGTTGTCTCCATTTCTGTAGGTAATGCCACCTCGTAAAAATGGCCAGTGGTTGGAAACAGAAACATCATTCTTTACGGCGGTCACATTTGAGAAAGTTATGCAAGCTGTTGTGGTCCAACCCAAACCTCAACCTGGTAGTCCATTTCCCTCCATCAGTCTGTCTTTTTCAGAAAGGAAGGAATTGGAAGAAGGAATTTTTAGCTTAAGAGTGGTAAGTTTCTTGAATGGAGCACTGGTTAATAGACTTGGAATGAGAGTCTGTAATACGTACTCAAATGTCATCACATTCATCCCTGGTTGTGCTTTATGAATATGGATGTATTTAATCACACCATTTACATGCAAATTAGTATGTATACATATTTAAGACCTGTGCCTGTTTCCATAGTTATGAATATGGATTTATAATCACATCATACTCATGATTATGCATGGTTCATTTCATTTAGCCAGTCTGGGATGGGGCCATGTGTGAGAGAGCTATAACGAAAGAATCTGATGCATGAGATGCAGTCACGTTAAGTCTTAGTGTCCTACCAACCACAACTGGAAAAAAGGCTGTGGCTGGCCCAGGTGGTTAGAAACTGAGCCAAAAAATCTCGTCTAACTCTAACCCTACCAGGGACCTACTGTGGCTCCTTTGTGGTGCACAGTCGTCCTCAGCATTATACATATATATGATACATATTTATATATACAAACAAGGTAGGACACATTTCATACCAGGCTTCTGGACAATCACGATTACCTGCATAGCTATCCATACAGCTTCCTTCACAAAACATGTAATGCAAGGTAGGCTAAAGCAGAGCAAAGAAAGGCAAGTCAGCTTTGCAGACTCATCACTTGCCAACCACTACGCATGTCAGCACTGTGAATCATGATTGCCCAGAACCCTGGTATGAAATGTGTCCTACCTTGTCAGTAAATGTAGTGCATATGTATATGTATAATGCTGAGGAAGCCTGTGTTGTGAAACCCCTTCATGGATAAAGTTCGGCTTTCGCCTTTCAACATCCAGCTGATGGGAGCTTTTGGCATAAAAAGGTATCATAAAGGGAACCTGTGTAGATACATATATAGTAGGTCATGAAAGTAATTGTACAGATCTTCCTAATCCCATTCTCCAAAGTACAACACAATGTTCAACTGTTCATTGAAAAACCAATCACCCATGAATACAAGCGACAACAGAACTAGCATCTACACACTCTGCTCTGAGATGATAAAAGTGTTATAATGTATCTATGAAGATTCCTTTTCATGACTTTGATTTGAGTGCAAATTCATACTTATAACTATGACTACAGACGAATGTGCTGAAATGTGAATATGTACATAGGCTCCTTTTACTGAGTATACACTCTCCTGTAAATGAGTATGATGTCAGTATATAAACCCATATTTCTCCATATCAATACAGGTGAATGTATTAAAATGTAGTAGAACAATACTTTTCACTTAATTTTACCTTATTTTTTGGAGGGAGGGTACAAAATAAGGGCTAGGGTTGGTGATCCCTACCTTGCAGCTATTGGGAGAAGCAGCACAGTCACTGTACTATTATTGTAGGGTGTAAGCTGTAAATTATGGGTAATGGGTGAAGTGTGGCCTTTCCTTACAGATTAACATTGCAGAACTTTTAGTCACAAAGGGTCTTGCCAAATCAACAAAGGTGCAGACCTCTGCCCCTTCAGCAGTGCCTGTGTCTGGTTCCAAGGCTATTCCCTCAGCAGTGCCTGTGACCTCACCTGTGACTAATCCCTCAACAATGCCTGTGACCACACCTGTGGCTAATCCTTCAACAGTGCCAGTGAGTAGTTCCATGACTGTGCCCTCAACAGTGCCTGTGACTGCACCTGTGACTAATCTCTCAAAAGTGCCTGTGACTGCTCATGTGACAGTGCCCTCAACAGTGCCTGTTTCTGCACCCATGACTACTCCTCCAACTATGCCTGTGACTGCCCCCATGGCAGTGCCCACAGAGAAGAAGAACAAAGATGGTGTGTGAAACCTTCTCTTATTTCTATATTGTCAGCCTTATTTGTCGTAGAATTCTTTGTTTGCTGGTCATGATTTCTGTCAGATGTTTTTTGATGTGATTTAACAGCTATTCTTGCAATCTATTAAGTGTGAAAAGTTTCACCTAAAATGGGCCCGACACACACTTTTTGGCTTCTCAGGACTTAATATTTAGATATATTTTGAAATGAAATGATCATTTTGTGTGCCAAAATCGATTCGTAATTACCACAAAACGGCTATTTTGAATAACCCTGTTAGTCCCTGTGCAGTCCATCCGAAACCCAACATGTGACAAACAACTTTTTGTTGTTCAATCAAAATAATGTTATTTGTGGCAATATGGTCCTGCACAGTGCACTCACACAGCCTACCCTGTGGACAAGCAGTAGTACAGTATATACCATACGTCGGTGACGTTTCGTTATGAAGTTTGCCCACACGACTGACATTAAATATATAAACGAATCTTAAGTGAAAGCCATGTACCACCGAGATCAAATGTTTCTATAGTGAATTGCATATGCTGGTACAATACAACCTTTGGAATAACATTATGAACAGCAGTGTACAACTAACAAAAAAGGAAGGTAACTTGACTAGGTTTTGTGAAAGGAGACAAGTAGAGACAACTTTAATACCCTGGTGAAGTAGTAGCTGTCAATAATTTCCTGCACATATTAATCCAAAAATTTGGTCGTATTAACCCAAAAATTGGGTCGTGTTAACCCAAAAATTTTGTCATAGAGTCCCGACAGCCTGGAGTCAATAATATCTGCCTAGCCATGTGGTAAAAATAATACTACAGGTACAGTACATGTGACATGTGTGACATCATCATGCACAGACAGTTCCAGTACTATATACTATGTATGCATGTTCTATGTTGAACGTTGATGTTCTGCACGTGTTGTGTTTCAGGACAAAAGTATAATGCTACTACTACACTGCAGTAGGGCTTCTTAGCAATGAGAGCAGCCAGTCAAGTGAGTCTTTATGGGAAAACAATAGTGTTTGCTAGCCTGTACAGTACAGAGTTGTACAGTGCCAAACCAGTACCTCCTTGCTTCCAAATGGTCATGTGAGGAGCTTGGAAATTTTTGCAGTGTAATTTTGAGACTTAGTTGTAAAAAGCCCCTTTGACAGACTTAAACATGTTTTTGATATGTGCAAGTTAATTGTACATGTATTACTGTATCCACCCGTACCATATACAAATTTTATTTTTCTTGTGTCATGCCCACTTTAAGGATATCATGCAAAGTCAAAGGTTTGTTAAATCAATATTTAGTATTGGAAAATTTTGAAAAAAGTAGTGAAAGAAGGTTAATTCTGCAGGGCAGTAGTTCAACTTCAGATCTCTTCATTAGCAGTGTCAAAGCTCTGTATTTTATATAATGGATGGATTATATCAGATTCATTTTGTGAAGGATAGAATTATGAGAGAAGAATAAGGTGAAAAAGAAAGATGGCTCTGAATGTATTCTTGGTTGGATTGGAAGGGTAGAGTAGAAAGTGTCGTTGCTGTGACATTGGAATGGAAATTAAAAGAAGTCATATGGAGGGAGATTCCTCAGAAGATTAAGGATATATAAATAAACTCAACTGGAATGGCTTGAAGTTATTCAAGTCCATTTCGCTAGAACTCAACATGTGTTGCATTTCGTTTCTTTCATTTCTTTGTTTTTATCTTGTGTCAGGTGGCAGCTCTGCTAAGAATGATGGTATTGTAACAGATACAATTGTGCAGAAAGAAGGAGACAATGCATCTGTGAAATCAAAATCATCTATCAAATCAAAAACTTCCGGGAAATCCAAATCAATGACATGCTCTGATTTGGATGGGTGTAGTACCTCGGAGCAGGATCCCATCACCAAGGCAAAGAGTTGGAAAAGAGAGATTCCCTTTCTAGAAGAACTACCAGTGAATAATGGGAAACTTCTGGTGGCAATGTCATATATTGTTCACCCTAATGAATTTTATGTTCACCTGATCACTCCCGATGCTATTGAGATTGACAAATTAACACAGGGACTCCAAGAGTTTTACAATAAAGCTACAAACCTTGCCAAGTTGGAAGACACCCGGACATTGGGTGTTGGTGACTACTGCTGTGCAAAATTTGAGAGGGACAAATCCTGGTATCGAGGCAAAATCTTAGAAATTAAGAGCTTAGGGCCAAAAGGAGGGAGGAAGTGGGACTTCCTGGTGTTCTATGTGGACTATGGGAATACAGAATGGGTTCTTGAGACAAATGTAAAACCATTGGCTGACACATTCTTTGATTTACCTGCTCAAGCATTGAAGTGCTCCCTGGCTCATATTCATCCTCGTCCACCAGTCAACAAGAAATCTACCGAAGGTGAGTGGATTAATAGATGTCACATTGTAAGAAAATACATTTTGTATGTCTTTTATTGGGGGGGGGGGGAGGGGAGGCAGCAAGGAAAGCATGTATTCCTTTATGCAAGACATTTTGTGTATTTCTCCTATTCAGTGTAAAATTGTGTATTAATGCATAATATGTAGAATTATAAATGTTCACATACTTTTTGACTACAACTCTTTGAACCTCTATGGCCTTATTGCTTATCACAACATATATGGAGCTGGGCTGAGTGGATTTTTGAAAAATTTTCATGAATTAACAAGACTGACTTCTGCTAACCAGTCAGATGGTTCAAATTTTTTTTTTCTGATCTGGAACAATATCTAATGTTATTTAAAATGGTTGTCCCCATTTCAAAATTCTGAACTTATTTTGAATAATGCCCTTACCACTTGAATGACCCACCTGGCTTACCCTGGGCATGGTAAGTCATTACTTATTTTGAGTATGTACATTGATGTACCCCTTAGTTACTTCTGTGGTTAACATCTTATGCAGAATGCTTGGGTGGAAAAAGGTGGGAAGCTGGAAGGCTCCTTCCTGAGAAATTTAGGTGTCTGTAGGGAAATCAAGCCTTTTGTACATGAAAATACAAAAGGAAGTGTGGAAAATTTGACTCTCTTCCGGGGAAATAGAAAATTTTTCAGCCTTGGTAGAGTGACAGATTCCTGAGTCATGTAAGTGATAAACAGTGTTTGTATTCTTAATGTAAGACATGTAAACATCTTCTGGCAATTCCATGTACTGTTGCATTGTGTATGACAGCTGACTCAGGGTTAACATTGAGAGGCATCTGCAGTAAAGTGACTCACTCCATAGTCACTTTGGTGACTGATAATATTGGTACAGTGACTTACTTGTGAATCTCTCATTGTCAATGACCCATCTTTAACTGACCATGGCTGCAGTTAGAGAAAAAAGTCTTTCAGCTGGTAAGTGCATAATCACTGAAATAACAGACAAATCTTAAACTGTATGCTGCATACTTTATGTATGATGTTTAAAACATCTGTTGCATGCTGTTGGAGTGATGAAACTACATAGAACCTTGAACAGTATATCAGGACTCTTGTAGTGTATGTAATGTTTAGTAAGCTACTATCAAATTACTATAAGAAAAACTGCCAGTTTGGGGATCATGCTTTCAGTTGTTGGGGAAAAGCAATGACTTTCCTAATATCACATCTGATGATGAATTGACCCCTAAGAGGGGTGTGAGAGAGATTCAGGTTGTTGGTATCGCTAGTAATTTAACTCTTACAGACATGAAGGCTCCATGTTCACTTCCATACTGTGAAATGTAGTATACTTCTAGTTGCATGGCTTTCCTCACCAGTTGCAGAATGGTAGATGGGTTTACATTGTTGCATGGTTTGACAAATTCAAATTTTTGTTTGTCTTCAGTCAGGCTGGCTGTTCTCTTAATGTGCCTGCCTATATAAAAATCTGCTTGTCAAGGTGAAATCTGCCTAGTGTATATTGAACTTTTTATGGAGAAGACTTGCAGGGGTAGAAGACTTGGCTGGAGTATTTGATGGGAAGGTTATGATATTGAGCAGAGAACTTGTATGAGTGCTATTAGCTTTCCCCGAACTGTCGGGTTGGGGGCTTGTTGCGCCCTCATTGTTGAGGCCTAATTTATGAAATGCATATACAAGTTCATATGTGTTCAAGCAATATGATAACAATTATCTGGAATGATATTTCAATCTGCAGTAAGTGCTTTGCTGTTTTATGTCATTTAAAGTTTCTTAGTATAGGGCATCACAGTATATGGTAAAAGGATTAGATTAGATTTGTGTCATGTAATGAGACTTTTGGTGGCATTTGCATTATTTTTTATCCATTTTTTTTTAATCAAATTTGTCTTTTTTATAGCAAAGTGGTCAGATCATGCCACCAAAACTTTAACGAGACTAACAGACTTCCAAACTCGATTGCATGGATTTGTGGTCAAACTTCCAGAAGACAAAAGGTGAGGTGGCTGGCAATGGGCTAGTCATTTTTGGAGCTGTTTATTTGGAGGGGGGGGGGGATGGGATGGGAGGGAGAGCTGATTGTAAGCTGAAGGGCACTAAATAGAATTAATGTACATGGGGTTTAAGGCTATCATTTGTCTTTCTTGGTAATTTTTGAGGGGCACCAAGACTATGCTAAAAGGCCTGAAAACTACAGCTTCTGCTGCTTTGGATTAATTTGTTTTTTAGAGCCTGCTCAGCAGTCAAGTGATGGTTTGAGGAGCCAAAGGTGTCTTCAAAAGTATCCTTTCAGAATGTTTTTTTTTTTGTTGTTTAGCTGTATAGCAAGTGTAAACTGTTCTTATAAAATGACCAGTATTTTGCCCTTTTTACTTCTAGAACTATCATATCTAACCTTTATAAGAATCAGAGTATTCACATGTAGTCAGTGCATCTTTTAGTCCTATAGTATGGATTACATAAAAATTGCATAAACAAAGTGGAAAATTCCATCCTTGAAAATAACTACACACATGCATATTTCATGTGCAATTGTGATGTGCATTTTGAGCTGTTTTAAAATACCTCATTTATAGCTTTCCCCTTTGATTTTATTGAAAATTTCAGCAAAGCTGTAGAACTCAACCTCAGTATTATTACCAGTGATATGGAAGTGTTCATTAACCAGGAACTGGTGAACCTTGACCTAGCAGCCTCAGACATTCTGAAGAAGGAAAATGAGGAAGGTGGGTCTGAAATGTCTGATTTTGATAGGTAATGGAGGGGTTTTACCGCGTCATGTGATTGTGAGTCTGTTTGGTTTTGAAGGGCAAGATCGCGTGTCTCTAGTAGTTTTGAAGGGCACGCTTCCATAGTGTCACAGTAGTATCTATGGTTATGCCGTGCACGTATGCTGTAAATTATTTACTGCATGTGTGTTTTGCCCTTCAGTGCCAGGGAATCCCACTCATGTGATGTCGCACGAATCCCTCTATATGTGATGTTGTAGATGATAAGACACTGATAAAAAAAAGAATAATTGCAAGGCACGAAACCTAATGGAGTCACCATGTGTATTAGACATTGGAAGCTAATCAAGTTGTCCCTGGTCTGGGAGTACATTGTATGGTGCCTCATTCACTAGTGGTTAGTGGTATGCTTCAAAGCAGATGGTTTATGTAATACATGATGCAGTATACATAAGATAAAAAAAATACACAGAGGTTAGAAACTTAAACCTCTGTTTTATCCCTTTTACAAAACCTGAAAACAAAGGTAAACAGTTTTATGGTTTTTGGGTGTCTAAAGTTACTTTAACTTTAGACACCCAAAAACCCATAAAACTGTTTACTTCAATGATCCATTCGTGAAGCCACAGAACATGCCAGGCTCTTAAAAGCCTTATATTTGGAGTATAATAGTGTTGTATCATGCTTTGGGTATGGTAAGGTTTATTGGCGATATGCTATAAAATGCATAGACCTGCTGAGGTAGGTTTACACAAACAGTGGGGTGGCATACTCAGTATTTTTGTGAAACTGGTTTTACTGCTGTGCTAGCAACCTTACAAATTTAAAAATTTAACTTGTTAATTATTAGTATGCAAAATAGAGAGTGAAAATCATTGTAAAACTACTCAAAACTTATCTAAATTAATTTTATGGACTCCAGTTCCATAAAAGACAAGATTTCGTACCATCTTAGCAGTTCAACCATTCTTTGAACTTGTTTTAGTTAAGGGGGTTGGGTGTTATGCCACAGTGAAAGGATTAATAGGCTTATATTTTACCCATAGTTTGATGAGGCATTGGTAGCAAATTTTGACTGGCTGGAACATCCATAATTGATGTTTTAATTAAGATTATGGTATAAAATAATGAATATTAAGTGACATGAAAAGAAACAAGATGTCTAATTTATTTGTATTTTCCATAAAGCCATTGGGATTTTGAAGCTGTGAAGTTTGCATAATTATGTTGATTTTACCTGAGTGCGTAATGAATTTGATTCAGATGATTATGTCTTCCTCCTTACATCACAGAATTGTTCTTCTTCTTGTCTATTGTTAGGCATTGGAATCCAAGTGAATCATTTTTCCATACAACAGTTTCTTTAAATGCAGCGTAGTAGCCTTTCCCTAACCCCTGCCTAGTCTAGTCTGATTCAGTGCAAACAGTGATCTGTTAATGGTTTGGGAGCTATGTGTGGCTGAGGGTGAAAAGCTGAATTTTTTTTGTGATTTGGATCTATCATATGAAGGTACTTCTTGTTTTTTCTCTAGACAAAGAACTTGAAATAGCTTCCACAAAATGGCTGAAACATCATTACTCTGAGGGAGGATACATGGACTCAGATGAGGGACACCCCGAAAGTCCAAGCAGCTTGATGGACATTTTAGAGAAACTGGACCCAATGGCTATACACTTTAATGCAGAAATCAACAGTTATGGATTTGACAGGGATGATCCAGAGATGGCCACTATGGGCTACAGTAGGTTTTTTGCCAGTTTTTTAGCTTTGGTTACTTTAAGCATATCTGATGATAGAAAAGCTGACCTATTAGCTATCATGATAATTAATATGGAGTTCTATTGGTTTGGTATTATTAGTTTTCATACTTTGTGGTAAGTTAGTCCCATGGATCTCAACCTCTTTCAATCCGCAGACCCCTTTGGACCCCCATAGCCTACATAGGTTATACAACAATCTGCTGTACAAGACTGATCTACTCTAGAGCAGTAAGACTCCATAGTCTTGGCACATACACCTCTTATGCAGACGAAACCACTTGTTCTTTATTCATACACCCTTTGCTCTTGTGGACCCCTAATTTTCATGGACCCTTTGCTGACCCCTTTGCCTTCACTGACCCCCAAACAAATTTCAAGGACCTCTTAGGGGTCAGTGGAACCCAGGTTGAGAAACACTGAGTTAACCCTTTGGGGGTACTCCAAGTAAAAATGAAGAAGGAGAATAAAGAAATTTTAAATGGCTATAAGTGAAGATGTTTTGCAATCGATATTTGCCATGAATTATATCAAAGGGAAGTGAAAACAGGCTTAAATGTAGTTTAATGTGTTAATAGAGAGGTACTGAGTTGAAGTATTCTGATCAATTTGCATGGTTTCTATTTGTGATTCTCGAGATATTAACAGATGAAGTCATCACATTTACATCCCAAAGTGAAACTTGTAGCAAATACACATGGCATTCCCTAACATTAATGAACTCTGTTTTGTTTTTCTTTAAAACTTAACAACAAATTTTCTCCTCCGTGATATCATGTTCTCATAGTGTGAATGCATAAGTGGCATAGGAATTTTGCATTATCTATGTCATGGCCCAAAATAGATTGAAAATGAAAACAAAACATTGCTCATCAATTTGAGGAGATGACATCGCTCCTGTTTGCTTCAAGTTCACTTAATGTTTGACAGTTGAAGTTACTTCATCAACCATTATCTTAAGAACTACACATAGTAACTAAATGAAAATTTCACCATATCTAATTCCTCTTTCACATCTCAAAAATAACTTCTTTTCTTAAACCCTTGTTTTAAAGAACTGTGCCATATGGTTGGCTTCTGCTGTAATAGTGCTATGAAAGTTATAGTTCTTCTTGAGTTTATAGTGAAAGCTGTGTGTGTGTGTGTGTGTGTGTGTGTGTGCGTGTACTGAACTGTGTGTTTATCAGCACTGACTGGATTTAACACTTTATAGAAAATCACAAGTGTCTGAAATGGTGTAAAGGAGAGTATTTGGTCCCATCAGATAAAAAAAAAATGAGTGATAGATAAACACTACAATTGACACTGGTATAGGATAAAGCAGTTGCTAAAAAAAGGAAAGAAAAAAAAAACAAACAAACAAACAAAATCAGT
This sequence comes from Holothuria leucospilota, assembly GCA_029531755.1. NCBI lineage: Eukaryota > Metazoa > Echinodermata > Holothuroidea > Aspidochirotida > Holothuriidae > Holothuria > Holothuria leucospilota. The sequence goes on from CM055962.1 coordinate 67,408,062, forward strand.
TTCTGAGAGGAATAACAAGGGATTACAAGTCTTCCATACTGGCATCTTTCAAATTATTTGTTGTGAAAGGAATTTACTGAATTTTCAGTTACAACTCATTTGTCTTCTGTTAATATATAGAATCTGGTTGTGTGTAAAGTTTGTGAGAAAGGACTGAAGTTTTGATTGTGGAAGCTTTATGGGTGATAGAGTCATTATGCAATGTATTCTGGGAAGTTTCACCTTGTCCCAAGAGATGTTTTAGAAGTCACTTTTATACTTTTGGAAGGGGATTTGAAATGTTCATTGTTTCTTTTTTTCTTTTGCATACAGAATCAACTTTGGACAAAAAAGTGTGCTACTATCATGTTTCTGGGAAAGGTTGTTACCGTGGTGACAACTGCAAGTATGAACATCCAGACCCAGGTATGAATCAGTATAAAGTTACTTGATGGGTAGATGAGCTGCATAAGCATTGCAACCATGTAGATGAGCTGTGCAAGCATTACAGTGGACTGCTTGTACAACTTTGGCCTCCTCGTCCACTTCTCTATTTCTGACATTTTTTCTTTTGGGGCTAAGAAGTGTTAATAACAATGGCTCAAAAGTAAGAATATTTTGTAAATGTCATCCCATCTGCAAATCTGGTAGATTTTTATTAATCCAGTGCTGTTACATTTTTCATTGAGATTTCTTGAAACTGACTCAAATTTAATACTCTGTCTAACATTAACCAAATTACATGGGGTCAAAAGGAATGGCAAAATGGATGAGGCAAAAGCTCATGTGAGCTTGTAAAACTATTATATCTGTCTTTTATTGAAAATCTGCAGTCATGGTTACAGATGGGGACTGTTGTTCTGAACCTTCAAAAAGCAAAATTACTGGCAGGCATCTTCCTAAATGTCATACGTTTCATGCAGTTCACCAGTGGCTGGGGCTGTCCTGCCCAAAGAAGAACCCTGGGGTCAAAAGAGGTAGAATATGTCATTTGTACCCACCCTTTTTTGCCTTATGAGGTTAAACGCACCATAAAACTGTTCCTTACAAAGTGTTAATGATGTTTGAAGAAATTGAACAGGATAGATGTAACTGTGACGTATTGATCGCAATGAAGAATTAACTATAAACTCCCTTCATCTTGATTGTAATAAACTTTCTGTTCTAAGTGACTGTTCGTTTATTGTGGATGTCCATCTTTTGTCTGCATCAGACCTTCACTAATGCGATGTGCACTTTCCTGGAGATGTTTTTTCCATTAGTTGTGTTCAAAATATTGCATGGTCGTGGTTATTCATTAATACTCTCTTCAAATGTGTTTAGTGTTTGAAAAGACTTCATTGTGTGTACATTTCTAGCATAACTAATGTCACATGAGTGATGAAGGTCTCTTTTTTTTTTTTGAAGGATGTAAAACATTCTTTCTCTCAAGTAGTCTGGAATGTGGATTGTGGCATTTTTTTTTCAGTTCCAGGTCAGTTTTATTTAAATTGCATAAAGGTGATAACTTGTCTCAACCAAACAAATCTGTCACTGATGTTAAAGGCCGTAGCGATATGGAGTTGTTCCTTTAGAGAGCCAGTAAAGTTTGTGCCTTTGTGCCTTCTAGTCTTGCCCTGTTTGCTAGGAATGTAGTTGTGATGAGAACCACAAACAGCTACTATCATTTCTAAGCATGGGATAGCTTTCAGCTGAAACCTCATTTACATACCTCACCATGGAAACTTGTGCAGTAATTGCGGTAAACTGCTATTTGTTCTTTCAGCCGATGTAAGAGAGACTGTGGAATGCTTTTGTACAAATAATGTCGTGGAGCTACTACCGGAAGAATCTATTGTGTGTGTGATGGTCACAGCAGTATATTCACCCATTCACTTCTGGGTTCAGTTTACGTTTGGGCCGAGGCCCTTGGACCAGCTAAAGATTGATTGTTCAAAGAGCCTTGAGAGACCCTGGGAAGATGGTGAGACATTGGAGTCACTGAATGAGTCTATGAAGTGAGTACTGTATGCTCAGTTAAAACACTTACATTTAAAGAAATGCCCTTGAAGTGTAAATGTAGACGAGTTACAGAAATTTACCCTTGTGGAAGGGACAACTATTATGATGGTTTGTGACATGGACAAGAAAACTTGTTACAGAGAATCTAATCATGTTAGTTCGAAAGTGAGATGCAGAGGAAATAATCTTAATTTAAGTTTATTTCAATGTGTTCCACTCCTTCCTCCTGAGCTGGCCATAGACCCTTTTCCAAATAGCAATTACAAAGAATTGTGGGATAGTGTTTTTGTATGCGTTGTTTTTCGCCACAGTAATATGCCACTGACAAAAACGATGCATACCAAACTCTATCCCACAATCCTTTAATTTTTGATTCCTTGCCGAAGGCCGAAGGAATCTATGCGATGGTGATGTCGTGTGTGTGTGTGTGTGTGTGTGTGTGTGTGTGTATGTGTGTGTGTATGTGACGCTTTTGCTTGTAAACACGATATCTCAAGAAGGGTAACTCTGAGGGATCTCATACTCAGCATGTAGATTGCCCATATTGAGTAGATGATCCCTATTGTTTTTGGTGGAGGTCAAAGGTCATTTGAGGTCACAAGGGGTCAAAAGGTCAAAACTTTGTAAACACGATATCTCAAGAAGGGTAACTCTGAGGGATCTCATACTTGGCAGGTAGGTTGTCCATGATGAGTAGATGATCCCTATTCTTTTTTGTGGAGGTGAAAGGTCATTTAGGGTCACAAGGGGTCAAATAGTAAATATGCTAGAAATTGCTTGTAAACAGGATATCTCCAGAAGGATAAATGTGAGGGATCTCATACTTAGCATGTGGATTGCCCATATAATTGAGTAGATGATCCCTATTGTTTTTGGTGGAGGTCAAAGGTCATTTGAGGTCACCAGCGGTCAAAAGGTCAAAACCTTGTAAACACTATATCTCAAGAAGGGTAAGTGTGAGGGATCTCATACTTAGCATGAGGATTGCCCATAATGAGTAGATGATCCTTATAGATTTTGGTGGAGGTCAAAGGTCATTTGATGTCACCAGCGGTCAAAAGGTCAAAACCTTGTAAACACTATATCTCAAGAAGGGTAACTCCGAGGGATCTCATACTTAACATGTGGATTGCCCATATTGAGTAGATGATCCTTATTGTTTTAGGTGAAGGTCAAAGGTCATTTGGGGTCACTAGAGGTCAGAAGTTTAAATCCTTGTAAACGCAGTATCTCGAGGACGATAACTCTGAGGTATGCCATACCTAGCATATGGATTTCCCATATTGAGTAGATGATCCCTTTTCTTTGTGGTGGAGGTCAAAGGTCATTTGAGGTCACCAGAGGTCAAAAGGTCAAAACCTTGTAAACACTATATCTCAAGAAGGGTAAGTGTGAGTGATCTCATACTTAGCATGTAGATTGCCCATAATGAGTAGATGATCCTTGTAGTTTTTGGTGGAGGTCAGAGGTCATTTGGGGTCACCAGAGGTCAGAAGGTCAAAACCTTGTAAACACGATATCTTAAGAAGGGTAACTCCGAGGGACCTCATACTTAACATGTGGATTGCCCATATTGAGTAGATGATCCTTATTGTTTAAGGTGAAGGTCAAAGGTCATTTGGGGTCACCAGAGGTCAAAAGTTTAAATCCTTGTAAATGCAATATCTCCAGGAGGATAACTCTGAGGTATGGCATACGTAGCATGTGGATTGCCCATATTGAGTAGATGATCCCTTTTCTTTGTGGTGGAGGTCAAAGGTCATTTGGGGTCACTAGAGGTCAAAAGGTTAAAACCTTGTAAACACTATATCTCAAGAAGGGTAACTGAGGGATCTCATACATAGCATGTGGATTGCCCATAATGAGTAGATGATCCCTATAATTTTTGGTGGAGGTCAAAGGTCATTTGGGGTCACCAGAGGTCAAAAGTTTAAATCCTTGTAAATGCAATATCTCCAGGAGGATAACTCTGAGGTATGGCATATATAGCATGTGGATTGCCAATATTGAGTAGATGATCCCTTTTCTTTGTGGTAGAGGTCAAAGGTCACTTGGGGTCACTAGAGGTCAAAAGGTTAAAACCTTGTAAACGCTATATCTCAAGAAGGGTAACCGTGAGGGATCTCATACGTAGCATGTGGATTGCCCATAATGAGTAGATGATCCCAATAATTTTTGGTGGAGGTCAAAGGTCATTTGGGGTCACCAGAGGTCTAAAGGTCAAAACCTTGTCAACAAGATATCTCAAGGAGGGTAACTCTGAGGGATCTCATACTTATAATATGGATTGCCTATATTGAGTAGATGATCCCTAGTATTTTTGGTGGTGGTCAAAGGTCATTTGGGGTCACCAGAGGTCAAAAGGTCAAAAACCTTGCAAACATGATATCTCAAGAAGGGTAACTGTGAGGTATCACATACTTACCTTGTGTATTGACCATATTGAGAAGATGATCAGTATTATTTTTGCAGGCAGGTCAAAGGTCATTTGAGGTCACGAAAGGTCAAAACCTAGTAAACATCATATTTTGAGGAGGGTAACCATGAGGGATCTCATTCTTAGCCAGTGGATTGTTTATATTTAGCATGTAGGTCATTTTGGGTCACAAGATTTCAAAAGCTTTTGACCTTCTTAACAAGATATCTCAAGTAGGATAACTATGAGGGATCACATGCTTGTCATGTGAGTGATTGATGTTTGTTCCAATATATCTGTATGGCAAGGAATCACTAAGCCTTTTGGCTTTCTGGTTATTTGGAAAAGGGTCTATTGGTCCTGTAAAATACACCAACTGAGGCCAATGATCCTGGCCCCCTAACTGTCAGGAAATCTTCATTGCAATGTAATCAGTCAATTTTAAACTGGCACAGCACCATTGTACCTACATATCAAGTGTAACTTCTCTGGTGCAGTGCCCAAATACTTTCCGCAAAGGAATACTGTTACATCCCATGGCAAATAACATCTCAAAGCCATTGCTCTTAATTGTGGTCATTCATAAATATACAATCCATTTTAAAGTATGAGAGGTTTTATCATCTGACCAGAATCGTCAGCAATGGATTTGATTGTTTTTCTCCGCTGAAAGTAGTTTTTGCTTACAGTCAAACTTGATGCTTGATTGACACCTTCCGCTCACAGTTACAGAAATGGAGTGAGTACTCATAAGGGAACCTTTTGTAGCCTATATGGCCAAGAAATTGCATCAATATTACAATACTTCCTTCTCCTCACCACTTTACTTGCTGACCTAACTACAACAATAATCTAAGCAGGGAGGTGCACAGAAAGAGACCCATCATTCTATAGACTCTTTGCAGCTATGCACATTTCTCTTGGTCATCTGCTTTTCTCCTCAAAATAATTATCACAGTACCAAGATCAACTAGGATCAGTAACTCATTGTCAATAACAGACTGAAAAACCATTCTTTACCTTGACCTCATTAACTTTTTCCAGTCAGTCATCCAAAGAAAATGAGGATTTGAAACCTTCATCCTTTATTTTTTACAAAAAATTTCATTTCAGTCAGTATCATTGAAGAATTTCCTCAAAACTTGCTTTTTGAGTATGTTTCTCATTGATGCAAAAATATGCCCATATTGAGAGAAATACTTTGGGTTTGAAGAATGTTTCAAGCAGGTGAGACATCAAAATGTCAGGGACACAAAAAAGTACAGTTATGTAAATGTATAAAAGCGTGGTGGCCTATTGGTTAAGGTGTTGGACTTATGATCCAAGGATTGCTTGGTGGTCTCTTGCCTAGGTAATTACGTTGTGTTCTTGGGCAAGATGCTTTATCGCAGTTGCCTCTCTTCACCAAGCGGTTAAATTGGTACCTGTGAGGTAAATTGCCATTTGGCATGCTGTTAGAGCTGGTGCTGTACTGGAGGGATTGTCTCCAGGACAGTTTATGGTTGAGAAGGGGTAATATTGTGCTGCACCTTTGATTAGTATTGCCTAGGTATTGGCACATTGAAAATGCAAATGTTATACATTGATAATCTTGATTAAAGCTTGGCCATCGGCGACGACAAACTTCACATCAAGGCATATTGTAACAAAGGCCGTTGTTTTAGGACTACTTGGATGGGAAAGAAGCAGATCATCATTAGGAAGGGAAAGTCAGCAGTGTCTAAACAATAGGAAAAAAGAGACCTCTCAATCATATTGCAATACCTAAAAGGTAGTAAACTGATTTGGTCATTGTGTCTCCTTTCTAACAGTGAAGTATTTTCTTCTCTATTTTCAGTGAGATCTGTAAAAAGAATAATCCCAAGACACATGACATGATCCTGCCTGCCCAGGGGGAGATTGTCCTAGCTAGATACAGCAAAGATAAGAGGTGGTATCGTTCAAGGGTCACATTTGCCGATGAAGAGAAAATCGAGGTTGGTACTGTAAAAGAATCTTTTTTAAACTTTTTAAGTTATTAAACTGGAAGTTGTCATCTAGTTGAAATGTCTTCTTTTTTCAAAGAATTGTCAGCATGTTGGGAAATCATTAAAAGTAATAAACCATTGTAAAAGAGCAGAACAAAGTGTTAGTGAATGGTGAATGACCTTGTGTGGTTTGTGTATCTTACCAAAAATGGTGAATTCTCCACTCCTTTAAGTGGCATTTTTCTTCAAGGTTGTAGGTAGTTCACCAGGCTGCATATTTGTCTGTCAAACATTTGATGTCAATGTCAGATTCCAATTTTGTAGTATTCAAAATGAAAAACAAATTCACTATGTGTGTTCTATGTCCTTTCATCTTAGAATTTCTCTTTTATGCTTCAGGGTATCATTCTATACCATGTATTTTAATTTAAACCTTGGCACCCATGTTGACCTTAAATGTCCTTTTCCATGCATTCTTTCATCACTCCATACATATCTTCATCTGTACATGAACATATTTACAGGTTTTCCACGTGGACTATGGGACCTCTGAGTGGGTCTCCAAGAAGGATCTACAGCCGGCCCTACCACAGTTTCTTCATCTTCCCTTCCAAGCAGTCCAGTGTCGGCTGGACGGGCTTGAGGATAGCCAGGAAATAAAAGAGGAGAAGTTTAATGCAAGGTGAGTAGGTGTACCTCACATTACTGCAGTCTTTGAAAATGAGCATTGAAAAAATGAAATGAATTTCACGATTTTGTCAATTACTTTGCAGAAGACAATGAAACAGAACTTTATGAGATATTTTTAAATTTTCTCTCCTGTGAGTTTCATTTTGAAACCATTTTGTCGCAAGAAAAATTTTAAACCTGTTGTAAAGTTTTGTTTGAGAATGATTCATCTGGCAGCTAGTACGCTCTTCCATCACAGACACCTAAATAATTCTTATTTCTTTGATTTTATGTTCTCTACTTTCTGTCAAGTATTTTGATTCTTCGCTACCCTAAGCAATTTATAAGTGTCATTTTTAAAGGAGTCTTGCAAGAGGCATTTTGATACCAGGGTTATATATATGAAGCCAAGCTTATTTACTTCTGTAATGGAAAACTCTCACTCTGAATGTATCAACCTTTTCTTTATTCTACAGAAAATATTTTGAGCAGGTTGCTACCGGCCGACCTGTTCTTGCTCATATTATGGCAAGGTAAAATACAGTGCTTTTATGTTTTACTCTGGTTTGAAGGAGTTTGGATACTCAAAATCAAACAAAAACATTTGAATCTCTAGATCTAGTCTCGAGGATGTTAATAGTCACTAAAAAAAATTCCCAAATCCTTTCCCACCCCAAAAAAGAAAGAACAAATAAATGAAATAAAATGGAAAAAAAAAAACAAAATAAAGCTTTAATCTATGTATCATTTCAGCATATGCTCATAAGTTAAGTGGGAACAAGGTAAATAATAGCCCGAAAAGTTTCTAAACACGCACACTCATGTATGGAAGGAATTGTCTGGTGTGCACTACTGAATGTGATAGGTTTCTGTTTTTAATAGTCTCCAATTATGCCCTTTGAATTTTGTTGCCATTTTTCTGAAAAACAATGGATGGGTGGACCTTAAATGTGAAATTTCAAAAGGGCCTTCTTCTAGCAATAAAGCAGCCTTCTTCATGTTTTATAAAATTCAAATATTATATTGCTTTAAGTAACCTTATAAAGTAACATATCTGTTGAAGCGGTTGGCAGTCTTTATTTATAATCATGCAACTTTCAGAAGAAAAAAGTTCATTTGAATGAAAGCAGTGATTTTAGGTACTGCAATTTTTAACACTGTAAGCTAACAATTCAGTAATTATTTCATTCACAGGAACTGTGACAATTTACTGTATGTGGAGCTATACAATACAAGTAGTGAAGAGGACATCTTTATAAATCAGGAACTTATCAAGAAAGGATTTTACAAAGCAACAGCCAAGGAAGAAAAGAATGGATGATGTGACGCTTGTCACAAGCTTTTTTTTCCACACCAAAGAGAACATGTCGTTAGGCAGTATTATGTTTGGCGGGGGAAGTTTTCAGCTGACGCATTGGTTTGAGATTTTGCCAAAATGGACTAATTGACCTTGATGTGTCATTTTGATTAATTTTCAGGAAAAGATTCAAATGGAATTCTTTCCTTACTTTTAGAACCTGTTTATTTACATAGTTAGCATCACAAGATTTGTACCAAAGTCTTTTTCTCAGTAGTCATATTCTTCACTCCCACCGGCTTAGAATATCTAAAAATGTTAAACTCACTTTCTGAAAAGTCTTGGTATTATCAGTTGATTCCACCTTTGGAAGGATTACGTGTATTAGTGTTATTATTTGCTTTATAAATCTGACATCAGTACTGTTTTATTGTTCATATGTCAAAAGAACTCAAACTGTCTTCATATTTTTTAAGTTAGACAATAGCCGTCCATGTCTTTTAGGCAGCTTGTCTTTATTAAAGATTATTTTACCTCACAGTACAAGTAAACCATGTTATTATTTCAAACACGTTTGTGGCTTTTTTTGAAAGGAGTATTACAGATACATACATAAATACATACCTAGAGAGAACAGAAAAAGAAAACAGAGAAAACAAAGAGAATGCAAAAGTGCAGGTAAGAAAAATGAAATTTTGAGGACCGACGAAGTTTTTTAAAAGAAGTCACCATTTGAGCTTACCTTATATCCTCTGGAGTGTGTTCCAAAGTGTGAGGCCTGCCACAGAGAAAGTTTTGTCACTGCGGATAAGTTTCTTTCCCAGACGGAAATTTGAGAAGGGTTGTATCTGTGGCAGACCTTGTAACCCGGCCCATAGAAGGCAGTGACTTTTTTTTGTTAAAGAGTTGAAAAGATCAAGTGGTCCGCATTTATTGACGTGTTTATAAACGTAGAGATCATGTACAACATGGGAGTAATATTTAAATGTTCTTGCTGTTATGCCTGTTAGGGACACACTTCAACAAACCAGTGGTGGTCATCTTAGTAGTTGCTTCAGAAGTGGTCTTCAGCAAGGGGTCATTCATTGTAGTCATGATTTTCACATGTGCACAAACAATTCTGTTTTTTCAGACCATGCCCCCTCTCATTTTTTTCAGACCATGCCCCCTCCTCTCTCAGAGCATACTCAGAAAAGGGGTTATCCTCAGCAATTTATCTTCAACATGCATTATCGTTTGAACAGAGTTACCCTGGTCATTTATCCCTCTTCACAGCTTTATATGGTTTGCATGCTTTCAAAAATAGTTAAAAGAATTTTTGATCCCTAACCATGTACAAAAAAGATCTTTTCTTTATCTTAAGTCAAAAAGGAAAACAAGGTAGGATAGTTTGTCTACAAAGGAATTATGGGAAGTGTTCAATGCCAGCATGGAAGTAGTTATGGTTACAGTGTATATTGAAAATTTGATTCTGGAATCATTTGCTCACCCCACCCATTCCATTTCCCTTTTAACTTGACATAGGTGTGTTTTTGATGATATTTGGCTTCTTCTTTCATAGTAAGACAGTCATTTAGTGAAGCCACATTGTCATTAAGCTTGGTCTATCTTTTGTGAAGGAGTACCCTAGACCATATCAGTCAAAGGAATGCTAAATATAACAAAGATTTTGGTTGTTTGACTATGGATTGAACACAATTCAATGTTTTCAGATAGAATTAATTCAGACCTTGAAAGGCAGTTGTTTTACAATGCTAAGAGACCACAAGTGTGGGAGAAGCTCAGTTTAGATCAAATTTTGTTTTCTTTTGAAAGGCTGCTCCAGATGGGAAAACCATAGATTACTTTTAGACATACTTGTAGTGTGAGTACAATGTCTTGAGTAATAGTACAAGGGCAGTGTCTGTGTTGTGAGTACGAGTACGAGTACACATCCTTTTTCATGAATACGAGTACAAAATTTTGCATGAGCCCGTATGCAGAGCTTTCAAAATCTGTGTGTGTACAAATTAATTCTGATGAGTACGAGTACAGGTAATTGTGCAAACCCATGAGTACGTACTCACTACAAGTCTGCCCTTAGATGAAAAACCTACCTTACTTCGACCTGGCCAGGGATCAGACCTGAACTCCAGGCTGCTAAGCTTAATCTCTTCAGTTGCTACTGCTTTTATCTATTGGGCCACAGCACTTAGCTATCTAGATTTTGATTTCATGAAAGGCAAGGAGTAGGGGTAGAAGACTATCCTATAGAGTTTCTTCACTGACGTCACTGCACTGCGCGTCATCTCCATTTTGACGGCCAGGCGTCCATTGTACAGCAATTGTAACTGAGGCCGTAGCGTGCGTGCGTATTGGTAACACACCTTCTGCGCATGAGCAGTGACGGCCAGTATGCCAAACTGAAACGCAATGATGTCATGTTAAGAACCTCTATAACGGTATGACTAGTTGTATGACACTAACTGCAGAGAACCCTAAAATGACCACCTTTCCTAGCTGATAGCATTATAACACAGCTCAGCTTTTTTTGACAAGGTCACAGAGTTAACATACAAGTCCTCTATTTGGCTATTGTCCTCTGATTGGCTAGTGTGGCAGCCATCTCTCTGATTTGTACAATATGGTCCAGCAGTGAAGTTGCAAGCCAGTGACAGGTCCTTTACTACAGACATGCCAAGTCTCACAGAAATCCCCAATCCTCTCAGAATCAAGATTAATGGGAAAAAAGTGTAAAGAGCATGGAAATTTGTGTATTCGCATTCATTTCCTGCTATCAGTCAGCCAAAAATGTGAAAATTGTCTCCACCTCAACCCCAACCAGGCTGGTGGCAAAGGTGGTCCAGTTCAGCTACCCATGGACTCATCAAGCTTGTACTGCTTAACTTGACATCACTGCTTCTGTGGCTACAATATTAACCAATGTGTAGTCTTTTACAAGTAATAGTTTTAATTAAAAGTACATGCACGTGTTCAAGAAATACGCACCGTAGTTCGTTCAAGGCAATCACAAATTAGTGACAAATTAGTGAAGCACCCTCTGAGTGTATAATTTCCATGGGTGAGTTGCCTGAAGTGATCATTGCATACAAGTATGGTGCTAAATGAAACATTGTTTCACAATTTCAACTCTATTCATTTACAATTTTTGTCTTCAGATGGCTATTATGATTCTCTGGCTTGTCAGTTTACTACCTCAGCCCTCAAAAAATATGTAGTGTAAGCTTATTAGTGTATTATACTTAATGGTAGGTTATTCCTTTACAGGTAATAGCTGTTGATGTATATGTTCCTCTCTCGGTTATGACGTCTTTGGAATAGTTGCGCCTCCATTCAGAGTCACGACTCATTAGGCCACAGGTACACAACTACAAAACTATTGGAGTGTACCAAGCCTAGTCCTCACTGTAGTTTTGGAAGAGACTAATCACCTGAAACAAGTCATGTTTGAAATAAATCATATACTGTCTGCATTACATCTTCCCACCATCAAGCATACTGGATATACTGCATGTACAACACACAAACAAATATGGTGATAAATGATGTTGTCCTCAGTATCCAATTCAGCACAACACCAAATACTTCCTGAAATGTTATGTTTTGTGTAACTAAATGGTTCTGAAGAGGCAGATTAATTGGTCATTAGCAAATGCCAATTGTCGTCCAAATTTCTCAGCACAAGGTAACTGATTTATCTCTAGTCATAGTATGTATAATACTTTGAAAGTGTCTGAACTTGCAAGCAAGAAAACCACTAAACATTTAAAAGTGTTTAGAAATTACTTTTTATCATAATTACAACTTGTATTTACTTTCCATGTGAGGCTCATTTGTGTTTATGTTTACACTTTTATTTCTCTTTACATAATTATGCATATTATTTTCAAAGTTAACCAGGTGCTACTGCCAATAAAACAAAAGCTGCAAAGAAAAGAATGTAAAGGAAAAGAAACAAAAAACTTCAAGAGGTTTTCATTTTTATGTCTGTTATTCCTTATTTGCAGGTAAATAAACTAGAAATTGTCATTCAAAACAAGTAAACTTTATTTCACTTTTTTTGTGTGTGTATAAAATATGTAAAGGTCAATTGAAGTAACTCCTTTGACCAATATTAGTTGCCAGATTTATCAGTCAGGATAGGAGCTGAGTTTTTTCAGCCCTTCAAGGTTCTTGTACTTATCATAGACCCAAATATATGATACGCTGTGTAGGACTGACTACATCTTCCAGAGAGTTAGAATCCTACTTAGCCATGGCAGATTAAACATTGGAAGATAAAGTAAAAAAGAATAACCATACATGGCGAGCTGAGTTTACAGTCGGATACAAGTTTTTATTTCATCTCCTCCAGTTTAGAATATAAGGTGAAGAAGGAAGCACTTAACACTGTCTGTTCAGATAGACTAGGCATTGAAAATGTAAAAGAGCTATAGAAACATTACACTGCAAGCCTCAAAGATTGTGGAGGGAAAACTTGAACTAGCTCGTCCCCCTCCATAGCATAGCCCATGTGGTTACAGGGATAAGAATCAGAAACTACAAAGTCCTACTAGTTTGAGGGGAGGGGGTAGAAGCTCCCTGCCCTGTCTTGTCTGTCTCAAGGCCCACAAATCTTAACTCCACAGTATCTACCAATCTAAACCAGGCAAAAAACTAGTAGAGGATTAACAATTATCTGTCTGTCTGTTCTCCAACAACCTAACAGATACTAATTATCTAGGGATTATGAAGCTATCTTAGAACTCTGGCATCACAGTATGTTAATTGAGAGTAAACACTCACACAGGGGGTATTTGTAGCTACGGGAAATACAAATCGGGCCTGGAAAAACTCACAGTTATGTGATTGAGATAATATAAAACAGTTGTCTTACAACCGCAGATCAGGTATGGTTGCATCAGTTGTAGACAATAATTGCCATGAGTTTTGAGTACTAATGGAAAAAGCACGTTTACAGATTTCTTTTGACACCAAAATCATACGTTAAATGATGTTGCAAAAAAACTTTAAAAATGGGCTTAGAATGACCTAATTTTCATGAATGTTAGAAATTTTAGTATTGAGTGCAGTTCAATTTGCATACAGGCCAACATAATACACCTTGTAACACAATGCGTTCAAAGATTATCATGGTACTGTTAAACAGACAAATTCTGAAACTTGAATGGATCATAATAATTGTTAACAGTTTAACAACCTTTGAAACTACCAGTAAAGACATAGCCAGACCTCATTTACCCCACACCCCTAATTAATAATGGCATGGTGGACAATTGGCTGTTAGTGTTAGACTTGTAATGCATGAATTGCTGGGTCTATTCTTGCCTAATTCATAAACTTGTTCCTTAAGACAAGATGCCTTAGTATATAAATTGCCTCCATCCACTGAGTGAGCACCTGTGAAGTAACTTCTCACTGGGTGCAGTGCATCCAGGGGTAACATTCGTAAATAACTGTGTAAATGACTTGGTGAGGAATGCTCCCGAGAAAACTATATATTAGCATGCCCTTGCTCCCTATTGCATGCTTGAAATGTATAGTACATGCACAAAAGGGAAAAGACTCAAAGAAAGCAAGGAATATAAGTAACTGATGGCTGAATCAACCACAAGTAAAAATACACAGGGTGTGAAATTTTTAGAATGACTCCAAAAGTGAAATATTAATAAAAAAATAAAACCTGTGATTAGTTCTCTTCTGACTTTATTTACATGCAAGTTCAGATTTCACTGAAAGACATAATTTACTGAAAGACACACAATAAAGACTTGATAAGTTGATGGTAGAAAAATACTAAGTAAAATGGTCTTTGTACTTACAATTGCAGGAAAGTTTGCACACACTGAACTGAATGGTAGTTAAGAATGAATATCCTACTATAAAAGAAGCAGTTAAGATAGAAAATTGCCACTAAGGTTATACTGGCTGAAAAATAGCTTTAACAGAATACTTGAAATTTATTGACCTTTCCTTGACATCTTTTCATACATGATTAATAACAAGACTCTCGATTACAGCTAAAAGATGTTAAGTAACTCTTGTATAAAATTTTGTGTCATAAAAATTTGAAACTTTTAAGAGTGTCCTGGCCTGTAACTTTAGAAATTAAATTATGAGCTTATAATTTTGTTGGAGTGCCTCATCGCTTGCTTCTTGTTTAAACTTTTGTATGTGAAAAGATAGAAGTCATCAAGATGAATACTTTCTTTTAGTACTAATAACATCATTTATAAAATATTTAAAATGGAAGTGTGGTAATGATCCTGTTGGACTGCTGGTACAAAAGTTACATACTCAAACTGAGAGTTTGCTTCTTGCAAAGACATGCCATGTCTTATTCTAAAGTGAATACAATCACTCATGATTATTTTGAGGTTGTATCACCAAAAACTTTGTAGTGAGTTACATTAATCAAAACCACTCATTTGATACAATTGACCATATGTTGCTATTTTATAAGCAATACAATAGTTTTAAATGCATAATCCCCCTCCTTCATGTAAAACCAATATTCGTTTCAAGGACTTTATACTAGCCTCCAACAAGGCAAACTAGTAAAAAAATTAGAGATAAAAAAAAAAATTCCATGACATATAAAAAAATGAATTCAAAATTAATTTACTATTTAAATAATTGCAATGAACCATTTCTGCATGTTAAGCTTCTTATTTCATTTAAATTTAAGTTCAAACCTTTGGAATTTCTGTCAATCTTGTGACCAATCAATGCAGTATACTACTTGCTACCATTACAATTCTATAGCATTAGAGATATAAAATGGTCATCAATGTTTCCACTGCAAACATACTCTAACACTGAGGTAAACGTTTTGAATTGGGATAAACTAAGGTGAACCTATTTTTGCTACAGAACTGATTGTGAAGATGTTTGAAATGAATATGAAATGACCATCATCCTCATCAACAACTTATCTACTAAAGCAATATTATCCTCCATTACCTGTAAGAGTTTTGTAGAGACCGATTTCACCAGTGTGCATTTCTAATGCCAATCTAATTTGCTGCCACATTGGAGGAATGAAAGGGGTGAATATGAATATGCATAAATAAGTGACTGATCAGTTGAAGCGGTGCCATGACTGGTGCTGGTACAATACATTGTGAGCACTAATGAACACATACATAAGTGTTTCTTGCAACACACGTTATATCAACATAAGCCTCCAAAATGGCCCTGTTAAATTTTAAAATAGGTTTCTAGTACTAAGTATACATTATTCTCCTTAAATAAAGACGGCAACGACATCATAATTCAAAACTTCCAGATTCTTGAAAGTCGTAATTCCAGCGTATTAATAGTAGCTTACTAGTCTCAAGATACTTGGTTCATTGCAACATAGCTAATTACAGTATGGTGCTGAAAAATGCATTCTTCAACACCTGAATAAGTACAACATTATTAGCTCACAGGAACTGAGATAAAATTTGTGAAACCTTTTAACCCATGCTTAAGCTAATATTATTTCAACAAGCCCTGACAAATTTACTTAGTAGATATTTTCTGTTAATTAATAATTATCCTCAGAAAGTTTCTGATTTTAGTTTGCTCCATTGTTCTATTCTACAAATACCATCTGCATCTTTGACAATTAAAACTAATACTTTCTTCTGAAATAATTTTGCTATTATACATTGTGTGGCAAACATATTTTAATATCTAACAGACATATGGTACACAGAACAATACAGTAAGCCTCACATGGTTGTTTCAGCTTGCATCAAAAGCCTCAAAGTTAAATGTAATGCTAAAAATGCTATTACATTATGAAAGACAAAATTATAAAATAGAAAAATATGGAAAGACACTCTGCGCACCTTTGTAAAATAGGGTTTAAAATTACAACAGGTAAATTTTGAATTCAATGGGTTCCAACAAGTCATTAGATTCCTTTGATAACTTAAAACAAGTTTCAGTAAGTGGTATTAATTACTGTTTGTATATCTAACACTTAATATACAAAGCACATGGGCATAATTGTTGTGGCATCTGCGCTGTACAGACTAAGTGATCATATCATCTCCCACTGGTCTGCTAATGTCAACCTGTTATAAATACATAACCGGTAGCCTTCAAACTGCTTTCTAACCTCTTGAAAAATGTTTCATTTCCTTACAAAACATTGACATGAATTTAAAGAAAACAAACACCATGTCTTGATGTTGAGGTAAAAGTTTGAATAGAAGGAATGTTTAAATGAATTATTTGGCATTTTTAAGCACAACAATAACAAAAAAGATGTTTTATTTCAAGTTACAATCAAGGCTAGAATGAGACATGATAACTTCATTTTGTTGACAAAACAATCAAAAGACAGACATAGGACAAGTTTGGTAGGTGGAATGTCTAAATCAAATTCAAAAGTAACTTTTCCCCAATACAAGCTTGAAATAACATCAAAGGGTGAAAGACTAATTGCTTCTTGAGAGTACTGCTTTCACCATATGTATCTTTGGTCTGCTGCTAGTGAGTCAGAAATAACTTATCAAATTAACATATCAAGTTACAGTGAAAAAAAAAAACAAACAAAACAAGAAAACAAACAAGTACATCGTGTCATTTAATGCATGACAGGAAAGACAAGAAAGCCACTGCAAACTCTTAGTCTTTGGTGTACATTATATGTATATATAGTGATATACTAGAGCTAAAATTTTGGGAAAATTACTAGCATAAAATACAAAATTTTGCTAACAAAATATTTGTCTTAATTTCACTCAAAATACAGGAATGACAATTTGGTATTTCATGATGAGAATTCCATAAACTGAGTGAGTTCAATTAATACCTACCCCTGGTTTGGGTATTGTCTAAGACTGATGAAGGATTGCTTCTCTATCTGGCATCTCTTGCACAATCTAGCTACATACCTCTGACTTGGGTAATCTGTCTAGGACTGATGGAGCCTTGCTTCTGTACCCCACCTCTCTCTGGCAATATCTAGCTGTCATCAGGTGACTTCAATGAATAGCTCTGACTTGAGTAATCTCTCTAGGACTGATGGAGCCTTGCTTCTATACCTCACCTCTCTCTGGCAATATCTAGCTGTCATCAAGTAACTTCAATGAATACCTCTGACTTGAGTAATCTGTCTAGGACTGATGGAGCCTTGATTCTACACCCCACCTCTCTCTTGCAATATCCAGCTGTGATTAGGTGACTTCAATGAATACCTCTGACTTGGGTAATCTGTCTAGGACTGATGGAGCCTTGATTCTATACCCCACCTCTCTCTTGCAATATCTAGCTGTTATCAGGTGAGTTCAGTGAATACCTCTGAATTGGGTAATCTGTCTAGGACTGATGGAGTCTTGCTTCTTTGGCCAACCTCTCTCTAGCAATGTCCAGTAACTTTCTCCTTAATGTCTGAAATAAACCAGTATGGTTTAAATTGACTAAAACAACTACACTAGAGCATTCCACAATTACAAATAGACCTTTTTTCCAAAAAGCAATTACAAAGGATTATGGGACAGAAATTTGGTATACATTGTTTTTGTCAATGGTGATTTGTGGTGGCAAAAAATGACCCATACCACGCATACTATCCCATAAACCTTTGTACTTGCTACTTGAAAAATGGTCTGTTGTCATTTGCAACATCTTGCTTTTCTATAATAAAAAGTTTAAAGATTCAGTACTGGAGAGCATGAAATTTACAATACTTACAGACTTGGAGTTACATTAATTCAAACTTTTATTTGGACCTGTCTAAGCTTATCCATGATTATCAGTTATGATTTGCAAAACACTTATGAAAATAAACCGTAAAAATTCTAAAACTAACAATAAGAATTAAACATACAAATAAAAAATTGTAAATTGATGAGTTCTCATGAATTTGTATTTTCACCACAAATTCAAGAGTAAATGAAAAGAAAACAACATGGAAAGTTTCAGGTTCTCAAAAAAGTAAGATAGACACAAACTGTAAATCTATATCATATCCGGGGGGGGGGGGGGGGGGGGGGGGGGGGGGAGTGACCAATAGATGATCTTAGGGCAAACTTAGCTTATGGCAGGCCCTCCATGCCTTGCAAACATAAATCAAGGTGAAAAGAGTACAAAAGAATCACACTACTTTTGTGCCCTAAAGAAATTCTTCCCCAGCTCCCTGCCCCTTCCCCTTCATCATACCACTGAATACAATATAATACGGCAACATACCCGCCACTGCAGCTGTACATCCCTCCTAATGGCAGCTTGACTCTTGTGTAAAACTTTATGGACTAGTAATGCTTGCACTTCAATCTGTTCTGAGCTACCACTATCTGGCTCCAGTGTTACTGTGGTTCTCTTCTGCTCTGAAGCTAGCTTCACCAGTGGCATATCCCAGTTGTCTGTACCACTAGCAACAGACATCTCATCACCATCTTTCCTGAAAAAATAATAATAAAAAATCCATATAAATATCTTTCTGTAATCCATGGGCACAACAGTTAATGGATGAATCAGATTCCTTATTCTCAAGTTTGAAAACAAAAAATCAAACTTACCACGAAACCTTTCTCTTAACTATGAAATAATTCTGCTGCCCCACCTCTTTTTTGAGGCAGAAAGTATTTGCCAAGAACAGCTTCATACACATGCATTACATAACTGAAAATTTGTAGGGAAGAATTATACTTTCTACTCAACCAAGGCAAAGAAATATAAATGCTTTGACTTTCTCAGACTACCCAACAGACCACTACTTTGCAAAAAAGAAAAAATTTTATAAACTTTCTATTTTGTCTATCAAAGTGTTTGTCCTATGGTTTAAATGAAACCTAATTCTACATTACTACTGGTCAACATACTATCAAGGGGACAATGTACGTGATACTGTAATGTCGTCTTGTGCTAAAATAAGTATATGCATACTTGTTTCCAGACATGGCCAAAAGCCCATAACAATAAAGTCATTTACCTTTTTCCTTTCTGTGTGCACAACGGCCAAGTCACCACGAACCTTAAAAACCTAACACAACACTAAAGAATAAGTGGTACCTTGTACTGATAGGTAGAGTTCTAATCTGATGTGCTTTGGACAAAAGAAAATACCTCCATGTATATATATGAGGGCAGCCTCACACCAATGTCATTAATTGAGCATTCTGTGAGCAACTTGGTCTCCTAGTCTGCACCATCCCTTTCCACTGTTCCAGCCTCCATCCCCACTCTCCCAGCTTTTAATTTTTCCCACCTCCCGATATTTCAGTCCCCCTTCTTTTCAAACATATTTTTATCTCCCATAATGTCCCTACCTCTCAATTTTCTTTGCTGCATTCAATATAGCTAACGGCTTTTGGTGTATGCGACGAGCCTTCTGACATTTGTGAAACTTCAAGGTGGATGAGTACTGTTTCTGGAAATTGACAAGCATTTTCCTTGGAATGGATCTCTCCACATTGAGTATTATCATGACCCACTGAAAAATAATTATAATATGAATATTTCAAACAAATCACTTCCAAAGATATGTGCAGAAAAAGCAAAAAAAAATAAATAAATAAAATGAAATAAAATAAAAAAATAAAAATAATAACAAAAAAAAAACAAATGAGTGAACAAACAAAAAAAATTATACATTGCTTGCAAAATTTGTTACATTGTGAAATGAATTATCTATAACATTGCCATGCACAGTGCACCTCTTTGTAGTAACAGCTGTTTTCTGTTAAGTACACCTTCAGATTTACATGTACTATCAAGTCTTTATTAGCTGTTTACCTGTCGCTTCCATTCCATCAGAGATCGTTCCTTGATATTTTGGAATGTTCGTGTCATCATGGCTATCATCATGTTAAAGAGTAACAATGGGATCAGGATCATGAAAAGGCCATATATGATGAATGTCATCACATTGTATCGGGAGTGGCTCATGTCCTCAAACTGGAGAAAGATAAAATGAGTCAAAGATTTATATAGATGAACAGAAAAATTCAAAGTTGATATTCAACAGTAAAACAAGGATTCTAATATGAGTGCGGAGGCCTCCAAGCTTAAGCCCTTGTGGTACAGTAGCTCAAACACTTAAAATTTCATTTTATACAAATCTTTTGTCTTAGCAACAATGAATATCTGCATATTTGAACAGGTGCATGTAACATACATCTACATCATAAAACCAGCATTAGCCACTGGTACAGTTGGGTGAATTTTCCACATGACCTCTTAGAAAAGGTGTGAGAACTTCCAATACTGCTGAGAGCAATATTAATTTCTTTTGTACGGAATAATTGGAATAAAAAGAAGATATTAAAAGCCTTACTATAAAGCAGATGCATACATATTACTTGACACCCAATCACAAAGTACTGTAGTAATGGTGTTAATAAGTAATACAAATGGAGTTTAGAAGGCAGTTAATGGAGTTGAAAATCTCATCTCTCATGGGACATACTTTGCTTCAAAATTGTGCAAGGCAACTAGACCTTTGACCTGCATCAAACTTTGACAATGAACATTAAATTACAAAAAGTATGATCTTAGAATTTTCTCATAATCAACTACATGTCTTTCGGTTTGATGACTTTTTCCCAAATTCTGACTAGCAGAAAATGGCTTAACTCCAATTTTAAGGTTATTTGACATTTCACCTCTGACCAGTAATGTTACAAATTATGCTTGCATGAGTTTTCATGTTCAGGTATATATTATTTCAATCACTTTGGAACATTTCTTTCATTTAATAGATTGTATTGTTTCCTTTTTATTGAAAACATAAAAATTTGATGCTTGTTGGTAAAATTAAAGTGGTAGGATTTACATTAGGCCACTACCTGACTGTGGAGGTTCAGCAATGAATAAAGCCTGCAGCTAGGCAAATGTCTTTATTATCTCAGAACATTATAATCAGCACAAGATAAGATTCAGGAGCCCCAGAACTCTGGTATTTGCCATTCCTTGCATCCAAACCTCTAAAATGTTGCATCATTAGAAAATTTTGAAGTCAGGTAAATAAATCATTAATGGGCTGCAAAGCAGTGATTTCATTCTGGGAGAACATTATTTCTTCAAAATAAAGCAACCAAGCTTCCTTACTTTGAATTGACTATCATGAAATTAGCATAAACCATGGTTTTAAAGATATGAATATAGAGCAACCCAGCTACCATAATATTTTGAAACTAACTATCATGTAACGAGAATAAACTATGTTTTTTTTTTCAGGAAAATTTCCTGAACCACAAACACAACATTTAAAACAGAAATCTCTTCTGCAATTGGTAGGTGTGGATGTTTTGCATTCTGATTGGTTATTTCAATTCTTGTTGAGGATGTAAGAGGGAAGAATGAAGAAAACATAAATGAAAGATTTTCAAACTTTGAAAAATCAAATGTTATCCTACACTGAATATTTGAAGGGGTGGCCTCTTAATCCCAATAGAATCTTAAACAACTATAAGAAACTACGAACTAAAACACTGTCAATTTACCTTCACGTACCTCCAAATTTATCAAAACCGTCAACAGTGGATCATTACAGGCATAACAGTAAATCTTCCTTTAATCATGTGGTAGTTTTTGGACAAGGGTAAAACAAAGTTGGAAATTCTTGTAAATGTAGGGTGTACAGAAAATGTACATACTTCTTTTAGAGACCTACCAACTTAGAGGTTACCTATACCAACTCATAATTGAAATACCTATAGCCCTGCATGTTACAGTAGGTTATTGACCATACCCATAAATTATGATAGAAGAAAAAATTTAAAACGTACATGCATGTCCCCGAAACTCATTCTGAATACTGTCATGAATGCTCCATTAGCAGTGTAGAACGCATCCGTCTCTGTTGCTGGGACAGTTATGAACATGTAGTAAAATACTGTAGAGAAATATAAGAATTGTGGAAATCACAGGAATCATAATTCAGACTGTACCTAACATGGTTACCTTGTACACATGAAGATTTGTAATAATTTATTGCAGCTTACACTCACCTGGTACCTGGCATGGTGGGGCAAAACACTGGCCTGTGTTTAAACATTGACCATCACTGACTATTGTTATCTTTACCCAAATCACTATACGCCAGCGCAATACCCTTGCAGGAAGAACATTTTTCCCAGATACATCGAAGTTCATTGATATTTGTGTGGGAATCAGTTTTCATATACAAGTATGATGGGATCGAAAGATAAGAAGAAATGCAGAAAAATAGACTGTCACTCACACAGAGAGACAGACAGGTAAACAAATTCAGTCTAACAGACAAATAACAGGAAGACTGACAAACTGACAGATAATCAGAAATACTCAAACAAGCAGACAGATGCACACCCCCAGACAACCAGATAAACTGACAGAGTCATACAAATGGAAAGGCAGGCAAATATGAAAACACAGACATACAACTGAAACACACATAAGCAACAGGTAAATAAACACACAAACAAACAAACAAACAAACAAACAAACAAACAAACTGACAAGATAGATATCACATGATAACAATAGATCTTCCATGGTATATGTCTGACAATATGTCTTTCATCTTTCTAAATTTATGTTTACCTTCAGAGAACATTGTTACAAAGATGAGATAGATGATACTGAATCGGACCAGATCACCGGTGCATATTTTCTGAATGCTGACAATGAGAGGACCTAGCACTGGGTGACCTCTGAAAAAGAGAGAATAACAAATGTAGGTCAACTATAACAAATCCTTATTATCCTTATAATGGTGTAAGGGCTACTTGATCAC
The DNA here is from genome assembly GCA_029531755.1 of Holothuria leucospilota. Taxonomy (NCBI): domain Eukaryota; kingdom Metazoa; phylum Echinodermata; class Holothuroidea; order Aspidochirotida; family Holothuriidae; genus Holothuria; species Holothuria leucospilota. The sequence continues at coordinate 67,431,107 of CM055962.1, forward strand.
AAATGGTTGGGTAATTTTGAAAATGTTCTTCAAATGGAAATGACACATTTCTTGAAAGTATTCACAAAGTTACACTCTTGAATTTCTTGTTAGTTTAATACTATGCACAATTGCAAACAACACTTTGGACACTTGCAAGATTACTCAACCTTGATGAAGCCAGCTGATACATTTTTATGGCAATGGATGATCGAATGTTGTGTTCCATTGAGTGCACACAGAAAAGGAATGAAAATGGGTGCATGAAGCATTCAAAGTTTTAAGCTTGGTAACAAAACTAGTGTCTACCTTGCCATCTTGATCTCTTGGGGGGGGGGGGAGGTAAAATGTCTGGGGGGGTTATATATGACACTATTAAAGCAGAGTGCTATCACCAATAGCCCACAGCATACCAACAGTTTTTTCCAAAAATGCCTCCCAGATTTCTGACAATGCCAAATCTTATACCTTGTAAGTTGCGCCAAAAATTCCTTTTTCCATTTAGTTTTCTAAGTGATCCTCCAAAAGGATTCTCAATCTCCAGTTTCAATAGCAGACATGGAAACAACCCAGTGCCAACACCAGGATTGGGGTTATATTCTAAGGACCCTCTCACCAATTTTCCTAAAAGCATTTGGCATGGTATCGACATCTTGTGAGGGTTAGGCCTCTAATACACTACCTACATCCTGAATACTGATTGATTAGCTACACAATTTATATCAAATCAGTCCACATGCGCATGTTTAATGGCGGTCACTTCAAAGACAGTAAAACCTTTGAGTAAAACTCGTAAGTTTTAACAAGCTGGAGTGATTGATATCTTAGTGAAGGTCATCACTGGTGGGAAATGTTGCCAGTATAATCATGCTGCTGGCAGGAGGAAGGGTATTAAATGACACATATGAACGATACATGAAATGTAGTATTCATATAAATGCTTGGCATGTGATCAATTGGCCTCAGAGTAAAAAAATCAGTTCTTGGACAATTCCTCCCCTCCCCCCCCCCTTTCACGACTTCCATCTCCCACCTGGACAATACCTACCTAGGACAATTCCAAATTTTATGGTGTAGAGTGTTGTCTAAGGGGTAATTCTCTTAGATGGGTGTTGTCTGGTTCAGAATTCCCCAGGGGCAAATAATCCCAGGATAAGTCATCCTGTTACAGACAAACATGTTACTCTTATCAGTCTTAATAAATTTAATTTTTCTAGAATCAGTAAAATCATGGGTGTTATATAATTTGAGAAAGAGTCTTACAAATTCTGTCAACAAAAGTGCATTCCCAAAATATACTGCCAAGAGTAAACATATAAAAGGATAGAACACATTGGTTGTTCACTTTGGAAGAGGGTGGTTGTAAGTATGAAATAATGTTTTACCGGAAAAAGTAAAAGAGATAATGCCAAGCCATAGGAATGGATAACATGGTAGCATAGTCTTCCACAACTTGAAGACCCATAAGTCTCCAAAACAGGCAGGATAGCTGCAAAAACACAGCTACCATAAACAGACCTTTGGTAGGAAAATGAAGCTGAGAAAAGAAAATGATGCACTAAAATTAAAAAAATACTTCCAATTAAGAAGATAAAATGTAATACTCAGGACTAAGTTTCTCACTAGGTTCCTCTATAATAGGGTACTATAGTACAAAATGGTAGTCCAACATTTAGCTAAATTTCAAAACCAGAATGCAAAAATGAATTAGGATTTTGATGACTTCATTTAAGTACACTTTTCAACAAAACTGGCTCTTTAATTGTATTTCCTGGACAACTGTATTGATCAAAGTGATACATGCACATACCACTTATGAGAAGTGAAGTGATCTATGATCCTAACCTTGAGACACTGTGTTAACAGAATATGGCCACCACTGACCATCAGTGACCTAGCACCTTTGACCACCACTAAAACCAAAAGGATTCTTTTAATGACTATACTCCATCAACATGAGAAGTATGGAAAGTCTCTATGTTTCCTATCTTGAGGAAATTTTTAACAAGATCTTCAGAGGTCAAAGATAAACTTCGGTCCCCACAAAAACAATAGGGTTCTTCCCCTCAATATGGGCATCAATGTACTAAGTACAAGAGGTCCAACTCTGTTGAGACACTGTGTTAATATGTGAAATGTCACAATTCCACCTACACATGCAATCATGAATGTGTAGTATAGGTTTTTCTGATCAATGAAACTACATAATGATGGTTCTGCATTCTAATCAAAGGGTACTACAGTTTCATTGTAAAGATGTTCATTAACCAATTCAACCTTTATAACAAAATATACGTCCTTTCAACCAGCTTTCAATTTGTTACAGGTTCTCTGTGGAATGTGACATCTCTTTTAATGATGCACTAACCATATTCCATCTTTGTGAGCTGAAAACTGACAACCAATTCATCAAATTTACCTCCATCATGATTTGAAAATAACTTACCAATGACATCAGATAATTCAGTAAGGATCCCCTGGATATGATTTCCAAAACTTCAGATGTAATCTTTGCCACACATCCAATTAATATGCACAGCTCCAAGAAGAGACGAAACTGATGATAAAGAAACACAGAAGGCACTTATACTCTTTCATGGTTGCAAAAAGTGGATGGTATGCACATCACATCACAGCCAGGACCATATGAATCAAAATACGCCCTCCGTCGAGGCAAGCAACACCTTACTGTAGTGTACTTAGCATTCCTTGTTTGTCCTCTAGGACCGACTGCATGGTCAAGTGGTTAGAGCATCCGACTTGCAGCCTGAAGGTCTGGGGTTCGACTCCTGGCCGGGTCATACCGAAGACTTTAAAAATGGAACCTACTGCCATTGTGCTTGGTGCTCAGCATAAGCAATGGAGTAGGGAAAACAAGCCAGTGAGCCACAACTGGAAAAAAGGCCATGACCAGGATCGACTTAAACCAATTGGTTAGAAACTGAGCCGTAAAACCTCATCTAACCGTAACTCTTGTTTGTCCTCTAACATGACACTGGGGTTGGATGTCAAGTAATGCCGATGTCAGTGCAATATGTTCTTCTTTGATGTCAATATATGGCACGGAGGAAACACCTTTTGTGCTACGCACTGTATGACAGGTTTACAAAAACCAAAATTTTATACAACCATTTTGCAAGTTTCCTACATCTGGAAAAATTCTTTTAACTCACTCACTCCCTTTAACTACCAGATAATATAAAACAGACCAAGGCACTGTGTGTCATTCATACAGCGACCGTATTATGTATGTTGTACAAGTTTGACCTAATAGTAAATGACACTGCGATGGCAATCACGGCACACATTGAGCCCAGTTCTAAAATACCGGTATCAGATCAGCATTGACTATATATAATGAGACAAAGGAACCAACAAACCCTTGGTGTGAAATATACGTGCAGTAGTACTGGTTCGGTAGTTAACTTAAAACACCAATACTAATACTGGATCAATATGAGGAATATTACATGGGGTGGGATTCACAAACTTTTGTGTCAGTTATTGCGTACATCACAATAGCCTTAGAACTTTCTTAAATGGCATTCACAAAAGAAACTTACGCAGTTCATTAAGATACAGGCATAACTGTAGTAAAAGCACATGAACTAATCAAGTGTGCAGTTGCATCTTGTTTTGACACATTTTTAGCCAATCACATCGACTCTTAATATTAAAACAGCATGAACCATCTTCTGTGGTTACATGTGGCACAACTATTTGACACAGCATGCCTCTATATGTGCTACAGTAGCTTTTCTACTTATGACAACTGTGAAGCTTGCATAAAATTATACAAAACGTTTTAGCACTTTTATCTTCAAAAATACTGACCAAGCAAGATATGCCTCATAAGACTGACATACGCAACTTTTTGTGCACAAGTTTTCTTTGAAATACGGCCCCTAGATGTTAGGACAGAGGCCAGAATCCGTAATCTTACAATTTCAATGAACACATGTAGAAGGTTTACCTTATTTCCGACTCCTTCTGTATTCCACAGATTTCCTTCTGGACGAAGATAAACAACTGCTGTGATTTGAGATAGGTGGAACAAGGCCCAGAAAAATTTGAAGATGATTCTATTCTGTGGTAACAAAAAGGAAGAAACCAAAATATTGTCACAGGAAAAAAAAAATATTCCAATTCACCGACTGAACTCTATTCTTTTTCAGTTAGAGGACAATTAATCCAGCGATTCTTAAACGATAACATTGTGACGATTATTTTTCAATATGAGAATACTGAGAAGACATTAAGCTTCTGAAAGAAGGGAATTGTTTCCCCTTTCAAACTCAGCAAGGGGAACGGAACCAATCACCACATTGGCTTACAAGTGAAAAATGTAATCCTCATTATCATGTCTTAATATTAAAGAAGATATTTTGTGGTAATATGTAGAACTTAAAAAGGCCAACAGCCTCTCAAATCCATCCAATTACAGCTTGTGGGGGATTTGAAGAAAATAATCTCTCCTTCCCCTCCCCTAACCACTTATGCTTTTGCCAAAGGATAGCATCCACTCCAATATTGAATCAACTTTTCATAGTAATGAATCCCCACCATTTGATTACATTCTGGCATAATCCCCAAGTTTTGGGGATGGGAAAATGTGTTATTTTTGTTCAAGCAACAACATATACAATTTACACATTTTCGTAACACATACTATGTCAAACCTACTGAAAGTAACCAATTTCCACTCACCCTTGCAAAGGTTTTCCATTTCTGTTGTAGCAATTCACTGATCACCTGTCCTTCCAACATCTTAAGGTGTTCTATCCCATCATGCTCCACAATGCTGGAGAGAGCTGCACCTTCATCTGAAATCATAATAATTTTAATATTCAGTATTATTACTGTATCTTCCACTGCACCACTTCTGTGCATCTTTCATAAACTGATAACTATAGATAACAAACTATGCATAAACTTTTCAGAAATTTTGAACTGTACTATAGATGAATATCTGTGCTTGATGTTAAGTGTCACATTGCAAGGATAAAACAGATTTGTCCCAACTTCTACAGCCTTTGGTACACAGAATTTAATATACGTTCTAAAAGACAATCAGACTTTCCCAAATGTCCCCCTACAAAGACGTTCAGGAAAACAAAACATGAAACTTTGCTAAAAGCTTTGGAACTCAACTAATTTTGGCACAGCGTCCCTTGTTATCCTTCACCACCACTCATAACCACCCACCAAAGCGTTCTGTGATGTCAACGGACAAATCACAGTATTAACTATCTGGTGTTTATGAAACTAGTTTCCAGAATGAAAGTCCATAAACAACAACCCCTTGTTTAAAGTTTTCATTTAAAAAGGTGTTACAGAATTATCTTCAATGAAACAGGCAAAAACCAGAGGAAATGCTCACTTAGTGCTCCATTTGGTGCAATAGAATCCAGTTGGTCCAGGGGATAGGCCACATAGGCTACATTGCCAAATATCCATTGTGTCTCACTTGTTAAATCTAACAATGATGAAAAGAGCTCTCCTTTGCCTAGCTTGTAGGACAGCTGAAGTGGAGTCAGACCTGCTGCATTCTTTAGAGAGAAGCTAGCGGGCATTTTTGAATGAAACACTACATGGTTGAACATCAACTAGAAAAATAGGAAAGGAAAGAAAATTATAGTAATGACTACTTAAACTCCAGCCCATCAGAATTAGAAACATCAGTTCCTTTAATTTGGATAATATAGATTTCTGATCTAAACTGACCGACATAATTGGACAGAATAAAAATTTACTTGATATGTTGAGTTAGCAGACTCAATAATCTTACTCTAAATGGCAGAAAGGAATACCAAAAAGGCTTCTAATGGTCAGGAGATCTTACAGTATGTTCTAACCTACAATATATGGGACTGGTCAGGATTCCCATGTGAATTTGAAAATTATGAACTTTGTAAATAAACACATAACAGTACAGTAAGCATTAAATCTTGGTGCTATTTAGATACCTCTGATCACTCCAAACAAAAGGTGCCTGACTAAAAGGAAGAGAATTTCATAAGATCTGATGACAAAGTGAGCCAACACCATTGATCTTAAAAAAGAACACTTGTCATGGAAAATTTGTAAAATATGACAATACAAAAAGAATAGGTGCATGGCATATAACAGATGTAAAGAAGGATTTGTTTCTTATAAATCAGAATATTTAGCATCTCTGTAAAAAAGAAAAACTGTATACACAAATCACACCACAAGCCACACATACTATCAACTCTATTAAACCAGAATGCAGAAATGCATTGAGGTTTCGATGACATACATATATGTTCTATTCCAAATAAAGCCACGATGTCCCATATCTTTCAGTCAATGGTCAAATGCTATCTTAACGTGTTGGAAAAATACAGTTTTGTGTTCCTATTTAATCTTGGGAATTCTTGGGAAATTTGCGTTTTGACCTCTGGTGACCCCAGTTGATGATCTTGGGAATTCTTGCGAAGTTTTGCTTTTTGACCTCTGGTAAACCCATATAAAACTTGGGAATTCTTGGGAAATTTTGCTTTTTGACATCTGGTGAACCCATGTAATATTCTTGGGAATTCTTGGGAAATTTTGCTTTTTTACCTCTGGTGACCCCAGATGACCTTTGAACTCCACCAAAAACAATGGGGTCCATCTTTTCGCCATAACGCATCCACATACTAAGTATAAAATCTATCCAAGCTTTCTCCCTTGAGATATTGTGTTAACAAGGTTTTCAGTGTTTGACCCCTGGTGACCCTAGATGACCTTTGAACTCCACCAAAAACAATGGGGTACATCTTCTCACTATAACACATCAATTTCCCATGTATGAAATCTATCCAAGCTTCCTACCTGGAGATATCATGTTGACAAGGTTTTCAGATGTTGATGCCAGTGACCCAGATGACCCTTGACCTCCACCAAAATTAACAGGATTCATCTTCTCACCATAACGCATCTACACACTAAGTATGAAATTTATCCAAGCTTCCTACCTTGAGATATCGTGTTAACAAGGTTTTCAGGGTTTGACCCCGGGGGGGAACCCAAATGACCTTTGACCTCCACCAAAAGTGATAGGGTTCTTCCTCTTACCATAATGAACCTACATACAAAGTATGAAATTCATCCACACTTTCTACCTCAAGATATTGTGTTAACAAGGTTTTCAGAGTTTGACCCCCAGTGACCCCAGTGACCTTTGACCCCCACCAAAAACAATAGGGTTCTTTCTCTTAACATGGGGCATCAATGTACCAAGTTTGAGAACTGTCAGAGCTTCTCTTCTTGAGATATCGTGTTAACAAAGTTTTCAGGGTTTGACCAACGGTGACCCCAGATGACCTTTCACCTCCACCAAAAGTGATAGGGTTCTTCCTCTTACCATAATACATCTACATACAAAGTATGAAATTCATCCAAGCTTCCTACCTGGAGATACTGTGTTAACAAGGTTTTCAGAGTTTGACAACTGGTGACCCCAGGTGACCTTTGACCCCCACCAAAAATGATTGGGTTCTTCCTCTTAATATGGGGCATCAATGTACCAAGTTTGAGAACTGTCAGAGCTTCCCTTCTGGAGATATCATGTTAACGAAGTTTTCAGGGTTTGACCCCCAGTGACCCCAGATGACCTTTCACCTCCACCAAAAGTGATAGGGTTCTTCCTCTCACCATAATACATCTACAACATACAAAGTATGAAATTCATCCAAGCTTCCTACCTCAAGATATTGTGTTAACAAAGTTTTCAGAGTTTGACCCCCGGTGACCCCAGGTGACCTTTGACCCCCACCAAAAACATAAGAGTCCTTCCTCTTAACATGGGGCATCAATGTACCAAGTTTGAGAACTGTCAGAGCTTCCCTTCTTGAGATATCATGTTAACAAGGTTTTCAGGGTTTGACCCCCAGTGACCCCAGATGATCTTTCACCTCCACCAAAAGTAATAGGGTTTTTCCTCTCACCATAACACATCTACATACAAAGTATGAAATTCATCCAAGCTTCCTACCTGGAGATATTGTGTTAACATGGTTTTCAGAGTTTGACCGCGGTGACCCCAGGTGACCCCCACCAAACAGATAGGGTTCTTCCTCTCAATATGGGGCATCTATGTACCAAGTTTGAGAACTGTCAGAGTTTCCCTTCTTGAGATATCGTGTTAAAGAGCAAAGTGTCACAAACACACACACACACACACACACACCCACTTACACACACAAATGCACCCAAGTCGATTTTACATACAATCCGAGGACCTCATTGTTATTTCCTTTGTGTTTACTTCCTTAACCCTAACCTTGACAATAGACTCTCTATTGTTCAAACTTTCGAGGACTTGACAAATCTATTGAATTTCCTTCAGAGGACCTCAAATCCATTGTTCGGGTCCTCAGTCTGATAGGAAGACAAGTTCACCCTCACACACATACGCACACACATACATACACACACACGCCATCATGAATGCAGAGGTTTCTCTTATCATCGAAACCAAAAATATACTGAGCCATTTCTTTATTATCTCACCTTTTGATTGTGAATAACAATCATGTGCATAATTGTGTTTCCATATGAATCTGGTTGATCAGGATTACATTTACCCTGTCCCCGTTTTGCTCTCAAGCTAGCTTCTATCAAAAAGTCATAGATCTCTGCATGTCCTAGACTAGCAGCAAAAGCTAGAGGATACTCCCCATAGTATGCCTCAGCTTCATAATCCAGGTTTTCAAACTGAATTACTTTTCGATCTGTCAGACCCTTAGGGCGGAAGAAACGACCTGTTGCTCTCTGGTCCAATTTGGCATGAAAGTCATTGACTAACATTTTCACAGTTTCCAAGTCATTCTGTACAATAGCAAGATGTAAGGCTGTTTCTCCTAAAAAAAAAAAAGGGGGAAGAAAGAAAGAAAGAAAACCATAGTGACAAGTGCACAATGTTTCATCCATCCTCCCACACCTGGGCCCAGTTTCATAAAAAATGCTTCACTCTGTCTTAAGTGTGATAACATAGAACTATTGTATAATACATCAAACTTAAGATCGAGCATACTCCTTTATGAAAGAGGGCCCAGGGCCATGGTGAATCTGTCAACATTTTAAGAAATGCTTTAAGACCACATCAGAAGGAATGCATCAATTTGCAAATAATAATAACTAAAACAAAAGAAAAAATAAGTTTTGAAAATGGCAGAAACAACATATACTTTACATCAACTGGTTACAATGACAACAATCCGACAACATGTAACAGGAATGAACCATGCAGCATGAATAAAGTGATTAGATGTGACTACTCATAACATGCTAAATACAAAAAGAAATGGCTGCATGTGACCATCTTAAATATCACATCAATACTTTAATTATCACATGAATATTTACCATGCCACCATTAAATTTAATTCAATTCAAATTATTAAAAGTCAATTTAATTCATTCAAGCAGTCAATACATATATTCAAAAAATTTAACATTTATACATTCAGGTGATTCCTCTTGCCCTGCAAACAAAAGTAAGGAAATTAAACGGGAAAATATTACAGATATACATATATGTCATACATATATCTGTCAGATATGACATATTCAGATGAGCAAAAAGTATACTGAACTAAAAATGTTTTAACAGAAATGTGTTAAAAAGTAGGAATCCTACCTAAGTAAAGAATTACATAACAAAAGATATAGAATCTCACCAAAGTGGATTAAAACTCTATTGTTGAGTCATCTGTTTTGATTACAATGCAAACCTTGTATTTTTTTCACCACAACTTTTGAGAGGTGAAGTGATAAAAACAGTACTTTCTGTAAGTTAAACAAGTACTTATTCCTCCTCTACCACATACCATAGTATGCACTGCCCTCATACATGTCTCGCACCATCTGAGGAAAAAGCTGTAACAGGTGACGGGCAATGGCTTTGTGAACCCCTGTACTGTTTAAGTAGCACAGGTGAAGGATAGTCTCTCCTGCCTCTCCACGTTTCTGAACATCCCAGCATGCAGCATGAGGTGTGAATTTATTGATTGATTTTGACTGAAACATTTCAAACTCCTCCAAAAGTTGCTCATCAGTTATGCCATGCAACTCATAATGCTGTAAAGACATTTTTTAATATTTCAATAAATCCCAGTGAAGTAGCATTTTTGTATACAACTGATTTATGTCACACTACCCCACAAGTGTTCTACTGATTTTGTTCTTCACTTCCTTTCACACAATTGCTCCTAATCTCTTCCAATGTTATTATATTATTATCTAAAACTTGTAACATGATACATCAAAAATTGTTGAAAATGATATGAGGAATAAAAACTTAATACCAAAATAACTAAAGATTGGAGATTTGTTTGAAATGGTGAGTAGGACATTCAATAAATAAGCAAAGCACAATGTAACTCCACATTGACATGAAAAGAGATTAATCTTTTGGGAAACCCCTACCAAGGCTAGCCAGTTCTGACTAAACAAACTCTGTGACACCATGATCTATGCTACATCTAACTGATGGCCAGAAAGGGTACTTCCAGGTCATGAAAACTTTATTTTGAACAATACCAACTAAACTGAGACAATTTCTCATTCAGTCTCATTTAATTCTCATAGACTGAATAAGAATTACATGAGACTGAATGAGAAAATGTCTCAATTTCCCCAACCAATCTCATCAGTGAAGAATGAGAATTTTCTCCTGGGCATACATCCATTTTGTGTATATTTGTAACAAAACAAGAACTTTTAATAGGCCTACATAATAGCAAGTAAAAAGTTTTCCCAGACTTAAATCCCATGGCATGGATGGAATTCAGAGATAAACTGACAGGCTTTGGACTGGTCAAACGTGATATCACAGAAATTCCATGTCAGTTGGCAAGTAACTGTCTGGGCAATATAGTACATACCTCACTACCCATTGCCACTCTTCTTCTGTATCGAGCATAGTCAATTTCTCTCACCATTCCCTCTCCATTTGGGTAGAGAAAAGGTCGGACGGTAAGATCCAATAGTCTCAGAAATTGGGCATCACTTTCCCTCTTCAAGTATTCATCAATCAAGAAACCTCTGCCTCCTAGATGAATTAATTTATACATTGGATTTCTTTCTACTGCTTCAGCTTGCTGTTTCCATTCTAAGTCTGGGTCTTTGCTATCAAATGAGCTGAAAAAGTAAGACTTAAGTCTCCGAAGGGACTTTAGTACTGCTGCCATGGTAACCTCTATGAAAGAAAACATACAGTGTAGTTTACTAAAAGATTATGCAAAGCTTTAATGAACAGAAATGTTGCATAACTTGTAAGAACTTCAGAATTAAAATGCAACTTGCCTTAAAGGTCTGGTGACATGATACACAGTTGGAAATTTGGTGTAAAAAGCATTAAAAATCCAGCAAGTAGCTGCAGTTCCTATCGAACCCATCAAATATTGACAGTTTTAAAGGGTAATTTGTAGTTCACACTAGTATCATGAATAAACATGTTTTAAAATGCAAATTTGTGATGTCGATCCCAAATATGGCTAATATTAGCTTTTGTTTTTTCAACTTTCATTTCAAGGACATTTGAACCAATGTCTTCCTCTGAGGGATTTATTAGGGAAGTTAAATAGCTTCCTTGAAAACTACAGATATCACTCACCAAACTGTAAACTATCTGATCAGTAATTAAGAGATATTTTGTATAGGGTTTACAAAAGAAATCTTTACATTGCAACACTCCACATCATTATTTTTGCATAGGCGATGAGTTACTTTAGAAACCATCAAACTTTGAAGAGGTTTATATCCTGAGAATGGGAATAAAATGATACTGAAATAATTCCAACAGATCTTTCATTTGGGGATTTTATTCTGTAACTGCCAAGTGAAAACAGTTTCCTTAACCTAATGTGGAGTCACCATCGTGACAACTGAACGTGATCGTGTGGAAACCAAATTTTTGTGGAGAAATGTTTCTTTTTTGAAGACATTTTTGGTCCAAATGAATCATCATACTACTCAAGTGATTGGAATGCACAATTGGAACATTCGTGTGTATTGAAAAGAGGTAAAATGGAGAATAAGGCATTAAAATCGTGATTCAATTAGGCCTAGGTGAAGTTGGTACAGAAAGGCAGTGAAGTATGCTACCTTTCCATTATTATATATACAGGGTATTTGCTATAACGTTAGGACTGCCTGTGGGTCTAGGCCTAGTTGTAACCACTTATTGTTAGGCCTATAGCCTAGGCCAGAATGTTTATGTAGGCCTAGGCTATACTAAGTTAGGCCTAAGACTAAGCAATAACTGATACTTCATCTAGGCTATTCTAAAAAAATACGCTAGGCTCAGTATTAGTCTACCAGATTGGAAAGCTTGCAATGGTGCGAGGGGGATATTAATAATGGCCAAGAGAATTGCGCGGCCGATACTATCTAAGCGGAGTGCCATCATCAGTGTGCATGGAACATACCAAGAAAATTTAAGCCAAAACTACCTCCTAGATTGCAGGAAATTGCCTTTCCCAGCCAACTTGCTATTAAAGTTTGCGCGGTTGCAGTTGTCAGTTGTTAAATTGCACAGCTGGCAACTTCGAAATTCATATTTTTGCGGGGGGGATAAGTCCCCCGCGCATATGGAATGCGAATTACGCAAAGTTCGTTAATAACGGCGTAATCTTTAGTAACAGTGGCGTACATTGAGTTAATAACGGTGGATGTTCAACAACAGCGTCGTAAATGTTGGTAATAACAGCCTGATTTTAAGAAACAACGTAGTAAATATCGGCAACAATGGTGTAACTTTAAGTAACAAGGCGGTAAAAGTAGTTAACAGCGGCGTGTTACGAAGTGGCCTCATACAGCAAGAGGTTAACAACGGAGCTAAATGTCTTTAACGACCTTTCCGCGTTCAACGGGCTGATTGTAAGTAACCATGTAATATGAGTTAACAACGTGAAAGCAGTCAATGGCGCTGTTTCAGTCAACGCAAATGCAATTAACGACGATGTAAATGGGAGCAACAACACGATTGGTAGGCTAAGTCAATGAGCCTATGCAGGGAGCTAGAAGACAGCTCCATGCTCAATGTTCATGGAGCTGGAAGACAGCTACATGCTCAATGTTTCATGGCGCTTGTACTTAAGCTGCTGGAAGAGCGGATGTTTTTTTTTATCGCAGTGCATTTGAGGATTTTATTGAAGCTTGTACAAAGTCATGTACAGATAGAAAGGCTTATCAGACTCAGAGCTAGAGGTGTGCACGAAAAATTTTGCTGGAAGAATAAATACAGCATGGAATAACGAGATCCGTTTGGGGTCGGGTAAAGGATCAAAATAGTGCCCCCCCCCCTCCGATCGGTGGCGTCACCAGACTTTTTATTCTGGGGGAGCACAAGGTGGCACAACAGTTCGACGAGGGGCACAGCTAGATAGTGGCCGGATGCAGTATGTTGTGTGATCGCCGGCCTGGGGGAGGGGTGTAAGGGGAGGGTGTGTCCCCTCCCCTTTAAATTTCTTTTTTTTTTTTGCTTTTTTTCAAAGAGCCTAGATGCAAAATGGTGCGAGATTGTAGACTTTTTTAATTAACCTTGGAGGTTTAGTTGTGGTGGTTTATTGGGGAAAATCTTTTTATCCTTCAGTGGAAATACCTTTTCATTGGAAATGGTTTTTTTTGGGGGGGGGGGCTTGATGAGAGGGAGTGGTTAAAGGGTGTTCTCTTCCCCCTTGAGACATTTGTATGCACGTAAGATTACTAAGAACAAAAGTAAAATGGTGATACTGTACAGTACTATAACTTTTTAGCAAACTTTTTCATGTTTTGTGTGTGCGTGTGTGGGGAGGGGGGGGGGGGAATCGGAATAAAATTACTTACTTGCATTTTCCATGAACTAATTTCACGTGCGGAAAATCCATATGCAACTGATTGTTGAAGTTACATTTTCGTTTTTTTGCCTGATACTTTGGCCATGTTTTTAGTCGAATTACCCTAACTTTGGCAGGGCCTTTTTAAGAATTTTTTAGTGGGGGGGGGAGGGGGGGTTCAGCAAAAGGGACCAACTCAGACGCGTGTCCAAGATTTTCAGCAGGTGACAGGGGTCTGGCCTGAGGGGGAAGCCCTTTCGCCCGAAAGTGACCGCGCACGGCGGGGTGTCCAGGCACTGGCGTAGGCAGGATTTTTGCATGGGGGATAACTGCAGGACCTGATCGCTGGCCTATAGGGGAGGGGCTCTCTGAGAAATTTTTGTTAATTTAAGGTAGCTTAGATGCAAATGGTGATGTTTCTGAACTGATCATATGTGACTGGAAATGTTCATAATTTACTGGATACTAATTTTTGGTTAAAATGGCCGTATTGGGAAAGTGGTCTTTGAGGAGAGAGTGTCCTCCTCCCCCTGAGAAATTTTTGAATAGTTTAAGCACGCTTAGATGCAATCTGGTGCAATATTTAGCATCATTTAAAGTCATTTTTTTCCATTACAAAAAAAAAGTTAAAAAAGTTTGGCGCGAGCAGGCGGGTCTGGACCCCCTCTGGACACGCGCCTGCAACTTAAACAGAACGCGACCATTAGTCGGCGCATACATTACAAAGAAGAAAAAAAGATTGCCAGAAACGGGACTTCCAATGGCTTATAAGAAAATTCATACATTATTTATAGCCTATTTTATTTAGTCACTGAGTGAGGTCATTTTATAGTACCCCCTTCCCTCCCCGTCTGCTTAACATTAGGCAGTGACTCCCACCAGTGATGCACCCAGGATTTTGGACTGGGGAGCTAAGGATTGTGGGAAGAATATCTAAGCGGAGCGCCACCATTAGTTGGCGCGGAGCGTTCTAGAAAATTAGTTTGGATAAATTCCCCCCAGATTACCGGAAATCGCCCTCCTTAGGCTCTGCTATTAAGCTCCTAAGAACGGTATTTTCAGTATTTTCTAGGATGGAAAACCAATCTTCTTAAAACTGTTGGCAGATTGTCAAAATATGGTGATGTCTGCCCCTCAATATACAAAGTATGGTAAAATTTTTACAATTTTCTGACTGTTAAGGCTGGTTCATACTTCCAAATTTCTCGCGCGATAAAGCGATCAATAACCATATATGGTCAAAATATCTTTGCCGCCAGTTCGATTCACGGTCATTGCTTGGAGTTCAACACTGTTCAACTTTTCTCGCAAGCTCTCGTGATATCACAAAGGAAACGGCTTCTGATTGGCTGCTTGGTAGGTGAACGACCTTTTGAAAGGAGCTCACGATCCTACTCGACAACAATGGCGGACCTTTTCAGATGCCAGCTCATTACATGTATTCGGGTTCCGTGCGACTATCGGTGGCCTGATTGTGACAGTGAGAGTTGTAGGAATGGAGGGAAACAGTTATTGCTTCCCACGAATTAAGACATAAAGGTTAGTAAGGCAGGATTTTCTTGTATTCCCTAAAATTATCACGATAATAATCAATAGTGTACTTTGTCGTAGGCCGATCAAACCGTATACACATATGTACTGTACTTGGCCTTTGCATAGGCAGGTATTGGGAGACTGTGCATTGCATAGCGGTACTGCGAAAGTTGAGCTATGCGAGAAAACTGAAGTATGAATCAATTTTACATCGGCATATCGAGACCCAGCTAACATCCTTAAACACAGCTTTATAGCGCTATAATGAAGTATGAACCGGCCTTTATGTGTTACCAGTACGTTACAGTAAAGAGCAATTTGCCACACTTCCTTACCTCTGGTGGCTTAAATATAAGCCTACAATATTTTCAGCTTACTAAAAAAAAACAAGAGCTCGTTGGAACCCCCTCCCCTCCTTCCTTTGGTTCGCTACTGGTTTCAAGAATTCCAGCAAAAGGGACCAAAGGTGGGGGGGGGCAAATGAGCTGACTAGGGGGGAGTGCAGGGGTCTGGGGGGCCACGGCCCCCCAGTATGTATGTTAAACAAGGCCCTGTATGGAACCACTGCTACCGCACTTCGTTACTATTCAATTGCTACAGTGCATGTGTGATCACGGCAGAAAAAAAGTCATTGGTGCTCTTTACTTGAAATTTCTGTGATTGCTGGTAACTGTTTGCCTAGGAACATTGTGCATGGGCGTTACGGACCATTATCTCTGCCCAGTGTTGTAACTAGTCACTCAATTTTTGCAGTCGAGTCGAGTCATTTACTGCTTTCAATGTGACTCGAGTCGAGTCAGTGACCCGAGTCATTGTATTATTTCAATGAGTAAAATTACGATACAACTGCTCGAGTCATTTCCCTTTTGAAAATTAGTGACTCGAGTCATGACTCGTTACAACACTGTCCCAGCCTCCATCTGAAGTTTGCGAAAGGTATAGTAGGCTTACACATTTAACAAAATATTAATTTTGCAACATTAATTTTTAATGTTTTGAGAAATTTCAAAATTAGGGACATTTTTATAAATCGGGGACACTTTTTAATCGGGCACAGAACGCTGGAATCGGGGACTGTCCACGAAAATCGGGGACGACTGGTCACCTTACCGTAGCTGCGCCAATGCCACTAACTAAAATTATATGAAGTTCATTGCTACTGAGAGAAACGAGATCTTAAAAACCCCACTTATTATTGCATTAGGCCTATTCTTCTATAGTCTATGCTACCATATGTAGGGCGCAGCCCCTGCACCCCGAAGGACCGCTCAACTCCCAAATGGCTCCCGTCTGCGCCCTTAAATTTTAGGTTTTTACCGTATTGAGGCATAGGTATCTATAACCACTCTTCGAAGAGCCCCGAATTATTACATGCTTTGACCAAATTCTCAGGCTCTTCTTATTTTGAAGCGCCCCTACAGGTCATTCTCGCCAGGGGTCTGAAACGTAGCCTACGTCCTCTGGCACCAGGGCTGGTCATGAGAATTTTTCAGGAGGGCAAGCAACTGCCCGCCTTGCTTTAGCTGTTACACTTCAAGGTGGGCAATTAGTTGCCCACCCAAGATTTTAGGCGGGCAGTTGTGTAAATATAAAATTTACATTTAAAATTATCTTAGCTAAAAGCATAACAGTATTGTACAAACTGAACTGCAAAGAAACCTTGTTGCATAATAAAAACAAGAATGAGGATGAACACTTTCATGTTTAATTGCAAGAACTGCGCAAAACTCAGGGTTGACTCAACCACCCCATGTAACCAATGGGTGGTTGACATGAGCAAAGGGCAGTACGTACCACAAATCACCTGGAGCACAAATCATGGGGGTCATGGGGCCATAACCCTCTCTGAAAATAAATGTTAGGGGGAAGCACCCCCCACCCCCACCCCCACCCCAGCCAGATCCAAACTTAGATATGCAACACTCATAATAAAAACAGTGGTGCCATGTTTTCTAAAATCACGTTATAAATCAGTCAAAAAATGAAAATGATTTTATTTCACCGTGCCACAAATACCCAAATTAGCAACATCATGGCACCCTTCAGGGTAGAGTTGGTGCTCCCCTTCTACCTTATGCACCACTGTGGACACTGGGTGGACCAAGTCCAGGGTAACATATGGCAGAGCCACTCCATGAATGGTGCCAGTAAGGGTCCAAAGATCAACTGACATCCACACAGTTGGGCCTATATTCCTTCTTCAATGGTATGTAATGTAGTCCAGGCGCACATCCAGAAATTTCGAAAAGGGGGGGGGGGAGGGGCTAACAGCCCCCTTCAGTTTTCTCCTACATTAACATGCTAATTTTTGCGCATTCATTATTGTTGTGGCGAAAAAGGGGGGGCTGAGGCTGGGAAAGCCCCCCTTCCCTTGGATTCGCACCTACTGTAGTCGGGCCCAGGCCTGCAGTCCGGAAAATGGCAGTGACAAGTTAGATCTAATCTCAAAGCTTTGTGTCCTTCTTGTGAGTAATTAAGTGAAGTATGCACAAAATCATACTTGTTCCCCTTTAATATAATGGGTACATATACTTTGACCATTATCTTCCGACAGGAGTGGGGGCGCTAGGTTTGGGCCATGGCCAGGCCACAATGTTTTCGTCTGGTGGTAACTGATGAATCCTCCACCCCCACATAGCAACAAAATGAGGATTTAGAGTGTTATGTTCATATCACTTTAAGTACTTCAAGAGACTACAACTATTTGCTTCTCGTAACAGTAATATGTATGGCAAAAGGCTTAGAAAATATTCAAGTTGGTTTGACAAGCAAAGACGTATTCTGGCCATAAATATGTCTGAACTCCCATACCAACATCTCAGACAACATTTGATAACACTTTCAAACAAAAATGATTGGTAAATTTTAGACCCTGTAGCTCTACGAGAAAGACACTACTTCTGCATATTGCAGCATCCTAGTAGGCCTATCCATCTACTTTACACGTTAGGCAACAGCAAAATTGCAAAGCCCCCCTAGAGAAATTTGCCTCGTGGTGAAAACCTTCCAATCAAAAATTGTCAGTATTATGTAGATACTTGTTTGAGAGTCATTTGAACATGTCAGGGCAATGGTTTTGTCATTTCTGACAAATTTAGTAATGTTTGACAGTGAATTGACACTCAAAAACGATGTATTTTGAAATAGTACTCTCTGCAGTACAAGATAAATGCAGCAAGCTGTAGCTTACTTGTGCAACTGAACCATGTAAAATCAAGCTGTGCGGCATGCTAGTTTGTGCGGCGTTGTCAGATTGTACGGCTGGCTGTTTTCGCTAGGGAAGTTACCGAATATTTTGGCGTGGAAAGTCATTAAATTTGGGTCTTTAAATGTACTAATTTGCATGTATTTTGATGGTTTTAGCATTGTATTTTCACACGGGCGATCATATTTTCTCAAGGTGGGCTGTTTGTTGCCCGGCACACAATTTAAGGAGGGCATTTTGTTGCACACCTTGACAAGTGTTTTTGCTTCCAAGGCGGGCGTTTAGGCGGGCACGGGCGATCGCCCGGGTCATATGACCAGCCCTGTCTGGCACCCAGCTAAGAAAAGCTTCTTACTCCCGCGAATGAACAGTATAGTTTACTTCACCCTTTCATTTGAGACCACACCATGCGCTAAACGTTTTACCGCCACATGGCATATGCTTCTTTGTCTTTTACCGTGGACTTTGAGTTTCGCAATTTCCCTAGGAACATATTCGGAACCTTCCTCATCTATCAGGTTCTTTCATTGCTTGAACTCAGTATCTCTGGATTGAAAAAAAAAATCGTTCACTAGGATTCCAGTTTTTCGAATTTACTTTACGCGCCTTTTTATTTTTCATCCTGTCAAGCATTGGTCCGGCCGATACGGAGTCATTCCGCCTCGCCTCCACATCAGCCGTGTGCTTTAAATATCGCCAATACGGTAAGTAACAGCGCCACTGAAGTTTGCGCTGTTGATGCGAATCGTGTTGTTGCTTCCGTTTACATCGCCGTTGATTGAATTTGCCGTGACTGCAACAGCCCCATTGACTGCTTTCACGTTGTTAACTGCTTTCACGTGTTTACTTACAATCAGCCTGTTGAACGCGAAAAGGTCGTTAACGATATTTAGCTCGCTATTGAAAAGGATTACGCCGTTATTACTTCATATCACGCCGCTGTTAACCAATCGTAACGCGTTTTACTTAAAATTACGCCGTTATTACCAATACATACCACGTTGTTTCTTAAAATCAGGCCGTTGTTGATGATAATCACGCCGTTATTAACTCAATGTATGCCGCTGTTACTAACAATTACGCCGTTATTGATGAACTTTGCGTAATTCGCGTTCCATACGCGCAGGGCAAACTTTCCAATCTGGCTAGTCTACATGGTCTTGGGCCTACTCTTTGTAACAATTCTCATACAGTGGCACTATACCTGTTAGGATTTTGAAATCATGACATCATCTGGTGCACAGTTGGAAATGTTCATATCGGCCGGGCTTAACATTTAACATTTACTTAGGCCCTAGCCGAAACAGGTGGCCTAAGTTAGGCCTAACAATTTCAATTCAAGTACACTAACGCTAGGCCTACCCAACCACTCCTTATTCATTTGACATAGCCTAGGCCTGAGGTTAGGCCCAAGGACCGTTTTTCAGTTAGGCTATTCACAGTTGCGGTTTGATGTCATATTTTATTAAAAATGTACCGATTTGTGGTGTCCTTCAGCCTCCACTCGTCCACACTCAAGCACCACATCGCATCATGTGAACTATTAATATTATCAGTATATCAGGCCAAGTGCGTAGCCTTGGGCTGCAAATGCTTCGAGATCACAGCACACAAGCAGCGAGCTGGCCGTGGGCATATTATGAGCGAGTAACTCAGGTCTCTTGTCTTGCTGTGCATGAACGTTTTCACGTTTTCACTAGAGTTGGAATGTGCTGCTGAGCGGGAGATCCAATGTGCCATGTGAGTCTGACGTTGTAGCCTTAGGTTATGAAATGTGACGGGCTACGCAGACGTATACTTATTACAAAAGTTGTATCGGACAGGTAAAAACTCTTCATCTTCACTAAGAAGGTTCGTAAGAACTTTCATATTGAACAGTATGTAAGAAAAAAAAGGTAGAAGGGAACGAGAATATTAATGCCAGTGTGAAATCGTAATCAAAGGAGAAATTGCGAAATCTGATTTGTTTACATTTTGTAGCTTTCCTAGTAACGACACGTTGCTAGGGTAAAAAGTTCACAGGTGCGCACAGAACATGCAGTTTAGCCTCAGCTAAGCTGTGCTGAAGTAAAATACAACTACAGTACAACAACACACTTGCCCCATACATCCGCCTATGAGTGACTGTATGAACATACAGGCTTGTAGTTGGATCGATCGCGCAATCGGCGTATTCTTTTAATTTAATCAGTGTAGGCCTACATGCACATTAACACATGCGGGCCTCGAACGGGCAGGAACGAAGCCAGCCTAGCATATTAGTATCCACGAATAACTTTGATAAGCAGACAGATCGATGGCGTGAGGATTTGGCAGTCTTCCCATAAACGCTCCAGTCCAGCCCCGGTATGAGTTTCTTGAAAATTTTAGTGACATCACCCTAAGGCCAATGCCTAACTTAGGCAAAGCCTAGGCTAATTCAATTTATTTTTCTAAGTTAACTTAGGCCTAGCCTAAGGTCTATTTAGGCTTAACTTAGGGTCAAAGCTGACTGCACAACTTGCTTATACATATATGTAGGGTTACCATATTTCCCTAAGCTGAAAGTGGGACATAAGTTTTGGAGACTGGTCTGATCTGGGGGAGGGGCCCACCAATTTGCTAGAATTTAGATTTTGGTACCTGCCTAGAAGCCATGGTAGGCCTACAATATTTAAAGCTGTTTTCACTAATTTTTAAGTGTTTGCCTAATATGTGGACAATTTTAGAAATTAATGGTAAGTTGGTTTGCACCACATTTACTCCACAGACCACAGTCTGCGAACTGGTCATAAAATTAATGCTTGGAGTCTTGGTGGCATAACTGCATAATTATAAAAATATGTTTAGCCTAAATTCGGAATGACATAGGTACAGGCCGCGTAGTTTTTTTTTTCCCAGGACGAGTCAGGGAAAATCTGGCCAATGGACCAATCAGCTTCTTGGAAATAGGCCACACCTCTAATTCCAAAATGACAGCTTTTCGACCCTTTTTTTGTAATTCTGACGCCGGATTATGAAAGAATGGGCCAAATAACCCTAATCCATGTAACCCTAACCTTAAACCTAACCCTAACTTTCATTTTGAAACAAATTTAAAATTTTTTGAAAACTCGATTTGCCCACGTTCGTCTTGGGAAAAAAAATAATGCGTACAGGCCTACAATCGAAAATCAAAGTTAGCTGTTTCAGTCGGTACATACGTAGGTAGAGCTGCACTGCTACAGAGCAGGTCGGAAGTTAGGGCCATATTTCTTAGGGGCCTAATCTTCGGGACTAAAAACAGTGATCAAGTATGAGGATTTTTACTGCGCATGCAAATAACATGACACAGAATATAACAGCTATTCATTTTCGAGAAAATCGGGACGATACTGTATGTCTTATCCGCCAGGACGCTCACGTTTCCTTTCAAAAATGGGACAGTCCCTTTTAATTGGGACAGATGATAACCCTACTTATATGCATAGTTATACTGTACTAGGCCTAGTCCACCTCACCCAAATTCCAGTCTGGCCCAAACTGTTCATGCCAATGTTACACCAAGATGTCAGTTTTTGCAGACAACAAATACAGGTGTTAGCCTATTTACAGCACAGTATAACATAATGTAATGTAACATAATATAACCTAACCTAATGTAACATATAATGTAACATAACATAACAGTTGAAGGGCAAAGGAGGGCTAAGACCCCAAAAGATGTCCTGAAGTCCATAAACCCTTAACTGAAAACAAACAACCAAACAACACCAAAAAATGAGCCCAGTACAATTAGATTCTACCAAAGTCATGGAAGAACTTGTCGATGTTAACCTTGAAGCAATGTACTGATGTGGAGTTAACTACCCACTCAAGCAGACTATTCCACCCGTTGGCAACTCTATGAGAGAAGCTGAACTTCCTAATGTCAAGC
Organism: Holothuria leucospilota; assembly: GCA_029531755.1. Taxonomy (NCBI): domain Eukaryota; kingdom Metazoa; phylum Echinodermata; class Holothuroidea; order Aspidochirotida; family Holothuriidae; genus Holothuria; species Holothuria leucospilota. Next base: position 67,453,545 of record CM055962.1, read on the forward strand.
CTTGCAAAACACTTTACTAGCTTCTTACAATGGCCTTGAACCCAAGAATTACTTTGAACCTTTAAATAAAGTTCTACAAGATGACAAAGGATTCCTCTCAGAGAGAAATTTGTACACCTGGAGTATGTCTCCCCCTAATCCTTCTAAACTCCAGGGTGGTGAGCCCAAGATGTTTAATTCCAATATGACAAGGGAGATGTCTCACCTTGGGTATAAGGCAAGTGACTCTCCTCTGAACTTGCTCTAAAAGAAAGTTGTCCTTTTCATAGAAGGGACTCCAAGCCAGGGCCAGCATAGTCGAGGTGGGATCTTAACAACTGCTAATACAGATTTAGTACAATTTCTTTGCTAAAACTATTGAAATTCCTCTTGATCAATCCAAGCGCCCTTTAAGCCCTAGCAGCAGCTGCACGCTGTGTAGGATGGTTGGGTGTAGACCCAGATCTTTCTCAAAGTCACATCCCTCAAAATACTACCATTCTTGTTATAATCATAACTGAAATTTTTAGGACCATTTGAAGTGAAGGATTTTGCACTTATCTGCATTAAAAGACATTTGCCTAGTAAAAATTATTAATTTGTTATAGGCTATAGTGGAGACATATAGCAAGGCCACCTTCAGATTTGTGTCGTGTACCTAAAGTGGATTGTATAATTTGTTTTTGGTTGGGGTATATGACTGCACACAACATGCAGCACTGGTTGTTTACGGACAGGAGTCAAATGGATGGGAGGGACCCATGCACACAGGCCATGCTTATGCCCAATGTGACATACATCGTATTACTACCTGGTTCCTTACTCGAAGTCATCTTAGGCTAGAATCTGGCATGACAGGAAACTGTCCTTACAGTAGCTCAATAAGCCCTTTCATGATTATGAACCATTGTGTGGGTCAAACGGTCATTTGGTACGACAACGGTGTGTTACATAGCAATGTTTGTGCAGTATGTGTACTTCAACACAGTTTTGATCAACAGCGCTCAGTTCGAACGTAAAGATATATTTTCGTGGAAATTCAGCAGTTGCGTTTTTATTGATCTTCCAAAATCTCTGGATGAGTTTTTGAAACATTGGGAAGCCCATCAGAGTTACAAACTGGAATGAAAAAGGCCACCTCCTGTGTCAGCGTGCCCACATGGGCCAATAGGCCCAATAATATGGGCAAATGAGTAGGTGTGCCACGACACTAAGCCCATGTCTATGAAAGCCAATACTACCCACTGATAACCCATGTAGGCATGTTGTATATATTTTGACATCGCTGAATATTTAAGAAGTACGGATGTATATATTGTTTCACTAATTACTAGAATGTTGTCCAGTAATACAAGGAGGGTAAGGCTTCTGGTAGGTGGGCTTATTTGAAGTCCGGGTGGCTGCAGGAAGTTTCAGACTTCAGAAAGAGAGCCCTTTTTGCTTTTTAGAGACCTGACTGTGTCCCTTTGCGGAAGGTCTGAAATGTTCCATGAAGTTGATTCTGTTTATGGAAAGACACGGAAAGTTTAGAGAGCTTACTGCACTTCAGTGCTTTGCTGGATAAGCAGCCACTTTCATAGTCTTTGTAACAATATGCACTGGACAAATCGGCACAAATTCTGCCAGTGGCATCAACAGGTAAAGTATTGCATCGGTCTCATCCAGTATTTGATAAATAGATGTTTTCTTGATACAGTAATACATTTAAAAAGTCAACAACTTAGACAAAATTTACAGAGATTTGAGTGAGAGAGTTGATTGGCTAACACAGTAAATAGGCTAATGTGTAAACATGTAAGCAGTGTGACTTGATGAAACGAACAGTCCCACTTGACCTTTTTTCTGACATGTGTAGTTGTAATTATGAAATGGCTTATTGAAAAAAAGTGAACCACCCAAGCAGAAAAAAAGGTGAAATCTTGACAGCCACAGTGGTTATTGTGTTCAGCTTCATTGAAGAATGCTGTCACACTGCTTCCATTGTACTGGTACTGGACATTTCCCGAGTGCAGTAGCATAACTGGGGTGATAGAATTTAGGGGTACGGATGAAAATTAAATGTACCGACAGCATGAAGCCAATGTACCGACACTTTTTCAAAGGGTTATCACTTAACAAGTCACCCCGTACCTGTGACCCCCTACATCCACCCAGGGGTGGTGCCAGGATTTGCCTGACGGGGGCAGACTACCTGACAGGAGGGCCAATGACTCGAAGCCCCGACATCCCCGATCATGTTGAAGGGTTGGTGAGGGAGGATTTGGGAAAAACCTGTGTACTATACCATGCCATTGCGGGGCATATATTGCATAAAATTTGTATAAACTAGAGAGAAATAGTTCTGTGCTGATTTAATGTTTTTCCTGGAATCTAAACTGTGAAAAAATGTGAAGTGCGTGAAAAATTGGGTAAGCCTACACGAAAAAGAACTTATACTCAGGCGCGGTTTTACGGGAGGCTTTAGGGACTCAAGCCCCCCCAAAATTTGCTCAAGCCCCCCCAAAAAATTTCTGAGGTTGAGTGTTATCTTCATGCTTTATTTGCGTGTATTGAGAAAAACAAAATTGTCCGATACATTTGTTCACATCTTAGTCCAGTGGAGTTAGTTTCTCAAATGTGTCATGCAAGATAGGCATGTGATCACGTTTCTTGTATCCACGTCCACGTACGTACACAGTTGTTTTGACTGCATGTAGTACGACAGCCACGCTTCGCCTTAGTACTGTATTACCACAGTAGGCACAGTGCGGGCGCCTACTAGCTTACCCAGCTGCATTCTTACGTTCGACGCCAGTCTCAGGGGCGTAAATACAGGTGTGTGTGTGTGTGGGGGGGGTGAAAATCAAAAGTCGGTCTCTGAGCGCCAAAAAGTCGGTCTCAAATCCAGTGATTGCTCAAATCCAGTTCAGCAGTTCAGTATGCCTTTGTAACAGTAGACCAGACATGAACAACATTTGATACCTTACTCAAACTGAAATTCCGGCAGTGATGAAGTAAAAGTGAAAAGATTGCCCTAAATTTCTACTGAGTTCCAGAATTTTTGATCGAATGCCCGAAAAATGTGCAAAAATTTTCGTGCGCTTCGCGCGCCTGTAGTGGTTTAGTGGTCTATTTTATGCACCTGAACTGCAACGGAATTCTGGCAACTTTTTGAGAAGTTCGGGCGAAAAATTTTCTGGACCCCAAACTGTAAGAGTCCCATACGCCTATGATTATTACTATCAGTGGCGTACGCAGGGGGGCCATGCCCCCTCCCTGATGCTTTTTTTAGTTCCTAAAATACATAAATTTTTTTAACACAAATTCTGCTTCAAAATGTAGCGTATGTGGCACCAAATTGCATGTAAGTACATCTAATTTTTCAAAAATTTTCAAAGGGGAGGGACACCCCTCCCTTTAGACCCTTCCCCCAGGCCGGCGATCACACAACATACTGCATGCCCCCCCCTCCCGTGAGAGAAATCCTGGGTACGCCACTGATGGAGTTCTCCTTAGCATCATTCCCCAATGTCGGTATTGATAATGACAGAAAATTTTATTCTTCTGTTTTTAGCCCCCCCCCTAAGCCCCCCTAAAAATCTCGGTCTAGAACCGCGCCTGCTTATACTTATATTTTACTGGCAGTTGGGACTTATCAGTCACAACTTACATTGTAGCCTACTTCCCTCCTCAAATCACTAGCTGTACTGCACGACAGACACAAGAGAACATGTTCTAAGTTTAGGGAAATGAGATGAAATTCCTGATATTTACATAAATCCATGTATTCTACTTATTAAGTTACTTGAAAAGATGAAAAGGGTTTGTGCTAAATTTAGCTATAAGTAACGGAACTGTGGAAGAGTGGGTAAAGCGTACCAAACATTCCAAAGCACGAGAAAATTTTTAGTAGGTTTTCACTAAAAACGTATGCAATCATTAAGAACAAAAAGAAAAAAATAAAAACTGTAGGGGCTGTAGACCATATCGGGGATAACATACATTGTATCGAAACCACCTGGAGTAACCTCTGAAAGCCAAACTTTGCTCCATGAGTCCCTCACCAACTGACCCTACCCCATGACACACACAAGAAAACAGTAACTAGGCTTTGCGTTATGGGATGAAATTTGCGACCTCTTCATAACTTGTGTACTCTGCCTACATGTTACTTGGTAAGGGTGACAGGACTTATGCTATTTAGCTATGTAGCATGGAACTATTGGAGAAACTGGAGTGACTCTACAGCGCACATAGCGCGCCGGAAATTTTGGGTTCTTACTAGAGAAATTGTCCTCTTGAGAGCAAAAACAGGTAAACCGTCGGGGAGACTAGTAGCCATCCACACCAGGCGGATGTACCGACAACATCAGCAAATGTACCGACAGACCATCCCAGGGCGACAAGTGGGGGGCCACCGCCCCCCAGCCCCCCCCTTCAGTTACGCTACTGCCTGAGTGGCTTCATGGGTGAATGCACACACACAATACTCTGTTGAACTTGGCTAATCCAAGATACCAGTTGTATGCCTGCTATGGCAGGAAGTAAATTTTCAAAGTCGCTAAGGGCATTTTCCCAGTATGGGAGAAATTTATCGTAGTATCTAAGGTGAGAAATTTCAAGGATGGTGACAAAACAGTATACCATGCAGTAAGGTCTTGCCACCTAGGAAGATGTTGTTACAGAAAATTTGTTTTTCTTTGTAGATGAATGACGAAGTCTCTTTCTTCTTAGGGTAGACTTGTTAGGTTCCACTTTTATATATTAAGAATAATTTTAAGGTAAATCACTTCAGGGCATTCTAAGCACTAACTGAGTAACTGCAGCATAAAATTCTTACCTGTAGTTTTATGCTTTGTCCTGAAATTTACTGCTTCAGATACAGTTTATGATGCACACATGTCCATAGCTTACTTCATTTGGAATCAGACTAGGCCTACTGTAGGGCCTTCAAGTTGCCTAGTAGAGATCTCTCAATGTAAAGATACACAATGCAATAAAGGTTGGTGCTACAGTAGGTGGTGCATGTGGCCAAACCATCCAGATTTGGCTATTGCAGTATATTCATTACCTTACCTGTTGGCAAACATACTTTTGGTGACTTTTGACTTTTGGTGAAGTATCACTTTCTTGACCAAAATGAAACATAATTTATGCAACTTGGCTGATTGAAAAATGTTATATTTTATTGTGGCTGATTATTTGAAGGTGTAGAAAACTCACATTTGGCTGACATACAGCTAATCACATGTAAGTTAAGTTCTAAATTTATGTTTCACTATTTTCTGCTGAGCAGGATGTGTAATTTTTCTTCACAGGAAGGCAAGATTATCACTGCACAACAAGTTCAGCTTAATCTTTTCTATAGGCCCCAGCTTGAAAATATTTTGGTCAGAAACATTGAGCTGAATAAAATGAATTGCATATGTGATATTTTCAGGTGGGGCCTAAATGGACCAAGAACATCACCCCCAACTTTTCACAATTATTTCTCTCTCCACTCTTTTCCCCCTTTTTTTTTTTTTGCAGTTATTGTTGATGAAGGACTGAAACGTTTGGTGTTTTCATCATGATTGTATTAATTTAAAACCCTCAGAACATAGGATATTGTTTACATGGGCTTCTTTCTTTCATAGTTCCCAGAGTTATAGGGCCAGACCCCTCTCACAAACTAAAAGCTTATGGTGCATTAGAATGTTTGTGTGGTATCACTCAAAGCATAACCTTTGTAAAAGTAGTCAAAAGTTAGGCAACAAATTTATGTCTTTTTTCAAAAGTTAAATATGGGCCTTTACTTGATGTACCAGTACATATGTGTCCATTTATTTTGGATAATGCTTTATCCATGTAGGGGTTCCACAAGACATGAGCTTAGTTGTGTTGTTGAATCCTGCTTTGTTCATACCACATTTGATGATCTGACAATGGAAGTTGGTCAGTTTATCAAGTTTTGTTTCAGAGGAGGCAGTAATGGAAGAATCTTAAACATGTTCACTAGGAACATTGTCATGACCATACTTTATGCAATATACCTTCTATTTTACTCCTTCTACTGTACCATGTGCTTCTGTTGTGAACTGCACTACTGTTGGTTTGATGTAGTATTTTTGGAATTTGCAAATTATGCAGTATCTATGCTAAAAGCAGTGAACCAAATTGTGAAAACTTTATCTTCAGCTAAAGGCTACCATATTACTCATTTTACCAACTTCAGTCAATCAGTCAGACAGACATTAAATGAAATTTAGACATACTTAGTTTTGTGTTCTAACTTCAAGAATAAATGTTTATTAAAAGAAACTGGGTAGTGAGGAGTTTAAAGTTCCATAAGATCTAGTTTGTGTTCATTAATGCATATCATCTAAAGGTATATATTCCTTTCATATTTAGTCTAAAGAAATAGAAGATATACTCAGGGGAAAATGTCATCAACTGCAGAACTCTATCAGGTTGGTGCAAGTGAGAAAATAAAGACATTGGAGGCAGAACTTGCCAAAGAACTCCAAGATTTGAAGAATGATATTGAGGAGAATGAAATGCTCTCTGGTGTTCCAAGAGCAGCCAGGTAATGAGAAGACTTTTCTGTTTGTATCAAAGTAATCTAGATCCAACTTGAAGATAGTCACATAATGAACTGTTGATGATAACATTTCAACAGATTCTAGTAGTCATTTGTTGGTATTTTTATGGAAATAACTTTAGACTCTCCTGAAAAAAATTTGATTATAACTGGATGAAAAAGTTCCTTCATTTTGACCCATTTCTCTCTTCATTTTGAGAAAAGCTGTTTGAACTTGGCTGAGATACACATCCCTCTATAGAAACAGTGCTGTTAGAAGGTATTTAAGATTAAGGGCCGAACCATTCTGCTCCAGAATTTTGGCATTTTCTTATGTAATTTGAATTTTTTAAGACCAAACAACTTCAGTCTGAAAATTATTGAAACTGCAGTCCCTCCACTGCCCCACTTTCAACAGCCCTGAGAAAGAGTGCTGAAATGTCAAGAAAAATATTCTGCTGATGATCAAAGCTTCTCTTACCAGAAAAGTAAAAGAATATGTGATTATTGTCAGAATATCAAAGCTTAAATCAGTTGATGATTAAATAGGCCTATTGTTTTGGTAGTGTTATTTTTTCTAGACCCTTAATTGCTATCCTTACTGGATATGACCTTGATTCTTCCTTGTAGATTTATCTGTCCTTTCAATGTTTTGTAATAGAATTAATGGAGGGAAATGATATACGGAAGTTGGATATTTGGAGTTCACAATCATACTAGAATCAGTACAGCCTAAGACAACTTTGACATGTGTTCTCATGTAAAGATCAGAGAGAAGAAATAGTAATATGTTTTTTTTTGTTTGTTTGTTTTTTTTTGTTTTAATAAATTGTATCAGCTCTGTCGGAATACCAAAAGGAGTGGAACATTTCAGAAAGCTTCGTGAACAAATAATCAGAAGAGCCATGCAGGTATTGTTTATTCAAAGTCTGTATCTTTTTGTTTTTCATGTAGTTGCTCTTTGCTTCTAAGACACATGAATGAGAGCACTGTAAACATTGTTTCATATTGTTCTTACTGTACCTTTACTTTACATCATATTTTTGTCTAAGTTGTTGACAGAAATGTACATGTCTCTATTAAATCAAGCCATACTCATGCTGGGGGTGATTTTATGTTGTCAGTTGTTTTGGATGGTACCATTGATTTAACTGACCCTTGGGGCTTTTCATCTCCCAACATAGTTTAATCAAAGGTGATAAAAATCCTTCAGTAGTACAGACAGATTCACAGCCATTGTTGCCTAATAGTCTTTCCTTAATTGGAGTTTTGTCTTAATTCCTTTATCTAAAGTAAATAGTCTGGGAGAAGTGAAGGAACTCTCTCAGATAAGGATGTCGTGTTGCTAGGTACCCAGACTAAGTATGCCCAAATTCCCCAGCAACAATACATTTAATCTTCCATAATCTGTAAGGAGAAGTCCTAGCTACAGTATAGGGGTTTTCCCAGTATAGGTCAAACAGCACAGTGCTTGTTTGCGGTACAGTCGCTCTACCCCAAAGAAATACATGCAACCTGTTAGTAAATATTGATTTAAGCATGTCATTGTGCATGAGTCCATGAACCAGTTGACAGTTCAATCTGTTTGCAGATTCCAGCTGATTGTTATTTTGGTGTTAAATAGTTTTTTTTTTCATTTCAAATCATTTGTTTTTCATATGAACAAAATAACACACTAAAGGTTGCATAGCAACTTTAAATAAGTACTAAGAATGTACTTCAGGGAAGATACTTCAAAAAAAAAAATAAGAAAAAAAAAGAAAAACAAGCCTTAAGAGAAGTCATCAAAACACAACATAAACCAGACTACCTTTCTGAAATTTTTGGCTGTACCTTACACAATTTGAGTTGTCCACATGCTAGACAGGTGGGTCCCTTACAAGGTTTTAAAGTTTGACCTGTTTTTACCTCAAGTGACCCTTGCTTGCCACCAAAATAATGGGCTTATAGAACTCATTTTTGAAGGATCCACATGCTAAGTATGAGATCCCTTAAGATTACCTCTTTGAAATATTGCATTTGTAACATTTTCACAGTTAAATTCCAATGACCTCAAACAACCTTTGACCTCCACCAAAAAAGTATTGACTTATTGAATGTAGTATGGGGGCATTTCACATGACATATCATGTATGAGAGGTTTTCATCATATGACCTCTGGTGGCCCCAAATGAACTTTGACCTTCACCAGAAACAAATGAATTCTTGTAATCAGTATGGGGCATCCACATGTTAAGCATAAGATATCTCAATGCTCCTTTCTTAAAATATTATCTTTACAAGCAGTTTGCAAGGTTTTTTGTAGTTTCACCTCTGGTGACTTTGGATAACATTTGACCTTTACCCAAAACAATAGGGTTCTTCCTCTCAATGTGAATTTTCTTTTTTCCAAGTGTGAAAGTATCCATCTTTCCTATCATGAGATCATGTGCTTAGAAGCAATTTCCAAGGTTTCCATAGTTTCACCTCTGATGACGTCGGAAAACCTTTGACCTCTACCAAAAGCAGTGTAGTTCTTACTCTCAAAATGACCACATGTTTGGTCTAGTGGTAGAGCATCCGCTTCTCACGCAGGAGGCTCGGGTTCGATTCCCAGGTCGAGTCATACCAAAGACTTTAGAAATGGAACCTACTGCCGTTGTGCGTGATGCTCCACATAAGCAATGGAGTAAGGGAAAACAAGCCAGTGAGCCACAACTGGAAAAAAGGCTGTGGCCGGCTCGACTTGAACCAATTGGTTGGAAACTGGGCCGTTAAACCTCATCTAACCTAACCTCAAAATGACAAATCTACCCCATGTGAAAGTATCCATCATTCCTATCTTGAGCAAAGGTGTTAACAAGCAGTTTACTTACGTCTTCATAGTATCACCTCCAGTGACCTCAGATTACATTTGACCTCTATCAAAAACAATTGGGTTTATCGTCTGACCATAATGCATCCACATGCCAAGTTTGAATATTATCCATGGATCCTGCCTTGAGGTATCATGTCTACAAGGTTTTCAGCTTTTGACCTCAAATGACCTTTGAATTTCCATCAAAAGAAGTACCATTTTCCTTTCAATATGATAAATACAGTATGAAAGTATCTATCATTTCTGTCTTGATGTATCACGTTTAAACGCTAAGCATCACAAACACATACACACGTACTCAAACATGCAAACGCACACTTTATACTGTACATTCACTCGCCAGTGTGATTGCATTGATTCCTTTCTCCTTGGGCAAGGAATCAAAAACAAAAAGAAAAAAAGCACAAGCACTGAACTTAGTATGGGGAGGCAGTTGCATATTGTTTTGCTTCCCATTTTTGCTGTTCCAAAAGCATATAAATTATAACCTGTGTTCTTATAAAAGTGCTTGTTTAATTTTAGAATTTAAAGGAAAGCCACTTTAAAGGTTTATAGTGTTTTCACATCATTACCACTATGTTTTGGGAGATGGTAGGAAATATAGATGTGAGTGTATGCCATGTAGTTCTCTTTCTGATACTTCTGTCTCTGTTCCATATAAACAGAGTTAATCTGATGTTTGTAAGTTTACATGATTCTGGCTAGTCTATGAGTGTGACTTTGTACTGACATTGTTTCTTGACTTTTTACTTTGTTAGGTTTCTGAGGCTCAACCTCTAATCATACAAGCAGATGTAATGAAGGAGGAGATGGATAATTGTCTTATTAGAGAATACACCAGTGATAGTCTTCCCTTACTCCTACATCAGGTAATAATATGTTTACCTCTCCTAGAACTAGGGTTTTAACCAGGAATACATCCTAACTGGATAACCAATAAGTCAAACACTAACAGTATTACTACAATAAGTAAAGGAAAAAGCGTATAGTCAGGAGCAGTGGGTCATGTTTTAGTTGGATTTTTATCGTTGTTAGCGACAAAATATAAACCAGGCGCTTAACTTTCACACTTTATTATGAAAGTTGAAGAGGCTGTAAATATTGATATTTCAAACATCACTGTATCTCTGGGTTTGTACCAAGACTCTTTCTATGAGACTTCTTCCATTAGTTCAATTATAGTTACTACTGCATGTGTGCTATATATTCGCATGTCTTATACTGCTGGAATACATGTTAAGGTAACCCAACTGCCATCTTGGCTTATCCACTTAGGGAACACCTGGTCTTTGAACATGCTGTTGTGTGATTTCAATTGTCATATTTGTTTTGAATGGAAGTCTTTGGGAAAGAGGTGTAAGGGAGTGGGGTCATCAGAGAAGTATTAATGGGTATATGCATGGAAAATATTAGCAAGTGAAAAGAAGTGTCGTGCAATTATTTTTGCATAATTTTTTGGCATCTTCCTAAATATGAAGATGTCCTGTACACAGCAAATAATATTATACATTGAATACAGCCAGGACCTTAATGTGATAAGCAGCTAAGCTATGGTAATCCAAATACTTAAGTTTAGTGAAGTGCACTACCTTATTTAGCTGCAAAACACCTATCAAATTTTTTATTTTGACATGACAATTTCTATTGACACAACATAATTTGTCACATTTTTATGGTTTTTACAGTTTTTCTGTGACCGTATACAACAGCTAGTTCAGTGTAAGCATATGCATATGCTGAGGTGGAGAAGATTTTGTGAACATTCCAAGACGCTGGAGTCTTTGTATCCAGTTTACCAGAAAAGACTCTTGTAAGTTGAAGAAATAAAGACTTGCATGGTTATATTTTGGTTGCTGACATCTATATATTCTATGTGGTAAAGGCCAGTCAGTTTACACTGTTATGTGCTGTGCATGTTTAGAATGTGTTTGTTCAATTTACGATGATACATCGTGCACACAATGCAGTTGTTTAGTGTTAAGTGAACTAAAAGTGTTAAGCGTTACATATGTACTATAGTACAAGGAGAACTTGCTATTAATTATTAGAGATTTAGTCTTTCATTGTGAAAACTTACCAAAAGAACTTTTTAGTATGGTTTGACTCACATTCTTTGTCTGATGTAAAGAATTTTGGTGGCTTTTGCTTTGCATTTTCTAATATCTTCTGTGACAAAATGCAACTAGTGTTACAACTTTTTTTGAAGAGATTTAATATACTTTAAAAGGGAGTAACTAAAGTACCATCCAGACTTTCCATAAATCTTTTCAGTCCTTTTTCATGTTCGTTTATCATTAAGTAACGCACTTGACCATTCACACTTGGTTTGCTCTAACTGTACTGTATAAAACCAATAAAAAAAACCCTCTTCAAGTCTATAGGTTTACAAAATGATGAAATTATTACATTTTCTGTTTCCTTTGCTATTTTAGGGCTATTATGGATGAATATAGTGATGCTGTTGCTAGGGCACAACGTCTCTCTGTTGTCCATGAGTCTCTTCTGATTGGTCGACCTCCAGCACATAATGCTATTGAGAAAGACGATTTAATTATCTACCTCAAGTGGCTTATCTGTCATTTACATTCAGTTAAGAAAATACACTCATTCATAAAGGTTTGTATTTGTTTTTTTTTTGTTGTAGATTTAGAGACTTTTCCCTGCTGATAAGACTGACAGATTATTAATTAATCACCTCTGTGCTACAGGCAAGAACAAAATAATTTAAAAAATCCTGCTTTATTTTTTTTTTATTTGTTTTCTTTAAGGAACATTAACTGTTATGATTCTTACCTGAATAATTTAAAACACTTCAGTTTGATAATTCTTGTTTTGTGTTACAGCATTTGGAGTGGTTCTCTGTCTCCCATATGCACCAGTTACGTCCACCAATCATTAGCCAGATGAAAGCTGTCACAGTGCCCTGGCAAGAGGAATCAAGGAGATCCCCCTCACCTACAGAAAGACATGTGCCCTCTAATGTTATTGAAAGCAAAGGACGATGGTCAATCTTTGCTGGGAGACCATCCATTGCTGAGACCACTCTATCTTCAGGAAGGGTCTCCATGGAGACCTCGCCTCGGCCAGCAATGGTAGTGGAAGAGGCGGAGTCAGATTACTTGGCAAGCAGTGGAAGTGTGTTACCTTTGTCATCATCCCTGAGAAGAGCTGGTGCTGGAACTGTACCAAATAACCCTCATGCAGTGGCCGCATCTGCTGCATCAGGTGACTAGAATTATGTAATATATATGTAGGTTAAGTGTTAAAACAAGGTGAAGTCACAAAGATACAAGGCTATGCAAGGAATGGTATCTTGCTCTAAATGACTGTTTGCTTTTGAACTTCTGTCTTGTATTTTAGGTGTTCGGTTAACTTCCATTGATGCTTTCAAGAGTAAAAATTAAAGTCTGCAAAGTTACAGGAACTATTATTTTGAAATTTTTTTTTTGTGTTTCGTAAGAAAAAAGTTCTTTTGTACCTGTATTTAATATTAGCCCATCTGGTTTACAGCTGTAAAATGAGGGAACGTGACTAGTAGTGTTACTGGTAATTTGAGTAATTCCTGAATCTTAAGTTGCCAGGGCTGAGATGCATTCACATGCTTTACTACTGGAGGTAATTTTTGCCCTTTGGGCTTGGCAGTCGGGACTTTTGTCAGGAAAGTATTTCTTTATTTAATACATCCATTTTATTAACTACTCATGTAAATAGCTCATAATTTTAGTGGGAGATAGAGAGATGTAGTTGTCACAATAGAATGAAGATTATATATTTTATGTGTTCTTTTGTAAAACTTTTTTATTCTATCTATCAAGGTGGAGGTCCTTCTTCAGACCCTGAAAACTCTGGAATGCCTTGTCATTTATTGGATTTTCAGAGTTTGAGACCACTGCTGGAATTTTTACTTCCTCTCTATGGCTTGACAGTTGTGAGTATTCAGTAGTGCTTTACAGTTTTACCATATGTAATGCTAAGAAAATGGAGATGGGATTGAGGGGGGGGGGGGGGAAGGGAACGGATTGTTGGTGATGTATTCAGTGAGTATTGGCCAATCACTGCTATCGCAAGCTTATTTGCATTTTTGTCTAATTTTTACAGGACCTCGATGGAATATCAAGTACCTCTGATGAGATGGAACTTGCTGTGCATGTGTCTCGTAAATTTAAGTCGGCTTTCAGTAAACAAGAGGAACAGAAGACATTCCCTACATATGATAAGTTAGAGGTAAGGGTCCCTTTAAGTGGAGGAGTTTTACCCCTTTAAGTAAGGTGCAGTGTGACATTCTTATCATTGGTCATAAATGAGAAGTTGGAACAATTCATTTTGATAAAGCATTTTACTGATTTAAACTTACATCACACATTTGTTCAGTGGCATAGCCAGCAGGGGGCACAGGGCAGAGTGCCCTCCACAGAAATTTTGGGACGCATGGGCGATGTTCAAAATATGAAGGAGAGCAAAAAAAAAAAAAAATGGTGAGAGGTTGGAGGGATGGGAAGTTGGTGGGGCAGAGTGGGGGATAGGGACCTGGGGGAAGGGTAATTGGGAAATATTGGCTTCACAAGTGTGAACTGGGGTGCAGCCTCCCCTCCAAAAATTTTGAGATTCGATACCATGAATGGCCCCAAATGGTGTTGCTGAACTGGTTATTTTTGCTCATTATTTTTCTGATACTTAGGAAGCAGTGTGCACATCCATTAACTATCTAATTTAATTGCTAAAATATATTATGAGAACAAATATGAGGGTGTATTTTTAGAGGAACAGGTAAATTTTTTGGAGGGCGGCAACTTTTTTTGAGGGGAACACTGGGATCTAGCATAAGAGGAAGCAAAATATAGCACCATTTTGGATCTAAGCCTTTCGAGAAAGCCCCCAGAATGGCAGTCAATGGGGACGATGAATCGACTTTGCCCCCCCAACAAAAAAAATGGCTACGCTCATGCATTTCTTCATCTTTTGTAAAGTGTAGTTGTCGGACATTCTGAATTTAGCAGTTCCCACCATAGTGAAATTTTCTTTTTGCAATGTGTATTTTCCAGTTGGAGTTATTATTTCATCAAGAAACTGATATATGTGTATGAATGCCAAAGTACACAGACAAAGCACCACCAAAATCTGTTTTTTAAGTTGGAATTAAAGGTCTTTGCAAAATATTTCCTGATATACTTAAAGTCCATGTATCATTTCAGACTACCTAAAAATGGAATGAGAGCATTGCTGTGGATATCATAGTGAAGTCCATAGCCTCACAGGTCAGGAAATGGATATTTCTAGGTGCTCGTGTTTTGTTTTGAGTAGCAAAATTATAATACGATATTCACAAGCTGTCATATGCTTCTTTCACTTGTTGGGTGTCCAAGTGTTTCCAGTAAAACAGTTGCTATTCATCCTCTACAAGGTCAGTCTACTGAAGATTTATGTCTTAAATGTTATGGTAGGTCATCACTTGGGTTTGTAATATTACTATGTTACAGATTTAAAATTTCTCCTGTGGCACATCTGAACTGTAGCACATCTTTTAATGAGACCCTTGTCTTACATTTTGTTTCAGAGTGGAAATGAATCTTGGGGAGCTGACACATCATCACATGCCTTACTCAAGGAGTCAAACTGGCTGCCTTATATCAAACTCAAGTAAGTCAAAATTACCAGGAAGTGTAGAACGTGAATTTCTTTCTTCAAGATGCAGATAGTCGCACCTTTGTTAACTTGAGTCACAGACAAAGTTGCAAGTACTTTAATATTGAAATAGTTATATATAAGATATTTACAGCACATTTTTGCTCAATCCTTTAAAGGTGTAAAATTTCCAAAATGCATGTTTTTTCATAAATTTTACAGGATCAAGCATTTAGGGGAGCTACTTGAGTTTATTTTCTTTTCATCTTCTTTTAGACCAGAGAAAGATGCTGCTCAGGAGAAAATTATGACAAAACTTAGACAATCCAACAGTGTGGATGAGCTACTTAGAGCTCAGAGTAAATTTTTTGCTGTCAAAGATTCACTAGTAAGATGGTTCTTGCCCTTTTTGTAAAGATTACAAAGCTTTGTAAGTGTAAGGGTATTGTAGCCATGGAAACTCAAATAATGAAGTTTATTTTCACTTTATAGGGTAAACAAGTGGTGTAATTTTCTAAAACTGTCAGAAGTCATGGGATGGACATTCAATTGTTTGTTCATTGTTAGGTCATAGGGTGAAGGATCACAGTAAATAGTTATGCACCACTTTCTATTTTGGACATTGGTGTATGGTGAAAATGATTAAAATTGTCCTCTTAGCATTAACTTTGGTGCATTGAAGGGGGGTATTAGTCCATGTGTAGGTGTTTCAAAGTGCCGTTCAAATTAAAATTTCAAATATTTCGATTTAAATGGCTGACCTGTTGGAACTTACAGATGTGCCAAATTTCATGAACTACACACCAAAACTTTTGTTTGTCTGCCTAGATTGGCCTTGGATTTGGTATATACTGTATATACTAAGTTGATAACTTTTTCAAATTTTTCAGTTATCCAGGAAATAGGCCTTTTTCTTGAAACTATTTTTTTGCCTTAAGATTGTGTTAACTCATTAAAATAGATCCAGCAATATGTTTGGATGGTAAAGTTTCAATATTCTGAGGTGACAGTAAAAATGATTAGATTCTTACTACTTTAAGTGGCCATTTTGCAAACTTTTATGATTTATTGTCCACAGAAAGTGATGGATGCCTTGAAGGAACATGCAATAGCTGTACGTGATCCTCCTTCAGTACAGGCAGTCTCAGTGACATCACACAAGACAGCTTTTAATAGTAATGTCATCTGGAGGAAGATATACAGTAATCCTAGTCTTTTTCAGGAGTAAGTGAAAGAACTTTAATGTGAATATGTCAGGCCATTAGGTAGTTGTTCTTTGCTGATGCAAAGTGACTTCAAAACGTAGGAGAGGCCTGCAAGGGATTTTAGGGATTACAACCTCATTTTGTGGGACTTATAATTTCACATTTTAACTCCAATTTAGAAAGAAGTTGGTGATAAAATTTGGAAGGTAATTATCAGATAGAGAAAGCCATAGATTACTGATGGATGGATGAAAAATGTATCTCACCATGAACCAACTGGGGATTGAACCTGGAATATTTCAGTTGGAAGCCACATTGCTTCAGATGTCACTGTGCTTATCAACTCAGTCATATACCAGTTAATAAATCATTTCTTTGCCTCCCATGTTCCCAGGTACAGCATTCCCAGGTCACATATTCTCAGCAGCCAAATCTTTAGCTTTCTTGTACCTGTTCCCAGATCTCACATTTTCAAGTCAAATCAACATAAAGTGTGCAGTCTGTTTGGAACATTATTTTTGATTTCATGAGATATTCTGAAGCCTTTATATGTCGTGTATTCGTCATTTGAAGTAGGATGTCTATTCCGATGTTGACATTCTGACTTTTATCAAACATTTTGATCATGTAATGGATTATCAACCTCTTTAATGCCCTCTTGCCCAACAGTATTTTTAAGTTTCCATTTATGAATCTATCCATGGAATGTTGGAAAATTTGAATATGAAATTTAAAGCTGTTGAAATTTTAATTGTAAAGTTTGCACAGGATACAGTGTCTACTAATTTTAATTATTCCTTTACTGGAGTAGTGATGTAGAAAAATTGTTACAAAAGAGAAAACTTATTTACAAGTACAAAAAAATCTTCCATAACCAAAAGGATCCTCAGGTTGGTACATTGAAGTGGTTTAGGTTGTGTTTTGCCATTACTTATTGTATATTGGTAGTAGATTTTTCTGTATAGTTTCTCTGTTTTCCTTTTATTGTTGTAGTTCGGATGATGACATGGATGTTGCTGACTTTGATGATAAAGATGCAGATAATGTCAACTTCAGTGGCCCATCCTCTCATGGTGGCCGCCCTCTGTCTCATAGCAGAAGGAAAGCAGATGAGAGTGGATTTGACTTTGCAAATGCTATGCAGATGCTGGGCCTGGAGGATGAAGACAGTCCACAACAGGACCCTACCATGGTACAGGGGGGCCTACTTAGCTTCTTACAGCTCAGACATCTGAGAATCAGGGACCTTCAGAGAACGGTACTATGAAACTTGTGCAGTTGGGAGAGGGGTGAAGGGTTGCCAGTGGCATCTTTTTTCCACTGGAAAGTTTTATGGGGTGCATAATGATGTTTATTTTACTACTTGCATGCAATTTTGGGGATGGGGGTGGCTCCATTTCCATGGGATTTGGGATGGGGTTGTGGGAGAGAGAACATGTTTACATTTTGGTCTTTTCACTTATCCCTCAACATCAGGGAGTATTTTGCACTGACTTTCACTGGTATTGAAGGTGGAGCTGTGAGTACACACAAATCATAAATATTCATTAGAAGTGCAATCACTATTGGTCACTTGAAGATCTCAACCAGTAAACACTGCCATTGTACAAGGTGCGTGTAGCAGTGCCCAGTGACGTCAAGCTTCGGCTGTAGAACACTACTCAAGAACATTTCCAATGTTTTTCAACGTTAGTGTAGGCGTTTAATTTTTAGTAAGGTATGAAGGAAATGTTATCTTCCTTACATGTGCTTGACTTCTCAGTAAGAATTGGATTCAATGAAAGAGTTATGTTATTTTGGTTCAAGAGAAGCTTTTTTTTTCCATTAATGTTTTCCACTGGTTTCAAATTAACAACCTTATGGATATTTCTAAACAGTGAGTGTTCTTATCCCTGATTGGCCCTCCACGTTTTTTTTGGTTGGGGAGTGAGTTTCTTTCCGTTTTGCTTCTTGATGTTGAGAGATCATTGAAAAGACCAATGTAAACATGCTCCTTTGCGGCAGGGTGACTCTGACCAGGGTGAGATATCAAGGTGTGGACACAAATCATTTTGGGTATAGACTATAATATAGATTGATGGACTGGATGAGTGGTATTCTTCCTTCCAAAGTATGGATTTCAGCTTTATCTGAGTGCAAAGATGTCACCAAGAGAGGTCACAGGCATTTGTTTAAATATCTGAGCAAAATATTTGGTGTAGTCAGCCTTTCGTTTACAATGTAACAAATGTGAAAATGTGTTTAATTTGAAGTGAATTTGGGGACTGAGGGGGGAGGGGGTACAACTATTGGAGCTAATGCTATAGGCTTTTGGATCATTAGATCTAACACAAATTTCTGTCTAATGTACACACAAATGTTTTCATCCCTTTCATCTCCAACTCTTTATTTACATTAATATGTTTTCTATTTCCTTCTGTGTCATATATATATACCCTTACCTGAGTAGTGCCATTTTGTTTTTCATTACCAGTGTTTGAGTGTGCTAAACTACTTTCGCTCACTGGAGAGGACCCTTACAATTAATGATGGGGGTTTGTCTCTTGAGGGCAAGAACCAGAAGAAAGGAAGGTAAGGTCAAAGGTCAAGTTTTATCCTATTTGTTTCTTTGAATTTCTGCCACCAGCAACTTTCACATTGAATACCTGCCATAGTATCGTAGTGGTCCAAATAACTATACATTCATCCGACACCAAGGTTTTAGCTAGAACATATTTGGTTCCTGGTGGTAGTTGGTTACAAAAGGCCGGCCTGGGGGAGGGGTGTCCCCTTGAAGGTGCAGTGTAGAAATGGCTAGAAACTGTTTTGTTAATTCATTATTAATTTTGTTTCTTTTATTCAGTGTTTCCCTTTTTCATATTGCAAAATTATAACACTTGTGCTTGGAGTACAATCAAAATAGCACATTTACAGCAACATTTCAGTTTAGTTTGTGAAAAATCTGTGCTACATCTGACAGTACATTTGACCGTGAGTGCTGGGCAGTAATAAGGATTGCTGGGCAGCGCCGCCCACCATAGCTAGAACCCTGTCTGACACCATTACAGGGAGATGTATCTAAATATGTATTGAATTTTTTAGTTTGTTTTGCATTTTCTTACTTACGTCAATAAGTATGTCACTTAAGTGTATTTAATTTGTGACAGCATGTTGGTTAGAATGCATGGTGCTTTTCACATGTTTGAGATGTATATTTGTCTTCTGTCAAAAGATAGTGGTTGTGGAATCTCAACCTGTGTGTGAATCTTACCTATTGTGATATACTGTGTCATTTGGTTTTTAGTACCAACCATGTCTATGGAAGCTATGAATCTGGACTTGGAGGTGGGGGATCTTTGGGTTACCATGGTTACCTTCATAATACACCAGCAGACTTCAAGTAAGTCAAAAATAATAAGTGTGAAGTAACTTTAAATTTTCTCATTCACAATGAGTATTTTGTCCTTTGGACTATGGAATGGGTTCTGTGGAGTCATTCTTATTAGTGAATAGGGATGCTGTTTTGAAGCATACCAGGTGATCATGAATATTCAAAAGTATCATCTTTGATCATCACAAAATGCAAATGAATCATAAAGTTATGTATGTTGTAAATCAGTTCTGTTGTGTCTGAGTGAAGACTGACAGATGTTACCTTTATATTATTAAATTCAGATAGGGGACTCTTTGTAGGAAATTATATTTCTACCATTTGGCAAAAAACCTTAAATTTGAATTTGTCAATGTGAAAAGAAAATTGCTTCAAATAGGAATACCATGCTAGAAAGTTAATTACCATTAGTGAAACCCTCTCATTCTCTTTGGTGGACTGTTTGATTTCTATGAGTGACTACATCAATCACCAAGTGTCAATGCTTCAAATATATCATACATGAGCATATAATGTAAACTGTCCTGGAAAAAGTTGTTAACCTTATGCCTTTACTATATCCTACACTTGTCTCTGACTGCAACTGTCTTTTGCCAATACGGTTGATATCTGTTTGATCTCTCAGACAAAGTGAATCAGACTTCATGGAGTTTTCAGATGTGGAAAACCATGATGACTTTTATTCCATTGATGAAGGTCGTGTCCATGTACAGGATCTCAGAGGTTATTATGTGATCTATGATGCTGCTAGCAAAGACTTCAGGTGAGTTATAAATTAGTTATCTTTTCAGATAACTGGTATTATGGCTAAGTTATCACTTCATGAATCATGAAGGCTACAGTAGTTACACCTAGGCAGTGGTAAAATATTCAACACAAAATAAAAATGGAAAACTTGGAAGAAACAGGTAGATTTTACTATAAAGCAATCATTAAGCTCAGGAAAAAAATGTATTTTCCAGGCCAAAGTGATTCTCTGAGCTGCAATTTGAACTTGAAGAATAAAAGTTTGCAAACATTCAACTGGACTCCCACATACAATATTTATTAATTGCAGTAAGTTTCTGTTGGCATACACAGCAAATTTGCAAATTTGCACAAGCAAATAGAAAAAATAAAAACATGAAATAAATTTTTTTTCCCAAGCCTAGCCTAAGTTAAAGACAGTGTACAGTGATGCACGGGTGTTAGCCACTTATGATGTCAGAGATTGTTGATTGTGTTGATGGCTGTACATTATAAGGACCTGTAAATTATCTTTGAAGTTGGTTGCCAAAAACTTTACACATTTTAAGTATTTAGAACAAAAAATATTGGTTTTTAGCATGAAGAGTGTCATAATCAACCCATCATTACTATGATTTATTAAATCTCTTACATTATGACAGTCGGCTTAGTCAGGACTTACTACTGGTTGCCACACACTACATTGACAAAGACCTACACATGAGGAAGATGACCCATAAGACATCTCATCAGGCATTTAAAAAGAGACAGGTTTGTCCAGTCTTTTACTACTTTTTAGAAGGGGCGTTACCATACCTTTCTGTAGTTAATCGTACGTGAGGCATCATGGCAGATCAGTACCCTGTTTCATAAAGAGTTATGATTGATCTTAAGTATGATCTGCAGTCATCCTATTGAAATCAAGCTTAATATAGATCTTAACCCTTTATGAAACAGGACCCTGGTGTTCCATGGGCTGTATGCTGACTATGTTGTATCACATTGAAAGAGAGCATTCAAAACTTTCGATTCTAAAATCATGGGCATATGAATTGCCTACTTATTTCATAGGCTGGGTTAAAATGCAAAAATGTACATATAAAAGCAACAAAATCTGAACTAAAATTGACTGAAGTTAATTTTCATACAGGCAAACGTAATACCCAGTCTTCCATGGTGCATCACGTATCAGTTTTTATTAGATAACTGGTAAGAAACTGATGAAGATTTAATAACAATTTTGTGATGAAAAATGACACGGATCAGTCGAAATGTATAAATCTAGAGTGTTAAAATTACAGTTGCATACCCAAAACGTGACAGTATAGAGATTGAATCTCATGTAATAGACTGAATGATCATTTTCACTCTTGTTTATTCTATGTTTGAATTGTTGTTGAGTAGGTCCAACCAGCAGGAGAGGTAGACTTACCAAGCTATGGTCACCTTCCAGTTGACAGATTTGCTGTCCTGCTTGACCTATGGACTAATGAGGCTGCATTTCTAGAAAATAAAAGACAGGTAAGTAGGAATAAGTTGTTCATTCAGTTCTTTGCACATCCATACCCCACCCTCTGGGTTGCTACTGGTCTCTGGACCCAGATCATGTAGGTTGCAGTGAGTGTTAGGGAATAATAATTTACCAATTTTTATCTTCTAGGCCCCTTTTTATTCCCTGAGTGCCTTGGCTTGGCCCTAAGTCCACACAAATTCATTTTTCAATGTACAAGTTAGTCAGTAATAAGTGAGTGTTACTATCAATCAACATGTTAACATTTAAAAATTTTCCTTACCCCATTCTAGCTCATAGATGTCTATGTTGAGGCCTACCATCATGTATTTGATATGCATGAGAGACATCTCTTGGCTCAAGTTATCATCAACCTGATGAACAAGCGCCCTCGCTATGATTTTACCGCCGATTATTTTGTAAACACATACAAAGAGGAATGCAGATGCTTGAGACTCCATTGCAAGTTGATTAAATCTATTCTTGATCAACAGGTATAAATTAATAAAAGGTTTCTTCTTGATCAGAGGTGGGATTTTACCCTACCAGAAGTTGCCTATTTTATTTTAATAAAGTGGCTACATTTTTATACAGATATGTAAAATTACATTCACCCTTGTTCCAAATGTACTGTCAAAAAGTGCTTCTTTTCATTGGAATGTTCCCTGTAACTGCATCCAGTGCTATCACATCTTGTAAGTTACCTTTTGAGTATTAAGCAGGAAAATCTTTAGTAAATAGTTTTCATTATTCTATAGAGGGGTTTCACTGTGTCACATGATCGCGCGTCTCTTTGATTTTGAAGGGCAAGATTGCGCGTCTTGAGTGGTTTTGAAGGGCACACGTGCATTGTGTCACAGTAGTATCTATGGTTATACCGTGCCTGTGTTCTGTAATTACGCTTACAGTATGTGTGTTTTGCCCTTCAGTGTCTGGGAATCCCACTCGCGTGATGTCACATGAAATCCCTCTTTAAGTCCATTATAAAGGTTTGCATGTGTACTTGCAAGTTATTCTTATAGCCATTGAGATAACAGTGATTTCAATGAAAACAGTTTTAGGTCACAGCTAGTTTACTCCTTGTTTTCCAATTCCTAGCTAAAATACTTTGTATTTGATATAGTTGAAAGAGGTGATAAATTCATTAACATAAATGCTTAACATCATGCTTTGTTATTTCACTTGCTCTAGTAGGTTTTACTTGGAGTAAAGCTCATCTTTATTGAAATTAAAATATTTTGTTTGTAGATTGATGATGAAAGAGAATTTGTTCATAAAATGGGACATACTAAGGAGGAGGATGGATTACCATATCCAGTCATTACTAAGCAACCTGTGGCATTAAATCTAAGCAGGTAAGATGAATGAGGATAAATATGTTTTAGAATTGTTGCTATATAGTTAGTTCAACTTTCAGCAATGATAGCTGTGTTAGCATTTCCACATGCTCTATCTGCAAACTCTGGTAAGAGAAGGATAAGCACAAGAGGCAGACCTATTTTTAATGCTTTTATACAATTGATTCACTGTAACGTTAATGTGATCAGACTTAATAGCAGACATGTATCCAAGTTACTCTTTTCTCGGCAAGTCAAGTCAACTGATGCTATTTTAGGGACTCGAGACAAGTCATTGACTCGAGTCTCTGTGTTATTTCAACAGGGGAAAATTGCCCAGAATTTTTCAAGTCGGGTATTGTTGGCGGGATGTGACTCGAGTCGTGACTTGAATACAAGTCTGCTTAATAGGGTCCCATCACTACTAGTGCACACTTCACCAAGGAGTATGCATGGGAATTAGCTGTAGAAGCAGTTGACCAGTCAATCCTACATATAGCACTATTGTAAGAGGTATACGGAATATAAAACAAAGAAAAATAATCATGCTGTAGTGTGTAGTGTAGCGTGGTACTTCAGCGTGGGTGTATTTTACATTGAGACGAACATAGGGTACAAAATAGCAAAGAGGAACAGAGACTGAACGAAAATGGACTCAGCTGTATTCTCTCCAAATCAGCTCTCTTCCAAACTCATCGAAAGCATATCATGACTGCAACATAGAACTTTTTATTACGTAACTTAAATAATATGCAAATGACTCTATAACAGCAACTACATAACATGCAAATGATAAATGAGAAACCTTAAAATGTGACATATTGTTGAATATTCAAACAGGATTATTTTTCTTTATTTTGTTTTCTGTGTACCTCTTACACGAGGTAATTGTGCTAGCATCATGTCCAATGCCTTTCATGTTAAAAGTTCCTGTAATTAATGCTAACACTGCTGACCTTTTTGTGTAGTTAACAAATACATTAATTTGGTTCAGTTTTCCAAATTTTTATGCTCAAGTTTGTGTTCATTGTACTTAATAAAGAGTATTTAAGTATGTGACTTCTTGATTCAGTCTGTGTTACAAATCATATTCTGACATATTGTTGCAAAATTAAGATGAAGTCATCTTTTGTCCTTTCAGGCCTGCCTTGAAGTATGTTTATTTGCTTGAGTTCCATCCATCCTTATCATTGGCCAGTCGGATACCTACAGCTATTAATTTTGCTCTCGATGTGAGTAAATATTACATATAAAAATATATTAATATATAAATGTCTCAATTTTCTTACAATATGTGGCATTATGTGCAGCAGCAGCTTTTCTCCTCAAATTGCAGGTCGATGCCTAATTGACAGCAGTATAAGTTTGCGTATAGAAAGTTTACGGGAAAATTTGTAGTAATTTTGTATTGCTTTGAATGACAGTCTGGAAACTTACTAGGGTATACAAGTATTACTGAGGGTGTTTGTTCCCCAGTGAGCGGTGTATAGTGCAGTTAACTACTTGGATTGAGGTTGAAACTATATCCTGTATAAGATGTTATTAAGTTATGGTAATGATAATGAGTGATGGTTTTCATGCATACAAGAATGGTGATCATGGAGGGACTTTTTGTTGGCTGGATTGACCTTGAAAATGCTAGTGGTCAGCTGAAGAGGAATCTTGTAATTTGCATACAAAAAAAAACAGAATCAAAACCCTCAGTTTTGATGTAGACTTCATGAAAAACTGCAAAACAACACACATGCAAACTCCAAGCTAGGATTTTTGTCCATACTTGTAGCAATATGGAAAATTTTCCAGGGATCGTATTCCAGGGAAAGTGGAGGTGTTACTCAACTCCCGAGCAGGAGTTACAACTCTGAAGTAGAATCAGGTAACCCTCCCAAGTCTAGGGATCATACATCTTTCCCCATGTAAGTGAGTTATTATTATTTTGCACAGGAACTGAGGGCAGTTCATCAGCCATCTACCACAACTGCTACCATTCACATGGAAATCAAGCTGTTGGAACTTGCTGTGAAGAAATGGCTACAGATGGAGGCTCCTGGCAGTAGTTACTCAACACAGATGCAGAAAGATGTGAGTTTTGATGAAAAAAAAATGGGGGCCAGGAAATATATGGCAATGAAATATGTTTTTCTGATACAAGGAGAATCTTCTTCTGTGCTACAAAAATAGAGAGAGGGAAGGGGGTGTGGTGGGGGGGGGGATGTGGAGCATGGGGGAATGGAAGGGATGAGAAAGGAAATGAGGTTAAAGGTCAGAACTGACTGGATTACAAGAGAAGTTGGTGATATTCTGTATGATAAATATGAGTAATATGCTCAGGAACAGCAATGGGTAAATCCTGTGAAGACATTACAAGTTAGTTGTTTGTAACTGCAACTGGGTAGGCAGTTTACTACCCATATGAAGCTATGGACTAAGTTGAATGTGAAGAATAGTCAGAAAAAGGCATGGATGGGAAGTGAACAGAAGAAAAGAAATGGAAGGAAGTGAGGGGAAGGGGGAAAAGTTGGTGGGGAATACAGAGGCTGATCCCAAGACAGTGAAATTATTTAAAATACTCAGTGTTTTATTGGATACTTTCAATTAATTTCTGGATACATTGCATTCAGTTTATAAATAAAGCTAAAGCATAAAGTTAAAGAACCATAAAGAGCTTATTTATTGCTACATTATTTCAGGTGGGCTCCATTTTAATTTTGCTCAAACGTTAATTGGGGACCATAAATTTTTATAGAAGTTAATGTCTTTAATAACCCATAATTTGTGCTACCTTGTCATTGCTAAGACACTTTGTTCCAACTTTCTCTTATTTTCCACAAAGTTAAAACACTGATTATCTTGTTACTAACAGGAAAAGCACTTTGCATCAAAGGTAGAGGAGTGGTCATAATAGCTAATGAGGTGATTAGTTGTCCTACATTTTATGGTAATTTACATTAGTCATCAGTGGCATTAAAACAATAAAATATGTAAAAATGGAATATTTCTCAGTCTTTGCTAATTGTTTTGTTTTGTATAGCTGTTTTCTGACTTGTTTGTGGAAAATCCTCACTTTGTCTGTGAGATTGGAGATTCCTTAGAAGCTGCAAGAGAAGTAGCAGCAGGCAGACGGACACCAAAGGAAAAATTGGAAGATACCCTGAGGGTGTGGTCCAAGTTGATGGAGGTAAGTTTATTATTCTTCAGTGTTTGTTTAAGGGAGACCGTGTGATGAGATTGCAAATTAATTGTTTCTGTACTAGAATTATGCCCATTTCTTGTTAGGAAAGTTGTCACTTTTGATCTGCTCTCAGTTACAAGACTTTTTTTTCCATCACAGATTGTTACAACCCGCCACAGGCTACTAGATGCAGCAGTAGAAACAGAAATTTTAGCTAAAGTAAGTTCACAAACGAAGGAAAAAGTAATGAATTATGTTTATGTATACTTAGTTGTAATGTTTCCCATTCCTTTAAGGAATTTGTTTGATCAAAGGCTATGGCTTCAACTCTCCTTATCTTCTTCAGTTATTTCATACTAAGTAACTTTTGTCATTTCATATTAAAGTTATCCAAAAGATTCCTTTATTTTGTTTTGCATTTCTTGTTTCATTCTTACATATACCTTTATTGCTGGTTATTCATCTGCAGATGACTATCAGTTTCATTAAGATTGGATTCAGTTTGGTAGAAACAATTGTTTTTAAATCTCTTGTGCTTTTATAAGGATTAACTTTAAGAAATGGTTCTACTCCATGCATCACTAACTTCGCTTTTCATTATTTATCATTCACCCATCATTCAGATTTATCGCAAGCAAGCCACTGAGATGGGCTTTGATGAGTACCATCTCTTCTTGATGTGTGTCCAGTTTGATTTTGCTTCTTTCAAAGAGAATGCTGACCATCCACCACCTCTCTTCATCACAGCGCTTCAGGAGGATGATCCAAATGTGGACAGGTAAGATGTTGTCACTTGGTGGATGTGAATTTTTTCTAGTCTGTTTGATGTACAAAGCATCAGAGACCTGAAAAAAAAACACATTTCCTATCAGTCAGGTATGAAGCATTTCACAAAACAATTTCTATGTATTGCTCACATCATGAATAAACATCATGAATACCTAAATATGTACTCAAATCTGTGGAAAGAGGGACTCACAACATATTTCTGTTATCCATTGCTGGATTGACCTCTTTGTCAAGGTCAGTTGTGGTATTGACATGCCCTGCAAAGCAGCTGGCAAGTGGCAAGTAATTAAGAGAGACTTATGCTAGGTTAGCAAAACAAATATGAACTTCTCAAAATTTCACATCATAAGTTTTTCATAGCCAGTGATTTATTGCAGAAGTGGTCAAAGTTTAAAGAAATGTACCTTGAAAAGTTAAATGAGTTCAACAGGTTTTAGATGATGGCGATCTTATTCATAATTGTTTTGCAACAGTTCTTGTAGTGCAATGTCCACTTATTAGTTAATACTGTAGTATGCATCATGTAGAGGATTTTAACTATTCAATTTCCCTTTGTGCCAAGATAACCAAAAGCATGAAAAATAATGGTAGTGAACAAAATCTGATATCAAAATTATGAGTTACAAAAGTTGAAATCTTATCCTAATTGCAGCTGAGCTCTCAGAAGAGGATTGTTAATTTGACTATTTTCTGTTATCTATCTAAGGAAATGTATTGATACTGTCAAACTTAAGAAAAGATACTTCAGCAGTTAAGTTGATACTTACACCAAGACTTCACTTCATTTCTTTAAGGTATGTCTTCGCAAACCTAAATCTAGCAATTCAGGAACTTGATGAAAAAATGGTGGCTGCCTTCAACTTTAAGAGTAGAGATGGTGTTATGAAGGTGAGTAGGTTGTACATCTGACAGAAGAACTTAAAGAAAGTCTTTTCATTAGGATAATATTTTTGTCTGTTAATAGTAATGCATGCAGTATGTAAATCATGGTCTTTACAAGTGTCTGACTGACATTATTGAGAGTGGATGTAGCTATTTCAGTTTGGCTTATGACTTAAGTATTTTTGCTAAAACTAGGGTATGTAAATATTTAACTTGAAAGCAATAAGAACCAAGGCAGTACAGGATATTGGCAGGAACTTTTTTAACATAGCATTGAAGAACAATTTGGAAAGAAGCAGAAGATATGTAGGATGCAGTTGCTTAAATTTATGAAAAATATGTCACATTTGTTTTTACCTCTGATGCCACTTTTTATGCTTAATCTCAGTTGTTAACAAATGAAAGTAATGTTAAGCAGTGTTGGCACTAGGTCTCAGAATTTGTGGGGGAAATTCCCCCCTTGCAAAATATTTTGAGGGGGACTTCGGTTCAAAGAGGAGAATCTCGATAAACTAGCAACATAAAAAGTTAACTTATTCCCACCATGTTTTTCTAAGAGGTCCAGGATATTCTTGCACATGGTTTTAAAATTTACAGGATTGTTGAGAAAAGTGCAGGAATCACACAATCCCACTGCCTAATGTGAGCACTGATGCTAACCTTATGGACTTATAGAATGAGGTTCTTGTACTGTGTCAAATATTTGTATCAGCTCAACTTAAATTGAATGACAGTGCTGTGAATGGGCAGTTTTTCCCAACTTATAAGGTGATATCAGCTAAATCAGTTTAACTGGTGTTGTGGCCAGGTGGATAAAGGCGGTCACATTTGAAGCAATGAAGCTTGGGAACCAGGAGTTTGGGGTTTGATCCCCGGCCAGGTGAAAGTTAGGTGGGTTTTCATCCAAGAGCAATCTATGGTTTTCTCATCTGAACTGGCATTTCAAAAGAAACCAAATTTGATGTAAATTGTTGAGTTGGTTAGCCACCCGATGTGAAGGTGTTGGTCAAAAGCCATATAGGCTTTTCCCACGTTTGTGGTCACTTAGCATCGTAAAACAACCACCCTTCAAAGCTTGAATTAAATCTTATAAATCTCTTCTAACTGTCATTCCCTTTCAAGTATTTTCATGATGTTTCAAAGCATAAATATTTCATATTATGCTGCAAGTAAGAATGCAGCCAAAAAATGTCAAATGATTAAAAAGGACCATACATGAATTAGATTACAGGAGTACTTCAAATAAAAGTGATTACATTCTCCCTTTAATGGAGGGCATTTCTTGTTTCTGTTACCATGTACAGCTAATGAAAGGCAAGGGCTTGGAAACCCTCCAGGTGATTTTGATGGCACAGGTGCTACAAAAGAATGCATTAGTGTCTGCAGTACAGCAGGTCCATGTATGTTCAGCTTCTAAAGACCCAGACAAAACAGCCAGTGGGACTCTTAAAAATAGGTAAGTAGCAATTTTATCCAACTTTATGTGAAATGAATTGGAGTGCTGGACTGTCTTTTAAAGAGAATTTAAAAGTGGAAGCAGTATAGAAGAATGTACAAGTGTCAGAAGAAGTAAAAGTATCAGACTGAGATATCACGTTTTAGCATCTTTGAATAGATCAAAACATGTACCTTTAATAGACTTGTAGATCAAAGATAATTACTTGTGTCGGTGTGTTACTAGATGCCTTTTATTCATAAAATAATTTTCTTAGGGAAATGCTGAACATTGAAATTGTGTGCAGCTATTATTGCCTTATGGCATATATATTTTTTGTATATGAGGCTAAAAAGTTATGTTTTCATAAGAGAAATTACTTCTACCATCCTTAATTGCTTCGACAGTCAGAAGACATCTGAGAATCGAAGTGAGAGAAGCTCTCTCCTTGCAGTAGGACCCGGAGGGGATGCCAGCAGTGCTGCAGCAGCATTTGTAAATCAACTGAAAGGAAGCACAGAGGTTCAAAAGTTTACCCCTGAATCATTTGTTTCACTTCAACTGGAGAAGGTACGCCTGCCTGAAAGAATCATAAATTTAAAGTTTTAGAGAAAACAAAAAATGTTTGCAGCAGAAAAAGAGAGAAAGGTTGATGACATCTTGTATCAGTGGTTCTTAAAGAGAATCACTAAAGACAAATGCACCTCTCAGTATTCTGGTCTTTTCTAGGTGTTTTAACATTTATATTAAGTTTTTCTTTTTAATTTTTATTTCCAGAGGCCTTCTCGAGATGTCATGCTGAATCACTTTTTGAACAAGAAAACTACAATGGGTACCATACTGAAAAATCCAGAAGAAGTTGAAAAGCTTAAAAAGTTTGTCTGACATAGCATATTTTTTTGTGTAAAATTTGATAACTGAAATTTGTGTTCAAACAGTGTGTTGATTTTGTATAACATAGGTACCAAAAATTTGTATGTTGCTAATTATTCTAGGGGCATAAAAAATGATGGGTACTTTGTTTGATTCTTTCCTAATTTTGAACAAAATAAGAACCAAGATACAAACTTCATATTTGTTTTAGGTAATCAATAAAGCAGATCCTTTTCTGTGATTTAGGCAGTATGAGCAAAGTATATCTGTATCATCAGTGTCTCTGGTACTGCACAAGAGTCACTGTTTTGTATTTTGTCATATTTGGCTTTCCAAGGTGGTATCATAATTTCCACTGTTTTTGGATCTGTTGATCTAATTGTCAGCCGGTGATGTTGACTGTGTACAGCTTTTCTTGCATTTCTTCATAAGGATGTATTTATTGTATCAAGTGTATCAGTTGCGTGCTGATTAGCACATCATAGTAAAAGTAGTTTGTCCAATATTTAAGTTACAAGGTTCTTTTTCTGTGATTCAATTAAAATTTCTTTTATTCCTCCATAGAACCCTGATTGTGGAGTTTTGTCAAAGATTTCACACCCGTATCTGCCAGTATTCTCTCCGAGGTCAGATTATAGCATACTTAAACAGTATTCTGGTCCTTTTGGAGGATTTCCCGGCTGTCCAGAAGAGCCACTTTGTTATTGGACTACCTAATGAGAAGAAGACAAAGCAGGACAGCCAAGCAGGGCTGGCCACAAATCCAAGGTGGAAATTTTGGTTTCAGACACTTTGTCAAACACAGTGTCATATATTACACATATATTACAAAATGACCCATGAATCTTTATATGACACTACACATTCCTGATATCCAGTTTTGAAACTTTCTCAACTTCAGTATGGCAAGATATGAACTAAAATGTTTTTCTTAATCTTTACAAGGTCACACTTATGGTATGCAAAGTGTAACACTGAAGAGGCCAGAATTCATGGAAATTCAAATGAGAAAGTTCTCTGTCTTAAGTTTGAAAAATTTGAAGAATCTGAAATAAAAACTAGCTTTCATCGCATACCTTTATAATCGTTGGCAGCAATCGTTTGTGGTACATTTTCATACCAGGATTAAATTACAGTGACTACTGTTTGTTTCACATGGAAAACAATCAGTTAACAGGTAGCATTTTTTGTATTTTCAACCTTATTGTCAAATATATTTCAAAATTTGCAGTACCATCTCTGTGTTACTTCATTGGCGTAAAAACTGGCCAAGATACAATACTTTGTGTTCTTCACATGAAAGATGCCGGCAGCTTCATTTAAATATGCAATAAATATTTTTCTGTATACAGAGAATTGAAGAAAAGACCTCGTAGACTTCTTTCTCAAGATGGTTCCATGTTGCTGAATCTTTGGTTTCTACCTCACCACTCAGAAGTCTTGATAATGTATAAAACTTTGGAGAATGAGGCTTGTATGAAAGCCTTACAATGTACATTAAGGATTGTGTCAGCACTTCATGACATTCTACAGTATCTCTGTGCTCATTCCAAGCTTGGAAGCTCTCCAGGAAGGTAAGAATTCTGAAAAATTCTGGGTCAGTATTTCTTAGAATTACAGTAAATCAGCAATATGAAAGAATGTAATTCTTCATTTTTAGGGTTTGATTTTTTCTATTTATATTATTTATGTGTAAAATGTTTGAAAGGGGAAGGTGCTGTTTGAAATAAGGGACTTGATTTTGTTAAATCTGGACAGCTTAATGTAAGGATTTGTATAGTAAGGGCATGGAAGCGTGGAATTTTCATTTGTTAATTGTGTGAAAATGTTTATTATACAGTCTACTGGTTCACAATGTCAGGGTGATGTGTTTGATCAAATGTCCAAATAAGGATCGAAATTGGGCTGGTTCGAGTCACACTTAAATAAACTACATCGTTGTGACTTGATCTGGGATGTTTTGTAAAGTGTCTAATTCTGCAAGTTTGTGCATGTATTGCTTCATATGGCTACCATAAGCATGCCCCCAGCACATTCATCAGACTCAGTTAAACTTTAGGGTTTGGAATAGGCAGGTTTGTTTGAAACTCTTGGTGTCTCAGTCATGAAATATATTTTGCATGAATGTACTTCACCTACAGAGTGTACCTTCAACAGAAGGAATACATTACAGCTGATTGGGGAGGTACTGAAGGGATACTAGCAGAACTTAGAGAAACTCAGAAACAAGTCAACCATTTAGAAAATCCTTCTGATCCTGAACAGGTAATGACAAATTTGACAGTAATAGTAACATATTTAAACAGCACTTACAGTGGTATGTGTAAAGTTTATTTCTTTAGTTTAGCTTGTCCTCATCTGTTAATTTTCATGAGTTTGAAAAATACTTTCCTTTAAAGTTAGTCAAAACTTTGCAGCCTTGTTTAAATATTCTGGACTTTGTAGCAAGACAAGAATTCATTTCAACCTGTATATTTCTTTTTCTCCTTGGAAACACTTTGTGCCTTTGTAAGAAACAGCTCACATGAATTTGGTGTTAGTGTTCTATGAGACATAACCATAAGTGCTACCTGTTTTAGATTCCTCCTCCTAAAAGCCTGCAACCCCCCCCCCCCCTTAATATCCCCCTCGCCATGGGTTCTGTAACATTTTATTGAATTAGTTTTTTTCTGTACATTGTTACCCATGTAGTTGGCAGGTTCCTGGCTTGAGATGTTGTGTTCGTGGAGTTGATGCTACCATCTCTCACTCCCTTAGGAACACCTTTCTCTTTCTCCTCACTTTGTCCCCAAACTGCTCTCCCCCCCCCCCCCTCCCACCTCATTCAGTGCTGTCACTTAAAATTGAATCATTCAGTTTTTTCTGTGCACTATTATTCATCTAGGTTGCAGATCTGCTGAGATTGAGACGAGACGTCTTGTTCTTGGAGTTTGATGCAGCCATCCGTCACTCCTTAAGGAACACCCTGCTGTCTACAAAGAATGCCCCTGGGTTTCTTAAGGTCACTGAAAATATGAACATTGGTTTACCTGCCTTGAGTAATGTTCAGAGGCCATCAATGTATGGTGCATACTTGAGGATACCAGAGCCACTACAACCAAGGGACTTTAAAGCTCAAGAAGTATTCCCCTGGAGATCTTTTCTTGGAAGGTATGCAGACTTGCTTTTTGCATTAACCGGAGGGGAAGATACCTCTATTGTAGAATCACTATGATATACTTTGCTTTTTGTTGTATGTATCAGTTTATAGCTACAATATTATTGAAAATAAGTAATTACAGGTGTTTTCTGATGGCATTTTGTAGGGGTTCAGTATGAAAGAGAAAAGAACAGTCAGTAGATGTGTTCCAAGCCCTGTAGCAAAATTTCATTCCTAACACAAGGTATTCCTTTTCAAAGATTGTGTACTTTTGTCAAGAAA
The DNA here is from genome assembly GCA_029531755.1 of Holothuria leucospilota. Taxonomy (NCBI): domain Eukaryota; kingdom Metazoa; phylum Echinodermata; class Holothuroidea; order Aspidochirotida; family Holothuriidae; genus Holothuria; species Holothuria leucospilota. The sequence continues at coordinate 67,487,261 of CM055962.1, forward strand.
TTTCTCTGTTTCTGCAGGTTTTGGTTCTCTTATTCTATGCTGTATGTATGGTAAAGCAAACAGTGCTGTTAAGTAATCCATGTAGTGGTGTCAAAATTAAAAAGAAATGAAAAATCTGTCTCATCAGTTTGCCAAGATTAAATTACAGATTTCCCATCACATACTCACGTACTGCAGAAAGGGAAAAAAAAAACAGAATTCAAGAAAAAGAAAACGTATCTTCCAAATACCCCATGCTTTTGAGATGGGGTTGTCACTTCCTAATACAGAAAACTTTTCTTCCTTATACAGAAAACTTTGCTGCATGTTTAAAAGCATCAAAATTAGTCGCCAAAATATACTTTTAAAAGAAATGCTTATACAATGTACACTAAAGTGCACTGATTCTTAATTATCTTATCCCATTTCAAGGCACTGTTTTTCTTTAGTAATTGACTGTCATGATTTTAAGGAAATCTTTCCACTAGTTGTAATTTGAGTGCATCAATTGATCAAAATGAAAACTACTTTTTTTACACTTAACAGGAGAGGACCTTTTCCTAGTAGATTCTGGCAGTGGACAAGAATTGAGTCATACATGCAGCTATGTTTGTGTGAGCTGAAAGAAGTGGACAGGTTTGTGAGAATTACCTAGTACAGATGTCAAAGGTCAATGCACTCCACAGTTCTGTCCTTCACCAAGCATTTGTTCTGTCAATATTTGGCACATTTATTCTTGTAATAGTGTAATTTGAATGATGTAATTTTGATATGTTTGCATAGTACAATTACGTTAGGTATTGACTGGTACTGTGTAGTCTGGAATGCTATTAAATTTTCAACATTTTTAATTTTTATACATGATACAAAGATTTAATGTAATAGTGTAACATGGGGATTTAATGCAAAGTTGTGAGACCACCCCCGAGTAAGCTGACATCACCAGTGTCCTCTGCGTAAATGCCACTCATCTTTACTGTACGTGATAGTAACAGTCATATTTTAGTACCTTTCTGTAACATATGAACCTTACAATGTGTAGATGCACTTACTAACAAATATAGGTACCAGTACTTTTGCTAATCAAAACCTAAAGAGGGATTTCATGTGACATTATGCAAGTGGGATTCCCAGGCACTGAAGGGCAAAACACACACAGTAAGCATATTTACAGCACACGCACATGGCATAATCATAGATACTACTGTGACACAATGGACGCTTGCCCTTCAAAACCAAAGAGACATGCGATCTTGCCCTTCAAAACCAAAGAGAAGTGCAGTCATGTGGCGTGGGTGAAACCCGTCTATAATAGGTTGTTTTGGTTGGGTTCCACTCAAATTTAATAGATTTTTTCTTTACCTGATGTGTGATTCAGGCATGCAGCTAATGGTGAGATACTTGGTGTAGCACTGTTAATGGAAGATGTCCTACAGAGTGGGCAACAAGAAATAGTCATGTCACCTGATAACAGTGACACAGAGGATCAAAGTGGGGAGTCAGAGAGACCACCAAGTAGTGTTAGACCCAAGAGTACTGCAAGTATCAAGAGCAAAACATCCCAGCTGAGTGTAGCTGATGAAATACTTGAAGAGGAGAAGAAGGAAGAAGAGAAACCTGGTGAGTGGACTCAGTTGCTCATTAGGTAGTGGATTAATAAAACTGATAATTCACTCGTGTTTAGAAACTAAGAAAAGGTAATGGAAGTGGCCTTCTCGAAGTAAAAAGCAAAAATTGTAAAAGCATAAAGTGCTAATATTACACTTAACTGACCATGATTGTATCAACATGTAAACTGTTGTTGTGTGTCAGGTTAGCTGTAATGGATGCTGTTTCTGTGACAGAATAATTCAGTTTTTCAGGTTGAAGGGGCAGGTTGCACACATATTAAAGACCTCATGTAAAATTCTATGATGAAGCTTTTCTTGACAGAAGTTAGATCATGATTTGAAAGTTTAACAGTTGGAAGTACTTTTAGATTGCAAACATTTCATCTTCACAACTACTGTTTGAAACCTCCATCCTCTGGTGGTATTTTCATGTAGTAGTTACATGTAAACTAGTCAAGCTTGTTGCAGTGACATGCCTGTATCACAAGAAAAAATATTTTCCCTTACACAGTTGCAATCAAGAAGAAAGCTCTCTCTCGCACAACTGAACCAGTCAAAGCTTACATTCTGTTAAAGGATTTCTTGTTGCTATGGAAACGACTGGAAGTATTCAAGGAGGAATGGGGTCAGCGAAAGCTGATGGTTCAAATAATTGACTCCCCTTCTCTTTATCAAAAGTTTTGGTAAGAACTTTGCAGTAGGCTTGTATGTACTTGCTTTAGAAACTTGCAGTGTATCTTATTTTCACATTTGTTGATATGTAGCTAATAAAAAGAAACTTGTCTTCAATAAACCTCTAGAGTTGTTGTTATTCTAAAATCCATTGATATAGGTTGCTATAAATCCCCTCAGGGTTTCATTGTAAAATGTAAAGCACAGCCATATTGTCTTCCTACAGTTCATAATCACTTAAAAGTAATAATAAAACAGAAACCAGTTACTGAAGGTGGTTGGCACAGTAATATTTACTTTATATTGAAAGGCCACAAAAATTGTACAATGACAATTTTTTTAGTTTCTGTGAAATACAGCCCTCTGAATTGTTACTGTTTGCATTTGGTGAGATTGGAGTGAAATTTTTGCATGAGGAATAATTTGAAGGATGCCATTTAGACTGTAGTTAATGAGTCTTCTCATAACTTAAGCAGTTATCTTTGTTTTGGATTTCCTTTGTAGTCAAATCTTCAAAGTAGACATTCTGTATCCAGTGGTTAAAAACATTGCCAGCAAGTATGGACAGGTGAGTAAATTTTAATATAAAATTTAATTTATAAATGTTGACAGGAATTCATTAAAACACAAATTTTTCTTCTTCAAGCTAAAAGAAACTACTTTTCTGTGTTCGTGACATCTTGTTTTGTATTACATCCTCTACAGGGTGATCTTTATGAAGGTATGACCCTTGATGATGAGCCCATTGTTGCCCCCAAAGGAGCCTCTGAGATGGAATTAAGGGCCAAGCAGTTGGTGAAGCTATTGGATGAACTGGAACATCATATGATACATGAAGTCCAGAGAAAGATAGCAAGAGAGCATGCATTGGTGATAGCTGAAAGAGCAAGGGAGGAAGGTAACCTTCCCACTGATCTTTGGAAAAGACCGGTAAGTGTATTATGAAAAATAGGTGTGACCGTATTGGTTGAAAGTATTAATACATGATTTACATGGACCACAAAAATACATTGGAATGGAATTTTATTTAACCTTCCACTCTTTTGGAGTTGAAAATAAGAAGTTTGTAAAGACACACTGGAGTGAAAAAAGAAATGGTGAGGAAGAAACATTATTGCTCATGTAGAATGTAAGGATATTTTTAAATGTTTTGTGGCAAATTTTTTGTCAGAGTTTCATGGTAAGATTTCCCAGTGGTGATTCAAAATCAAACATTTTCACAGCACCCAGTGACGGGATAATTGGGATGACTGATTATGTTTTTAAACTTTTCCAGATATTATTGAAATAATAGCAAAGCTACCAATCCTGATGGTAGGGTCCTTTTGTGCATTGCAGTAGTGAATATATTTATTGCTAGAAATGAAAGGAGGGAACTCTGGGTATACTAGTGTGTTCTGCTCTTGTGTTATCACAGTTTCCATGACAACTGCATGATAATTGTTTTATGTACAAAATGACACCCGGAGTGTACACAATAGAGGATGCTAAACACGTAGGGTGAGAGGGAGGGTTAACAGGGTTATTGATGTATTCCTAGATGGTATCCATCTACAAAGTTAAATTAAGAATCATCTAAGTACAAAGTGCTTCAAGCTGAAATGATGTTGTGCTGTATTGTTACAAGTTATGATACCCCATTTATCAACCAACATGTCCCATTGTCATGTACAGAGAAATGATGAATAAATTGCAAACTTCATTACTTCAGAAGACCACTCCCCTGTCCTGTCTGTGACAAATTTACACTTTTTACAAGAAATGTGTTTACAAAGTCTCTGTTTTTTAAATTTCTACAAAGGCCATCAATGAAAGACCAGTGATTCCAAAGCCCCACATTGCTGAAGACTTTTCCCGTGTTCTTCTGGGATGCTGCAGGGAGGATGGAGAGAAGATGATTTTGACAAGAGAAGACCTGAACAAATCTCTGGCTAGTCTGGCCAGTGTTATTATGTTGAGAGAAAGGAGCAGCTATGAGAACTATTCCATGTTTTATGAGAATCTACTTCGTCAGCATCACCAGTTACTATACCAGAAGGAACAGGTCAGTTATCTCACTGTATAAGTACAATCAGCCATAGAATCAACTTAATGAATTTGACAACTTTCAGAGAACAATTTCATTATAAAACAATGCTGCACACTGCCCCAATAGAAGTGACAAGTTGCAGTTCAATAGTCCTATCTGTAATTTTCACATATTGTGCATAAATTTGGAGCAGAAATAAGCCATGTTTATGTCAGTTCTAAGTGGTGAAGGCTTCTGCTGCCATTCACAAGATGCTGAAGTTTAGCCAATTGGCTGTTTGAGCTGTCATAAGCTTCTGTTCCTGACAATATAAGGATACAAGGTCACAATGGTTTATTTAGTTTCATTTTGTTCATTCTGGCTGATATGTACGTGGCTGCATACAAACATAGTATTATCAAGCCTTGAACTCAGGGTGATCATTGTCTTGGTTGTCAGACAACCCCTCCCCCATAGAAAGTTCTGCTGAAGCAATTTCTCAAACATAAATTTACATCAAAACTGGCCAACTACTGCACCTGTTAGCCAACAACCACCCTGTGTTATTAAAGAGAAAAGAAAAAAAAATCTCAATGTATCTTCTCCAGTTCTCATTCTAAAGGTAATTCAAATTTCATAACTTTTTCTGAATTTGATTTGAATAGAAAAGTGACCCTCCTTGCTAGGAAACCTGGTTGTGGGCCTGGTTTAATAATGAGGTCAACACCAACACTCCTTTGTGTCACTTTTCATATATTTGTGGGAAAAATGCAACATTTTACGTTAATTTATCCTAATCTGTTCAGTCTGTGTGGACATTGTCATCATCTGTCTTTATCCATCTGTTCCCAGTCTGATTATAAAAATGTTTGCATTCAGTGAAAAACGGAAAAAAAAAGGAAAGTCAATTACACAAATTGTCTGACTGATGACCTTCATCTTTATTCTTTACATGTATTATTCCCTTTTACTAAATGAAAGACTAATTTCTCCTGCAGGAAATTAAGTACCTACAAAGGGCTTGTGCTGAGGCCAGTTCTGTCTCTCTGGTTGATGTACAGTGTCAGCTGGCAGACCGCAGTCATGAACTCATCCTAGGTAAAAAGACCACCTTCAGAGATGTACTGCCACAATTTAAACTTTTCTCTTAACTTCCGAACATAACTTTACAATGATTAGTTGAATATAATGGTCTTTACTTCCATTATAAGATCAGATTGATGCAAATGTGTTTCATTGTTGTTAATATTCAGTTAATGCATTAAATATTACTACTTGAATACAACACTATCTGACCATACTCTATAGTCATTAAAATTTGGTACATAATTAGTAGCATGAAAATGTGTATTTTCCTGTTTTGAGATTTCCGGTGGTAAGTTTGTTTTCTTACAATCGTTCAACAGAGATTACAGCCCTTAGGTCCAAGATTCATGAAATGAGAGAGATGACCCTTACACAGCAGCAAGAAATCAGAGAACAGATACGAGATGAATACGACCAGCTGGTCCAAAACTTATTTGGATCAACATTCTCACTGAAAAATAAGTTTGATCAGTTTGGGTGAGCTACCTTAATTATATTTAGTTAATCATATTACAGTAAACAGAATGTTGATCATCTGGACAGTTTATGTGACCCATGCCAGGACTATTTAGTGGTCTGGAAAGAAGTGATACCAGCCAAACTTGGGCAGGGAGGGGGTTGGCAGATGGGTGTGAGAAAATGCCAGAATGGTGAAAAATGTAGGGAGTGCTGTGGGTTGGGGTTGCACCTTGATTGATAATTTTGCTGTGTTTTTTGCTGAAAGTTTCTAGACTTCTCTGGTAATTGATCTGAATTATCAGATATTTACTAAAGGTTTTTTCATTTTTTAGTTTTACATTTTAATTCTCTGATGATATTTTTTTATTCTTTTTCTCTGGCTATCCCTACAGGAAAGGTCTGTATGATGAGTGTTATGGAATTGTGGCTGAAGTGAGGGAGGAATCAGCTGAAGCCATGAGCAGATACAAAGCAAGGTCTGCTGGATCAGGATGTAAGTATTTAGGGGTTTGTTGTGTCGTAAAATTGACAGGCATTTTGCTGGCTAAAATGAGCCTTTAAGTGTAAATGATCCACCAAAATAAAGTAACCTGGTTGTAAAGGATACCCAGGATTTTCCTGCTCCTACCCCCTCCCCTGTGGATATTTTTATTTCTGTGAATCTGTAAAGTTGAATGTGTGCTATGTTACATGCATGTCTGTAAAATAGGATGTAAAGGGGCCTAGCATCACCCCAAATACATTTACGTAATATGATCATATCTCTAAATAAACTTGGTGACTACACTTTGATTGATATTAATTCAAACAGTAGCTCTACTCTAGTCAGTCATTGATAACTTGTGCAGTCAGTTATGTCTCCCCCCTCCCCCCTCCCCCCCCCCCCCCATGCGCAGTGTGAATGTGTGGATGTGGCCTTTAAACTTAGGGCCTAGTGCTACTGTAACTTGTCTGGGAGCTGTACTAGACAGGGTTTTTTTTTGTTTGTTTTTGAATTGGAGGTAGGGATAGAAGTAGGTTTTGTAGGGAGAATTTTTACTGCCTGGGACAAAATTGTAGAGCCTTTAAATAATCTGAGGCATTAGATTGGGTACTTGTAATGATGACTGAGTGGTATATGCAGGCCAATATATGGACCCTGTCTCATAGAGAGCCACTTTGGATCTGAGGTTTGATTGTCATGCAATTGTCTGAATGAAATCAAACTTAAGATTGATTGTAACTCTTTATGAAACAGGGCCCTGGTGTTTCAAGACCTTCAGGATGTGATGATTGCATGAAGTCTTAATATAGTCATCTTGATGGTCTAATTTGAGGAAAGGAAAGTTGGGGGGGGGGGAGGGGAGAGGAAGGGGGTATTCTTGTTATATTCAGTTATCATAATAATCACATGTAGTCTTTCACCTAATACTCTCTTTAGTGTAGCCTTCTTTCAACATGATGATGATTTGGGTATTTTGCAAGAAAGGGGAATATTAAAGGCACACTGTGTAGCTAGCATGTATGAGAGCAGCAATTCCTTTGATATTCTGCAGCTAATGAAGTGATGGACATTAATATGAAGAGAGCTAGGACTCTACAACAGATGAGACAGGAAAATACTGAGATGAGTCAGTTGGTTCTGAAGATGAAGGCACTCACCAACTGGAAGCTGTCAAAGGTCAAGGAATCATATAATAAAAAGGTAGGTGTGTTCGTGGAGGGGTTTTGTTTTTAAAACTAATTAAAGTTTGATCAGCTTTTGTCTGAATATTTCTCATTGCATAAATTGGTACTTATCAAATAGCAGCAATTTTCTTATTTGTAAATTGACATATTTAGTTGTAACAGTGGGATCAACAGTGATAATTCTGAAGTTAAGAAGAATGCAAGTAGAATTTGTGAAAATAATTTTACTGATAATTCAGTGTAGACTTACAGTGGCTCACTATGTGGTAAACCATCGTAACATTCAGTACCATTTCCCATGATGGTGAACTGGTATCCAGCATACATTACAGAGTTTTACCATTTCATTGCTGGAAACAGTGTGCCAGTCTCATCAGAATGAATGTCTTTAAGCAAATTGTAAAAAAAATTACATTCCATTATTATAGGCAGACTTGGTGTGGGTCAGTTTTGAGAATTTTGTATCTGGTATGGGGGTGGGAAGGAGGGAGGAGTTACTTTGAAAAAATGTTGCTGACCAACACTACTAGTTTTAATAAATTATGAAATTTCTCCAAAAAATGTTTTTATACATTAACAGGTCAGTCAGCTAAAATCTGAGATTGACAAATGTAGGAAAGATTATTCGTACATCAAGATGACTGCAGAAGAAGAGGTCATTCTGCTCCGACAGCAAGTGGTGGCCTTGCGGAAAGCCCTGGCAGAATCTGAACATGAGAGGGAAAGTACATCAAAGCTACTCGAGAAAGAGGTAATGTACCAATTTTCATGATTATTAATTGATTTTAAGTCCCATATCAGAAGGAGGTAGCAATTTTGCATACAAGGTAAGGCCTGCTGCTTTTATGGTCAAATAGATACACGGGAGTAGTGCCGTGTTTCTTCTTGATGCTAAAAAAACTAATGATGTGGCTGGGGGGATATTGACAATGGTTTCTATCAATGAAACCTCTGAATATGAAGTCATGAAATAAAACTTAGTGAACTTTTAACCTGTAAAATAAATGTGAGAGTTGGATGAAAAGTTAGAAGTGGTGGAAATCAAAGGACTTTTTGTTCCAGTATTTTGTTCAGCTTTGAAGGAAGGAGGTCAGGAGGAGGGGTTAGTAGAGATGTAAGAAAGATACTCATCATGACCATATTGTTGTTTTTAGTCTTTGTTATATTACAATCTCTGCTGCTTTTACCTTAAAACATCATTCTCTTTCCAATCCATATTTGCAGTTCCGTATCAAAACAGAGAGGAAACACCGTGAAGACCAGGAAGCTTACAATGCCAGACAGATGGAACTGGCACGAGCTGCTAACGTCCAGAAGATGGTAAAGATACATTTGCTTAATAACGAGTTGAAAACAGTATTTTAAGTTCAGTAATCAGAATGGAACAGTTTTGTAGAGAGGCTTACAGTATGTACTTCTGCTTTTCATTTGGAGTGTCATCGCACTGATTAGTATGTATTGGTGTGATTTTGTCAAAGACAAATGAGAAGGGGCACCAGTAGGGCACTATGCCAAACTTTGTGTCTGCTACAAGGCTAGCCCAGCATTTGATATTTTAATGTATACGGGTACTTTGGTAATGATGTTTATTCATCTTGATGAAAACGTTTTCATTTCTGTTTCATTATTTAAACAAGTCATGCCCATCTCACATTTAACATAGCTTTAGTTAACTTTATAACAACAGTCAATATAAGCATGGATCAATTTCTGAAAGTTCCTTAGTTTAATGTGGATTTCACAGTATTCCACCATCCACTCGTTCCCGCTTTCACCAGATTGAAGACATTGATGACAAAGAGGTTCGCCTTAACTTACTGTCAGAAGATCTACACAGGACCACCCACCTCCATCAAACGGCCCAAGAGAAGAATCGCCGAGACTTCACCCAAGTGAAACAGAAGCTCATTCATGAGAGAAATCTCAAGCTGGATGCCTTTCAGAGAGTGGATGAGCTTCAAGCTCAGGTTTATGACTATGAGGCTGCCGTATCTAGCATATCAAGACCATTTACATCAATGAGTGAGTTCATTGCTTGTTCTGTATTTATCTTCTGAGAGCTTTTCTACTTGATTGGCTACATCTTGATCTTGTGAATAGAATGCTTTTAAAATGTGACAAATTTGTCATTTTTGGGATTATTGTTATCAGCTGGAATTTCTCTGCTCCACAACTTGTCGGAGGGAGATTCACTGAAAGTTTGTACAGCATTTGATAAAATTTCACAGCTGAAACTGAAACCTTCCTACATACTGAAATAAAACGTTTAGATCTTTTTTAAAGTTGGATGTTTGGGAAGGCTTTTATTGGCCACTGGGAATTGGGGGCAGGATTCTTAGTGACACTGACTATGGCAAGTATATTTAAATAACAGAGACATACAGCCTATTTGACTATCATGAAAAAACAAAAAATGTATTTGTTTTTAGCTTAACTGTCAAAGGAAACACTTGAAACTGAAAAAGTGGTTGGTCATCAGATTAATCCAAATTTTATCCCTAAAAATGATTGAAACTGTTTTGATTAGAAATTCAATACCCCTCTCATTGTTGTAAAGTAAGTACATGATTTTCCTGTTTGTTTTTCATCTGTGGTGTGATTTGAAGCAAAGCCATGATGCATTAATTGTGTATGTATTTTGCCATCATCATTTTTACCACACAGGTTTATTCTCACCTGGCAGGCTACCTCGTAAGTGTGGTATAGAATCCTCTTATCACCCACACCTATTGAAATGTGCACCGATCATTTACCATCATCCCACCCTGCACCCAAAAGTAGTAGTAGTAGCATGAACACATTTTAATACACGATACATATTATAACCATAGAACATTTTTTGCATGAAATCAGTGTCTGGAATATTGTAGAACAATTTAAAGTTTATCATGTTTCTAATGGTCATGCCATCACGCCACCATGTTGGGGTAAGGAGGGAGGCCAGAATGTACATATATGCACAAAGTGATCAAGAAATGAAGTCGGGTGGTGATACCACTGGTGCATGTATAGCATACGGTGTATACGCACTGCTGCACGTGCATAGGTCTATTGTTCAAAACACATAAATACAAGCTTTTCATGTGTGCCTCCAATATGGCTGGGTAATCAAAACATGGCATCATATAAAATGACTCTATTGTATCCCACATTTGGACAGATACCACCAGAAGGTACTGTATGGTATTATTTTAGCAGTTTTCACAAAGTACATAGTCACTTTTCAGGTCTTGATGCTCTTGTGAGAGCAGTTAAGATAAATTAACTTTTGATTGGCAAACAATATTATTTCCCATTCTTTTAATTTAATGTAAAGTCAAATGGGTTTACAGATCAAAACAAACCTGGCTAGTAACATCTTGTGCATACCTATTGCTTAACCATTTACTTTGTCTGTAACTTACTGTCTGTCAGGTTTATTTCCTCATGTTATCAATTCTTTTGAAAATACTAGCTAATGACTTTCAAAAATTAGAACTAATTTTTGCATTTTGTGTAAGAAATAAACTGTAGATTTGGCAAAGATATTAACCCTTACATTATTACTGAAAGTCCCTTTGTGATGTTTATTTTACAATATCCTTCTAATTACATGTATAATAGTCTTGTTAAAGAAAAAGAAAATATTGGCAGATTATGGAAGTCTTGTTAAAGGAAAAAAAATATTGGTAGACAATGCAAGACTGTAGGAATGTATGTGATAGTACTCTAAAGCTGAGACTGATGTATTCAAGAAGCTCTTGCAAAAATATAAAGAAGTAAATATTGACTACAAGTGTAAGGCAGTTGTATCAAAGATTAAATAGTTTGTCTTGAATAGAACAAAGGTTGATTGTTTCTCTTTGACAAAGATAAAATTAGTCACAACATAAAACATATCATTGTGTACATCATCTAGCCCCTTTATTTGGGTAGCTATGATGCATTTTATTTACCATACTTAAAGCAAATACCCACTTCATGTAACTGATACCAAGTTCATACTGATAAGTACTAAGTATCAAAATGCCAGTGAAATGGTTGAACTTGTAAGCCACCCACCAAGATGATGTAATTTAGAAGCCTAGAGGATTTCTAATACAACTGTGGGTCTTGGCACCATAAAACCAGTACTCTCAGTCCGTAGTTTTATGTTTTTAACAAGCTTACTCAACCGATCTTTTTGCATGTTACCATAGCAGCAATTTTCTTTCATGTAACATATAAGCTTCAATTAAACCCCTTTTCACTGCATTTTAACTTTCTCTTACCAAAACAGTAATTATAGCAACCTGTAATTATAATCTTGTACATTTCTTTGGAAGATTGATTAACTGTAGAAGTTAGAATCATTCCATTGTAATTTTATATTAACCTCATGGTTTTCATTCCATTTATATACTAATGAATGTTAAAGACTTACATGAATATGTCAGTGACTTTTCACTGATACTTAGGTTAAAATATTAGCGACTTGTTATTGGTACTTTGTTCAAATGTCAGTGACTTCTTACTGTTACTAAATCGAACATCTGTGACTTGTTGCTTACACTATGTGGAAATGTCAGTGATATATAACTACTGTAATACTAACTTGAAATATTGGTGACTTTTTACTGATACTAGGTTTAAATGTTAGTGACTTCTTGCCTGATACCAAGTAGAAATGTTAGCAACTTGTAACTGATACTGTACTAATGTAAAATGTCAGTGACTTATGACTGATACTAAGTTGAAATATTGGTGACTCATTAGTGATACTAGGTTGAAGTGTCAGTGACTTCTTGCCAGGTACTAAGTAGAAAATGTTAGTGACTTGAAACTGATAATGTACTAATTTAAAATGTCAGTGACTTATAACTGATACTAAGTTGAAATATTGGTGACTCTTTAGTGATACTAAGTTGAAGTGTCAGTGACTTCTTGCCTGATACTAAGAAGAAATGTTGGTGACTTGTAACTGATACTGTGCTAATTTAAAATGTTAGTGACTTATAACTGATACCAAGATGAAATGCCATAAGCTTATTGCTGATACTAATTGGAAATGTCCGCGACTTATTACCAATAGTAAGTTGAAATTTAAGTTACTGGTCAATAATGGTAAGTTGAAAGTTAATTTACTTGTTACTGATACTATTAAAGATAATACTCAGTCATGGTGGTACAGATAGCTCTGTGACTTACTCATTTTATGATACTGCAGATTGGTAAAATCTTAACAATTTATTACATGTTCACCAAAAAGCCAGATTTTACTGCCATGGATATTTAAATCCAACTTTTATGAGACTAGCTTTTCATATTGTAGATGGAAAAAATTGTCCTTCATCTCTGACTGCATTATCACATGTATTATCAAAGTGACTTGCAATTTTAGCAAATTAATTATTAAGCAAAGGTACAGTAACCTCAAGACAAAGAACAATGGTATCTTGGCTAACCTTCTTTTACAACAAGGATATTTGTTTTACAAGGATATCATGTTGATACCAGTGTTTGTTTAAAAGATTGGTTTTGTATAACATATATGCAAGAGTTCGTGCTGTAAACTAAGTTTCCTAAAGTTTGAGACAAGGTGTGGTTTTTGCTTCATGCGCAATTGTTGGAGCTCTTGCTATCGGGGTACAATTTTATTTTTAGTGGGGTTTTGTTCATATATTTTGGGAAAAATTGCCCCCTCCCCTTTTCCAAAAATAAGGAAACCTGGGCTATGGTGGGTTTCAGAGGGACAATTTTAACTGTTTTTGTTGGTAATTTTTTTAGGAGGGGAGGAAGACAGTTTTCTTAACATTGGTATTGTTGCAATTTTTGTCTTGTGCTCCTGTGTATAAAATATGATCGTTGCTATGGATGTAGACACTAATTAAGTACATGAACTCTTTAAACATACTTAAAAAAGATTGTGATGATCACCCCAAAATGGCAGACTAAAATTTTGCAGAACTGTTTTACACAAGAGTCTTGGGTCCTAGATTAGGGAAGTTATGTCCATGTTTGGGGATTATAGCCAGTGCTTACTTACAAGGGTCCTTAAGACTGTTATTGGTAGCAATACCCCCACCCTGTTAAAGCCTCCCACTGCCCTGCTACAGTGCTTTAAATGGTGTGATGGATACATTGAGATAAATTCAGTCACTGTCATAATTTCCATCAAGGAACATGTTGAAACATTGACATACGAAATGATCTTAAAATATCTCTGTAACAGGAAGATGCTTTGATTCATGTTTAAATTAAGAGCCATACAAGTGATGTCATGACATTTCTACCATACTTCATCAGCTGCATAAGTAATGTAAGAAACTCCTCAACAGCACTACTGCTAACTCTAGCATAGCCAGTATCTTAAATGATGACTGTTTCTGTTTTAACAGCGATGAGATCTAGAGCCAGCACCTCTCTGGAGAAATCCATCAAGAGCAGAGCGTCTAGTTACAGAGATACCCCTGTCAGCAGTACACCCTGGCCACCAGGGGCAAGCTTTCCTCCAAATTACCAGCAGAGGTCATTGACCCCAGATCCAAGGATGATTTATCAAGCGGGGGATGATAAGTTGGATAGGATGACGCAGAGACCTAAGACGGTGAGTTAATGTGTTACAAGTCACGGAATATAAATGCATGTATTATCTTTACCCTGAGAAGATGTGGTGAGCTGTGTGTCATACAATGTTTGCACACTCTATGTTTGCAGGAAAGCAAAGAGAATAGTACTGTTATATAAATTGTACCACAAAATACTTTTTATATGTATTTAAACTGTGAATGTTGATCCAAGGAGCAACTCAACAAGCTAGATAACTCTCTGCCCTTCCCTCCTCATCTTCCCTCCCCCTCTTCCCTTCCCCTTCCCTCCCCCCTCCCCTCCCCCATCCCTCCAGTTTGCCATCATTGTTGAGTGTAACATGTTTGTGTTGGTACTGCATGTTTTTCTTCAATGGCTACTCTTTTTATTGAAAGGAGGGTGGAGGGGGATTACAAGTACAGTTCCCACATACTGTTCCTATTCATGTTAAGTGACATAATATGGTGAGAACATATACATGCTAAAACATCTGAAGTAACACAGGGCGAGTCCTCATTTGGATGACATCACTTACATACAGTGTGTGGAAGTAAGTCTGTACTCAGGGTTATGCAGATTTGGCCCAGTAACTTAATTCACTTTGTTTCTATTGTTTTATTTTTTAATGGTGTTACTGAAGTTGTACTTACCATTTTGCCTTTATTTTATCCTTTACACTTCACTAGGTTGGCAGCAGACTGAGAAATAAGATAACTGAACAACTTCTGACCAACTTGGAGCCAGACAATCATGAAATGATCATGCAACTACAGGCCATGGAACAATCTAACACGAAGTATAAGTAAGGCAACTGATGCATGGTTGTAAATGGTAGTATTTGAAGAGACAGGGACACGATGGAGTAAGTAGTGAGGAGGAAGGGTAAGTGTGTAGTTGGGAAGGGAAGGGATAAAAGGATGTCTGAAAATAAAAATGCCTTAGCAGTCTTCCATTTGGAATGGGGCAGTGTAAGGAGGTGAACATCGAAAGGGTTCTCTTTAGTAGAAACTTAACCACGAGACATATTTAAATTGACATTTGATAGCAGTGTGAATAGTGTAAAGTACTAAGTGTATTAGCAGTAGGGGTAACAGTTAATGAAAATTTTGTAAAATGGTTTTGAGGGTAAGCCCCTAACCCCTGCTCCTTTTAATTGTATCATTGCATATGATGAAAGATTGATATGTTTATTAGAGGGGTGTGTGAACATATTCTTCCTATTTCTTGTGGTGCAATGTTTAAAAATTAAATCATGTGATACCTTGATTCTTAGATTTTCATATTATTCAGAGAGTTTTATAATTATTTTGCTACATTTTCTCAGAGAGATGAAAAGGCCCAATATATCTATTTTTCAAGAAATTGGAAAAGTGGTTAACTATTTTCTAATTAAAGATTTGTTGTTTTTAGTCAACTGTCAGAAGAACCTGGTTGGCTCTGGTATTATTGTAATGTAATTAGCTTTACTTGTCAGTGCCTTGTAAATATTGTGAATATACCTTGACAGTATTCAAAGCCTTGTGTGCAGGTGCACAAATGTTTTTAAATTGATGACTCCATAGTATTGAATAGCATCAAGTGACGTTTTTCATTGCAGTGTATTTTACCTTGAACACATTTTAAAGGAGTATTTAATGTGAATGTCTCGACTTGAACCAATTGGTTGGAAACTGGGACGTTAAACCTCATCTAACTAACTAACTTAATGTGAATGCCTTAATCTTCAAAATTTCCAAATTTATAATTCTCAAGGTTCTCCAATCAAAGCTGTATATATCTATAGACAGAATGAAACTGATGGAATGAGAAAAAAAAAATCAGTGAAATAATAACCAATTGTAGTTGGTATTTACAGTCAGTATTTTGAATATATTTGAAAGTGTGTGTAAGTAGTTACTGTGTATTCATTTGAAGAGATTTGAAAATTTCAATTAAAGAATGCCATTGTTCTTCCTTCACAGAATCCGTCCAATACGTTACCTTGCGTACATATTTAAAATTATATTTTGTATATACATATTGTAATTCATTTAGTTTATTCAGTGCATGTAATTTGCAAGTCTCAATAGTCATCGTGTACAAAAGGTCACCCTTAGTTCCCAGAAAAAGCTTCCATTTAAGGCACTCATGAATAAATTTTCCAAAGGGCTCTTAGCCTTGGGAAATTAATGGTGTCAGGGTCTCCATGAAACAAACTCTCCAGTGTCCAGTTACATAACTGTACACTACATGAAGCAACAGGGACACTTGGCCTTCTGGAGGTCTTTTGTACAGGGCTTTGTTGTTTTGGTCCCTTGGTGTATTATTCCACTTAAGTGTGCTGTCATTTATTTTTACACTTCACCTGTAGGTACATACTCATTTTCAGTGGAGGGATGACAGTGCTTTTGTAACAGTTTGGTACTATGTTTGCTTTCATCCTTCAGATTTGGTTTATAACTTTATCTTTCTTTCATTGATTGGTAAAAGGTTAGCAGATACTGGTGAGATCATGTGGCTGAGTCTGTCCATGAATTAAAATGTCTTCGTAGAGATTAAGAATGGTGAAAGAAGTGATCGATTCTTTCCCTCCCTGTTATATTTATAATGTTGTAGTATGAATATAAATATTGTCTATATTGTTAAAATATTTGTTCCTTCATGATATGCTGGTATTCTCAAAGGATGGCACAAACAGCTACCAGTGAGCAATAGAACATTTGGACATTTGAATATGTTACATTGCAGTGAATCAAGGTTTCCTATCTTGATGTGTTATTGGTGTAGACCTTATGCATATGATGTCACAAAGGAGAAAGTGCTCCCTCGTTTGGAGGAAAATGGAGGAAAAGCGCATATCATTGCAAGTTACACTGATAAATGCAGACAGCTGATTTGTCAGCCAATCATGTACGCGCGTAAGTCTACTACACGTGCGGCGAAATCCACACCGTTCATGCACGTTTGCTTCATTGTTTTCCTCCAAAATGACGTTAGTGTGATGTCACTGCATAAGGTCTGTTGAATAGCAACTACTGAATGGCACGGTATTGTATCTGATAGGTTTGATTTAGTAAGTGTTACCAAATATAGTCATTGATTTCGTGATGAAAACTGTAATATTATGAAACCTTTGTTGTTGAATACGTCCCTACAGCCAATTCCTTATAAGTTTTCAACCTGTAAGTTTCACTTCATGAAATTTGGCCCCTAAAAGAAAGAAAGAAAGATCAAAAACATTCTCAATTCCACTCTGAGAATACTTTTTGGATATAGGTATTTATGTGCTATATTATTCAGCTATGTGTGTGAAACCCTGAGTTCAAATTGTTTGAGATAAGGTCTGCTATCTTCCCTACAATAAAGTTCCAGTTGTACAATTTGCTTGACATTCTGTTTTCGCCAAGTTTATTGTCATGCCGTGTAGGTCTATAGTGCATACTCTTACTCCAGGGTAAGGTTAAAGTGTCCTGGGTGCAAGAGCTGAGCGTCAGCTCTGATAGTATGGTAAATAACTGTATCCAATATTACTTGTGACAAAGATTATAATCAATGTTAAACAGATTTTTAAGTTAGTGTTATCTCTGGAGTGAACTTTGGAATTTATGCTACCATTTTGTGGATGTTTACCTTCAAACACTTAATCTTGGTGGGAATGTGATTTAGCCAGGGAGCTGCAACTAATAGAGTTGCTGTCATTAGTGGCATTCTAATATACTTCAGTTCTTGAAACACTTTACACTGAATGTTGTCTTCCTTGACAGGTCAGGTGTACAATGTGTCCTCTAGCCTAGATCAAGGGACAGGAGAGGCAGTATAATAGTTTGGGGGGGGGAGTGGGAGGCATGAAAAGTACACAAGCTTTCATTTTCCTTTTCCTCCTCTTTCCATTTTTTTCTTATTCTTCATTTTCCTATGTTTTTCTCTATTTTTCTTTTTTCGTCTGCCTTCATTTTGTGCCCCCCTGGCCCATGTAGGGAGGGGCAGCTGCCCCTTCCTGCCCCCTTTATTATGCCACTAACCACATACTCTTAAGTTGTACTGCATAGTCCATGTCACGCCCTACTCCTAGAACTGTTGTGCTCCATACATACTCTTCACGTGTTGAACAGCGCAATGAACTGCCAACGAATTTTGACGCTGGGGATGCTTTCATACAAGTACAAAGGAAAACTATGTTGTTTATAATAGTCGTCAGGGTTGTAGCATGCAGGGTGGGGGAGTTGATTTCCAAATCGTAGGCTAAATGAAATTGGGCCTATTTGAGGAAAAATACTGAAACGCTGAAAATTTCTCTCTTCTAATTATGATTTTAAGACTCTGAAAACCCGGAAAATTGCATGTAAGGGTTCCTTTTTACCTAAATCAAGGGTTCCTTTTTACCTAAATTTTCCCGGGAAGCCCCGACTCCCGCTATGGACGCGTCCTTGTATGAGTTACTCTTCCTGACAAGTGTACCCTCTTTCTCTTCATGATACCCAACTTAAATACACCAGCACACACACACTAAAAGAACTTTAGTATTTTTCCTACTGTGCCACAGCATGCTTTTTTAATAGCCCGTTATTACCTTTAATTAAAGACTTCACTTTTAATCGTGATCAAATCTACCCTTTCTTCTTGAAATCTAAATTTGTTTCTAAAGCATGAAGTGAAAAAAGAATGTTTAGATGCAAATTACAAAGTCTAAAATGTGCCATTTCCCTCATCTGCAAGGCATTTCGTCCAATCATTTTCTTGCAAGGCTTATGTTACAGCTACGCGTCAACCGACGGTGTCTCACACTTGCAAACTAAGAGGGAGCAGCCGGGTTCGGGTACTAGCCTTGTAGGGTTGCAGTGCCACAACCGGAATATCAGTAAATAAGGAGAATTTCTAATCATGTAAACCTTTCAAAACTTTACCAAGGAAAGCACCATTTTAGATCTAGATCTGAGAACCCCCTCCCCCCCAAAAAAAATGTCAAAGAACAGAGGATGTCACCCTTCTCCTTAGACAACAGCCCTTTCAATTAAACCCGACCAAAAATAGAAAAAAAGATCACTAAATAATGAGTATTCCTGAACATGTAATCAGTTCAACGGTAATACCAAGCTTAACCAAAGATAGCACCATTTTGCATCTAAGCCACTTCACACAGCCAAAACTTTAGGGGTGTCGTCCCCTCCTCTCAGACAGCACCCTTGTTTTATGCCCAGCCAAACAGGAAAAAGTCACTAAATAATGACAATTTCTAAAGATATAATCAGTTCGAACCTTTGCTAGAGACAGCACAATTTTGCAACTAAGCCAGGCCTTACATGTTACCTTCCCTCGGCACCCTCCCGCAGGATGGCGTCCATGGTGATCGAGTGGTAAAGGTGGGCCCGACCGGGTGTGGTGATGTGCTTAGATAGTGTTATGAACTCCCCCCCCCCCCGAATTTCGTCGGCCCTGGTCGTATATGACATTTCACTACGCTATCTCATAAGTTTTATTATTTCATAAGTTTATAAACTACCATGGTTCCCCAAATGAAGCTGGTATCGATGCGGTGAAAGATTTATTCAACGGTGGAAACCTCTGGAGGTAGGAAGATGACATTTAAACTCCAATAAAATCCATAGGGTAGGGGTGGGGGCCAAATTCCCATAGTTAAATGTGGAAGGACACAAATATGCTTCTGTCCCCGTCAAGGACGAAAACCCTTTATTTGTTCCCTCTGTAAAAAATGTCAAAAATACGCACTAATTTCACTTAAATATGTCCAATATGTTGCACCAGATTGCATCTTAGGCTCCTCAAATACACAAAAATTTTCAGAAAGGGAAGGGGTACCCCTCCCCTTAAAACCCTCCCTCAGGACGACGGTCCAAAACAGCGTTCAGTCCCCCTTTTATGATTAAATCAATTCAGACAGGGCCACTGGAAAAAGCCGATCAACACGTTTATAAACAAAGTATTATGGAGACCGTATTTTGCTGCCCCGCCTGCTAGTTTATTTTTCGTAGGATGCCTACAGAAAATTCTTGTTTTCAAAAATTTTTCAAAATCGTTGTTAGGGTTAAATTTAAGGTTAAGGTTACGTGGATTAGGAATATTTGAGACCTGTTCTTTCATAATCCGGTGTCAGAATTACAAAAAAGGGTCGAATAGTGGTTATTTTGGAATTGGAGATGTGGCCTAATTTGGCCAGTATTTCCAAGAAGCTGATTGGAACACTGCCATGGATCTTCCATTGCCATACTACGAAAAAAAAAAAAAACCTCGCGCCCCGCCTTACATTACGCCATTCTCAACTCTCTCGTTCAACTATAAGTTCTCCCATTCAGAAAGTCGTGCGCGTCAGGTCTTTGCTCAGTTCAGCTGTCGATTAGTGTGATCAGGGTTGTGCCTGTTACGCCCTACACTTTGAAAGTAACTAGTTATAGTTACAGTTATTTTTAAAAATGTAACTCGATACAGTTTCTAGTTACAATGTTGATAAAGTAACTAGATACTTTTCAGTCAAAAATAACTGCAACTCTTTAACCTGAAGATACAGTCGTCTTGTCCGAGATGGGGGTTGATAACAGATACCGTAGGGACGGGACATGGGAGTCATTGCTGTAGTATAGGCTTTTGAATGTCAGCTCTCCTAGGAGACATGAGTATGATAGCACGGTGAGGTACAAATTTTAACCAATAAAATTTTAAATCGTCACTTTCTGAAGTTATGTTTCCTGAGTACCAAACTCAGGTCCCACTCCAATGCAAATATTAGGAGGGGTAGTATACAATGAAGGTCACGCACCACGGTTGACTCTCTCGTCAAAATATTTTGAAATTTCAAGGACTTCATCTTCCCGATTTATGAATAACGGTCTTCAATTATTTTTATTAGGATAAACTTCAAGCCATTTAACCATCTCAATACTCTAGTACCGGTCTCCCTTGGATATACTGACTGTTTTTAGTGTACAGATTTAATAACATTTCAAAAAATAAATTAATAAATAAAACAAACAAAAAAAGGACAAAAGCGTAAATTCATACTTCTGATTCATCAGGATGTCATCCGGAATACATGAATAGACGCTCGGTGACTGGGGCATGCGTGGTACCACTTTATAAACATGGCTGCAACACCTGAGTTCTTGCTCGAATCCCGGTTTTAGTAGAGTGACTCTAAAGTGGCCTGGAATGGGAGGTTCCGTAATCAGAATTAGCCCGGAATGGACTGCAACTGAAAGCGGACTCAGAGTCTATTGTATCGGAGTCTTCAAAAATGAAAATCCCTCTGAGTATCATTAAAGGTCCATTGTTATTGGTGCAAAATGGAAAACATGAATGATAACGCACAGTCAACTGATAACAATATAATGCCGGACTACCGTATATGAAATTGATTCCTTGTAATGACCTTATTAATGATGAATCAGGTAGGCCTACATGTATGAGACAGTGTAAAAACCATATTTTATCATGCTCAAAGAGACAAGTCTCGAAATTAGAGCGCGTAGAATCAGGCCTGGCTGGAATTGGGCAACTGGAATCGGAATAAGCTGATTAGACAGTGGTTTTTGGCACAGTCATCATGAAGTCACAATAGGCGATGACTTAAAACATGTCAAAGTAGTGTTTGGATCTGTTTCTGTAGGTTAAACTGTTTCTGATGTGTACTATTCCCGCTTTGTCCTCTGCAGGTCTGGAAAAGCTTGAAAAATCAGTTAGGTCACTGACGCAATAAAAAAGATTACTGGAGTATCGTTGAGTATCTTACAGAGTCCTTTATGATATTATACACCTCATGGACAATAAATACGTTTGTTATTTTGATTAATGACTAAGGCACACAAATCAAGTTTCAACTAAGTTATAAGAATGGCTTTATGTCAAAGCCTCACCATGGAAACTCAAGTGACCGTGCAAGCCACATATCAGCTTGTGATCCTAAATCGTGAAGAAAATTTAATGGTGGTGGGATGACGACAATAAAAGAGATGACTGACAAATGTATCAAACATGACGTCACCACCAAAGTGCCATCAGTTTGAAAATTTTCTGTTACTTTTACAAATAAAATGTAATTTGTGATCATTGCGACTTTTTATTACGAAAAAGTAATGGAACCAAAATGTTACGCCGTTATAATTAATTTGACCCCAGGTTGTAACTAGTTACTTGCTCCGTTACAAAACTGTGAATGTAACTCGTTACACGCAGTGGGGTTCCGTTACACAAATGTAACAGCGTTACTTCCCAACCCTGTTAGTGATGCAGAGGAAGCGTTATCCATCCCTCAAAGGAATCGGAAAGTGGCAACAGATTTGGGTAACACTCTTGTCCATCATATGGATGGGAGAAGGGGGTGCGTTAAATGATTTGGGAGCGATTAGTACACCCTGTCTTGTTATTCCTCAAGCGCTCTTCGAAAAAAAAGGCGAATCTCACCGATACAGTGGCGTAGCTACGGGGGGGCATGAGGGGGCACGTTCCCCTACGACAAAGCCGTACCACCCCAGTTGCCCCCTACGGAAAATTTTGGAATGCACAGTTATATATATATTAGTCCTATAGAGAGGGAGAGAATTCAGAAATTGTGCCGTCCCAGGAAAGTTTCGTGACCCACCAGTGCCCCCGTGCTCAAAAAATCCTGGCTACGCCACTGCACCGGTGTTCATCCTCTAAAAGTTGATACAGAGTCCAGAGCCAAAGTGGTGTGCTCACCCTTGATACAAATTATACAAAGTTCTAATTACGATGGAGGTGGGTCTTCCTCAAATGTGCCTACATCCGCGTCATGGCAGTAGCCCAACATCTTTGGCGTCAAGTTATAAGCCAAGAAATCATCACTTTACTCTTTAGAACTCTGAATATTTATTATAATCACGCCTCTTTCTTTCAATAGTATACAAGCAGTGACCGAGCTTAGGAGAATGGGGGGGGGGGGGGTCTATTACAAGGTGTTCCAACGGACTGTGTAGGGATGCTTTAATTGTAGTACGTAGATACCCAATGCCCTAGCACGATCTAATTCATATACTTTTTTCAACCTTTTTTCTTGGATTTCCCCAGCTGATACAAAACTGTTTCCCCGTTCCTCAAGTTTCCCAAATATTCTACAACGTGCTGGGGTCAAAAGCAAGAAGCCCCATGCTTACAAGGGCTCTGGGGGTCTTAACTCAGGAAAATGGCGGAAATTAAACACTGTTTTATGCGAATGTCTGGCATCTGAAAATCGAGATAACACAAAGAGCCATAATTTTTCATGAAATTGTATATCCTTGTGTGACGGCTCCGCAAATTACGATCATTAATCGTTCGATATGGCCAAAAAGGAAGATCTAGACGTCTTAGTACACTCCTCCCCAGAGAGGTTTGAACGTAAACTCCATTACACGGTGATTTCCTAGCTTCTGAAAATAAAGATCAGTATTGAAAGAAAACCTTTAATGGCGTTATGATGCTCTGAGTGTCAGGTGACAACTGCAATTTTCGGAATAGGCGAGCCGGTTATTATGATCAAAATGTTTACAAAAGCAAACTTACGAAGTTGCCTATCAGAAAGGAGTCCGATGCTCCTCTTGAGTCATTCCTACCAGTATTCCAATTTTTTTACCCTTTTTTTCAGGGATCTCTTTTCACACATTTTGGAGGAAATCCCCTATGAAGTTTATCAGTGCGGGCATTTTGGGGTCTGCAGAGGGCCGGGCCTAATTTTTATTGCTTATGCTGACAATTATCTTGAAGGGGAGGTGAGCAATTTTTGAAACACCATTTTTGTAGCCCTCTTCGACATCTGCCGGGCGCAATTTTGGCGTCTGCGGGGGCGACGAACCTCTTTGCATTTTGTATGACTTTGCTGATTCCCACCCATCCCTGGCTGAGAAGCAGTAACCTAAGAGAATCTTTAACAAAGGTCGCGGGTGGCATGTAGACAATTTTTGTGCTAAACTACCTCATAGATCAGCGTCTGGTGGGCCGCGGAAGCGACGTTTGGTGGGTCTTAAAGTCAGCCTGAAAATATCACTGATTTAGGTTTATTATTTGTTCTTATATCCTTTGTTCTTATATCGTCGTCGTCATCATCATCATTTTTAAATTTGGTTTATCTCATACACCTTTGAATTTTAGTAGTGTACTGCTTAGTCTTGAAACTTGTCTCGTATGGTTAAGTTAGCAACACAAGTGCTACTTGATTTTCAGTTCATGTCGAATGGTGGTCCTTGAGCAATTTCAACTGTCAAAAGTGGGCCTTGAGTAAAAAAGGCTTTCGTCCCCCAGTATTGGTCACCGACTATTTGCTGGTATTTGCACTGTGTGAGACATTGCCCTCTCCAATAATCTGGGTGAAGGGGACGAAATATCTTTGATATTTTGGCAAAAACCGTTATATTTAGTGATAGTTGTGTAAATATTAGACTTCCCAACGACTCAAAGGTCTTAATGAAAAACGATGTCCTTCCTAACTGAATTATCGAAAGGGGCTATATGTCGAACATGCACACCAATTTTAGCAAATGCTCATCGAACATGTACTGGTAAGTGTGCGAGAGAAGTGAAGGGGGCACTTCTCGCGCACACTAACCTGTGCATGCTCGATGAGTATTTGCTAAAACTGGTGTGCATGTTAGACATAGCCCCCTTCTGATAATTTAGTTGGGAAGGACAGAGTACGTTTAATATTTTGGCAAAATCGGCAATACCGGTACTTCCTATTATTTGCGTATAGGTGTATACAAGACATAATCCCTAGTATGTTGGTCGAGGCCGGTCGAAAATATCTCATTTCTTTTGTCAACGACTAGGGCGAAGAAACGGGGGAGGTTGCGGGATTACAACCCCCACTTTCAAAGAACTCCCCCATTAACTTTGTGTTTTTCACACAGTTAATTTTTTGAAAGATCGTCAACCCAACCCCCCCCCCCCCCACACACACACACTGTTGAGAAGAAATCGTGCCTGTCATCGACCGTGATATTTAGCTGAGTTGATACAAAAATGACACAATTTGGTTCATATTTTAGCCAAATCTAGTGAAAAAGTTGACAAGATCCTGGTTAGTACCCTTATGAACAACATCCTTTTCAGCTTATAATGGGACGCAGGGGCGGATCTAGGGTCTTTTCTGAGGGGGTGTCCAACATAAAAAGGGCACATTAATTTTTTTTTAAATTTGGTTCGATCCCATAAACGTCAGCGATAATAGAATTTGCCGCATATTGACATAGAAAGGATAAACCAAGAGACATGCAAAAACTGGAATTAAAACCTGGAATCTAAACGGTGAAGTTGCAGAGCGCGCGAAGCGCGCGAAATTTTTTTTTTTGGGGTAAGCCTACATTTGTAAGAATTTGTACTAATTTAAAGCTTATAGAAAAATCGTCCGAACAGTTGGGCCCTATCGGACATAACTTTATTGTTCTTCCCTCCTCGAGTCACTAGTCGTACCCTACGACAGACACAAGTGAACGTTAACCAGGTTTAGCGAAATGCGATTCAATTCCCGACATTAACATTAATCCATGTATTCTACTTATTAATTTGAAAAGGTGGAAAGGGTATATTTAGCTATAAATATAACGGAACTGAGGAAGAGTGGACAAAGCGTACCGAAAATTTTGGGTTTTATCCCAGAAATTACCCTTATGAAAGCCAAAATAAGTAAACCAACCATGGGTGGCCGCAGAATTTTCCCAACAGGGGCCGGGCTATGTCAACTACCCCAAGTTTCGACATTTCGAGGGGATGATGAGAAGGGCAAATAGAAGAACCACATTATCCCATGCCACTGTAGCCATATTTTGCATTATATCACTTACTACTTCAAGATCCGAGTTGCGCACTGATAGTGTTCTTTGAATCTGGATAGTGAAATTGAAAAAGCGCGCGAAGCGGGCGAAAATTTTTGAAAGGCTTACACATAAAACATGACGAAACGAAAAAAGAACTGTAGGGTTTGTAGACCGTATCGGGTGTAACATATCGAAACCACTTGGACTACACGATGAAATGGCCAAACTGCTCCGTAAGTCGCTCACCAACTGACTGTACCGCATGACACACACAAGAGAACACCAACTAGGCTTTGCGATATGGGATGAAAGTTACGACCTTTACATAAACTGTGTACTCTGCCTATATGTTGCTTGGTATGAGGTGGACAGGACTTGTGCTATCCTTCTATGTGGAATGGAACTATTGAAGAAAACAGAGTAACTCTACAGCGCGCGTAGCGAGCCGAAAATTTTGGGTTCTTATTGGAGAAATTATGCTCTTGAGAGCAAAAAGCAGGACGGTAAACCGTCGGGGCGACTAGTTGTCGTCGGGGACTGCATACTTTCGATTAAGACTCCCCGACGAAATTGTAAAACTTCCTCGATAGGGGGCCAGCCTTTTCCGACGGGGGAGGAGGGTATGAACCCTTCCCTCACCTGGCGCCACCGTTATCTCGACTGGGGGAGGGGGTTAAAACAATGCTTGTTGTGTTCCCTACATTGTTTCGGCGCGACTGTTAAAAATACTCTGTCAGAACAGATGATTGAAGTCGAATGTTTGTTTTTTATTTGCGACAGCAGACCGATCATCGGTCCAAGGACTTCAAAAAATTGAACCGACTGGCATTGCGTTATTTGACCTGGTGGTGGTTGTACATAGTAATTTTAAAAATGAAACAAACACCGATTAGTCTATTGTGACTTCTGGTCAACTCTTGGCTGTAGACTTTAACCTAAGATTGGCTTTTTATTCCCATCACTATAGGGCAACACTAAAAGAAGAGAGTAATTCCAGACCATGAATATCATAGCGAAACATATTTACCCTATCTCTCTTGAGAGGAGGGATACTAGCGGGTGGAGGGAAGGTTTCGTAGATGTAGTGTGAACCGATCATTATTTTGTAAGACCAAAGGACTAGCAGTGACCTTTTGGAATCAATATTAAAACCCAATAGTAATACGTTGCACAAAGCGCTAGCTAGTGAGTATGAGACGTAACATCTGCGTGTTTGTATTACTTTGAATGTCCAAGCATGGTACACGTGGTTCCAAGCGAAAAGTGATTAGAATGCCTAGCTGTCACGCAGGCAGTAAGACATACTGTAGTCACGTTCTCTGTGAAACGATTGCACTGCTCGTGTTTCGGGCGGGCAATATAGGCTACCGTAGTCAATTATATTGCCGAAAGTTTCTGCGATACGTGGCTGTTACTGGTGGATTGATCGATACTGGATGGGGGAAACCAAAATCTCCTCGGAATTGGACAACAGTCATCACCTGTGAAACTGTCTCGGTTTTTTTTTTATTTTTTTTTTAGGCGAGTGTGAAAAAAAATTGAAAAAGGGCAAATTGGGAAATTTGAGGGGGGTCCGGACGTCGGCGACCCCCCCCGGATCCGCCACTGGGACGTAAAAGTTTCGTCGTTATTGACTTCTGAACCCTTAATCAACGCTGTATGCGACTTGGAAAAGATACGATATGTTCATTCAGCGCCGCTAATGAGCACATTCCAACTTAGGTTTCGTAGAGAGTTGCCCTTCTTGGTTCTAGTAGTACATTAACTACATTGCCAGCATCTATAGATATACACATTTATATTTCCATATAAGCATGGGTGGCCCCAGGATTTGCCCGACAGGGGGGCCAAGCTCCCCGATGGGGGGGGGCAGCAACTTCATGTCCCAACAAAAAGGCGATGAGTTGCCAAATGGACGACAAACGTAAAATTTTTCGGCGCGCTGCGAATCTGTCCTTTCTATGAGCAAAATTCAGCAGGTCGTCGGGGAGACTGAAGGTCGTTGGGATTACATATTGTCTTGTACGGATTAACCTCCCCGACGAAAATGGAAAATTTCCCCGACGGGTGGCAGCCTTCCCCGACGGGCAACCATGCCCCCTGTCCCCCACGCTGGTGCCACCCCTGCACATAAGTTTACGTAAATAAGTTAGCGTATACGTCTACGTGTATGCTTATATACGTATACATGACCGTTTATATATACATACATATGCACACATATACGGTACATGTAGATCATTCGGAGGTTTCCAACCCACGTCCCCCAATGTCCAAAAAAAAAAAAAGTCGCCGGCATCGCTCGTAACCTTTTAACAACCTCCACAAGCACCTATTCTCATGTGACAATGCTGTCAAGTTGCAGCCTTCCTCATGTGATAATTGTTGCACAGCCGGAGTCATCTCTGTAAAACCATTTGCGGTCCTTCTCAATGAAATCCGAGATGTCACCATCAAAATATGGAACTTCCTCAATCCATGGAATTACCACCTTAGGGAGGTAACTCGATCCATGCTCAATCATTCTTCCCTCTCTCCTGTAATCGATTCAATGTCATTCTCAAGACTGGTAGCATTGCAAGGTTGTGATTTCTTGCTTTTAGCTCCCATTCAAATACATACGATTACATTATCATTCTAACATTCTTTATGTCGTTGATAGCCCTTTCGTGGCTTTCTCCACTAAATCCCACATTCAGACCATCATTCAGACCATACATCAGGACAGGCACGTAGCCACGAGGGGGGGGGGCACGAGGGGGAAGGTGCTCACCCCCCCCAATTTTTCAATAAAAGGTCTTACACTGAAGGAGGACAAATTTATTACGAGACCAACATGTTTGGAATACAAATATAAGAAGAAATAATGGAAAATCTCGTACATCTAGAGTCCTTGAAACAGGTAAAAAATTTTCAAAGGGGAGGGGGACGGGGACACCCCTCCCCTTGGACCCTCCCCAGGCCGGCAAAACTCCACCATCGATGTGCCCCTTAAATTGATTATTCTGGTTAAGGGTCTGCATCAGGACCTATCTGACGCATTAGCGGAATAAGTGGTCTTTAGGGTGCTTGTCAGAACGCTGAGAGAGTAGGGGGCAATTCTGTTTAGGGCCCCGAAATTGGTTTGGGCTGGCCGTGCTTCCCATATGTCAGAAACTACTCATCAATGGTACAGTTTTGGGTTTGCATGACTTAAACAAGCTCTAATGCAGTAATTACTCCGATAAAACTGACCAAACTAAAACTAATTACTGCATTAGAGCTTGTTGTCTGTTTTATGTAAGAGCAGTTAAAAAGCGGTGTACCAGTGACGTTATTAAACGAATTTACTTTAAGGAGGAGGGCTGACTTTATTTTTGACAGGGTTTGGTATATGTTAAAAGGGAAAACAATTATGTGGTTTTATATTGGGGGTCAGTACTATCTCTTGAAAAAATTTGGGGGCCGCAACCGCCCCCCCCCCCCGCTTCCCCACCTGTCGGCCTATACCAGTGTTGACCCAACCCACTATTGAAATTGTTTCGCCGTCGTCGCCGCTTGTTGATGGTAGGACTAATTCGAAGAAAGGAGTGGCCCTTGCCACTCGCATTCATTTAGCAAGAATGTTTCTCTGCTGAGTACGTTAATAATGAGATGAAATATGTTTTCAATATTCCACAATATATTTTAACTTTTTTTTGTAATTAAGAACTGATGAATCTTCGAAAAACTGATAATAATACATTTTACATCTACATTCACTCTACAATTAAGTCTTCTAGAGGCCCAAAGTAAGCAGTTTGGCTTTTGGCCTTCGGCTCTTCGCCAAAGAGTCGAGGGGGACTATGGAAAAAGTAAAACGGAAAACGTGTGGACATTTTGATCATTTTATTTCATTCGATTTCCCACTAGTCTTTTCACTCCTGCACTAAAATGCAATGTAACGTTTACTACCAAGGAGGTGTCTCGAACACCTCTCTGGTACCACTTTAAGTACCTAATTGGATAAGGAAATCTCCGAGAAAACTATTCTGTTCTACTTCTACTAACAGACTAATGGTTACTTTACATGTCGCTATCAGACTATGCATTCACATAAGCCTAACGCAAGCAAGACGATGAAGGCTACTAAGCCCACCGGCAGTAAGGCATTTTCAGGGTAGGGGGAGGGGAGTGGCATGTGATCCCCGAACCTGCCTCATACGTCTACAGTTCCTCCCAAAAGATTATCTCTTAACTGAGGATGGTCAATCTTTAAAGAAAAGTATAAAACCGACGAGTAGTCCCATCAACAGCAGAAAAGGGCTCCCTATATTCTTCCACCCAAGGGAACAGAGCTCTAAGGGCTGTTTTGGGACACACCCAGATGTGACCTCTTCCACTAGTACCGATACGTTGTAATCATGATTTTCCGCATAGGAACAGGGGCCACATGTTGCTGGATCGGGACAGAACTCCGCTGGAGTACACCAACCAAATACACCAACGAAGTAATGACCGGGGTAGAAGTCCGGGTCATCGTGGTTTAAAATGACGCTTCTTTGGTCTATTGTAGCTAACTTCCATGTATGGTCAGTTGTTCGTGGTTCGACGATGGTCCGTGATACCAACAATTCCGGCCAAGCGTAGCTGGTAGGGCAGGCTGTCGGATCGATGCAATTTCCAAGACGAACCTCAACATTTGCACAGCTTTTTGGGATACAAAACCTGTAATACTCGTAACCATTGGCTGAAATTGTGCTTGACTGACTGCCACCAAGAGCGATTTCAGTATGAGGATGGGTGGTTTGTTCGCTGAGGACCAACAACGAATAACGGGAATCTGTGGAATCAGAGGTGACGGTAAATCTTTAAGGCCAGTGGACACAGTCATACATGTGTTCATGGACATCTCCATGTAAATATTTTCCAACTTGGAGTATGCAGCAACGTGCACTCTACATACATTATGTTCATGCGCGACATAATTTAAGCGTGGGTCACACTACAGCGATTTCGGATCGGATTACGGTCCGTTTTTTTTTTTTTTTTTTTTTGAGTTTTAGTTAGAATCTTCTCCATCTCTGGTCGGATGGAATCAAAAATTTGCCAACCTCTGTAAATGTTTGATTTGTATCACATGACTATGTAAATGAAATGTATACTAATTATTTTGTGACGCGTGTCCGATAAAAGCTGTCTGTCGATGTGACGTCACGAAACAATTAGTGTACATTTCTTTTTCATAGTCATGTGATACAAATCAAACATTTACAGAGGTTGGCAAATTTTTGATTCCATCCGACCAGAGATGGAGAAGATTCTAACTAAAACTCAAAAAAATCGGACCGTAATCCGATCCGAAATCGCTGTAGTGTGACCCGCCGCGCTTAGTCTTAAGCTTCTCGGACGTAAAGTGCACTTAATTGTTGATTTTTGGTGCATATCCCTATGATCGGGTAAAGCATAGGCGATGATTCTCTTGCAGTGATCAGAGGTTATAATCAATGATAAGAATAGATCGAAATGTTTTGAAATTTTGTTTGAAGATGAAACATGCAGTTAAAAGTTTAAACACCGTCATCTCAATAAGCATCGACATACAAATGTATGAAGTTTTGAACAAATGTATGGTAGTGTAGACGGGCCTTCATATTACCACCAATTAGGCCTACTTCTGGAATGGTCTGTGTGTAGTTACAGTGTTAAGTATTAATGCAGGCAGATGCCTCTTGTGGTAACTCACATATTCTTGGTCAGAGGGACGGGACTAGACGGAGTAGTGGTATTTGTGTAATATAACCAGGATGCACCATGGTAGTGGGGACTAACCGAGAGATGACACACGACAATATACATCTGTTATGATCGAACTAAGGTTATTCAATTCTTTTGTCTGTTACGTACAATTTACACTTCTAATCCTTTAGTTTGCAAGATCTCACTACTCACTGATACCCTAAAAATGCATTAAATAGAACAATCATTTTATGTCGAGGAAGTTAAACCGAGTGGAGTAGCTACGGGGGCATGAGGGGGCACGTGCCCTCTACGACACAAGCCGTGCCACCCCAGGTGCCCCCCGTGGAAAATTTTGGAATGCACAGTTCTGTATATAAGCCCTGTACAGAGGGAGAGAATTCAGAAATAGTGCCCCCTAGAAAAGGGTTCGTGACCCCCAGTGCCCCCTACCCAAAAAATCCTGGCTACGCCACTTGTTAAACCGACAGCCAAATAAATAGCACCGCCACAAAAATCAAAATGACTGTTAAGTGCCACGGAATAAGCCGGGGATGCTGGTATTAGAAGTATTGTTAATGCCATCAGGTAAATGAGCAAACTTAGTCACAAGACTATACTTTGCAGTTGAATTTTGATCAAATTCCGCATTATTTCGCATATTGCAAAGGTTAATATTCAACGTTTTACATGGAATCACAGCCGCACTTATGTACAAACGACATAACTAGACGAAACGAACAAATTAGTATGGGGTTAAAGCGACTGGCAAAGCTATTGTGATAGGCAAAATTCGCCGATGCGCTCTTCAAAATATCGCAGAGGACATGAACCTGTTGTATTAGTTCCTCACCGTGCTTATTGAACCTTCAATAAAATACAAAGAAAAGAGATCGATGGTGTTAACTATTTTATGAGTTTGGCCTTCGAGGTATTATCGTGGATTTGGGAAGTTTCTTCCCCTGTCCAAGTGTTCATCCATCATGGTTTGAGCAGGGAGTAGCAGCTCTCTAGTTAGAGGCAAGGATGACTCTATCTACCACGGCCCGTACCTCACGCCCTCAGTTCCAAAGACCTTGCAAATGGTACGTATATGGTCTTGTAGGCCCGCTGAAACCAAACATTATATCTTATAAGAATCTTACAAAGTTGATGTAGATTGACTTTTACCTGTGTTCCCTGTTGGGACATCTGTGCCGCAGTAAGCATGCACACCAATGTAGTAAGTACCAAAAGTAAACTCCGGGTCCCAGCTGGAAATGATTAAATCTTCACCACCCCAATTATATGATGACCATACAAGACTGCTATACGTTGGGTACTTATTCGGACTTTTAGCAATGTATAAGTTTGGTTCACCCTCTACTACGTCTAACTGTAGAGAGAATAAAAATGTTCTGTGTACATGAAATTGGTTTTAAAAGTGCTATAACATGTCAGAATAATAAATAATGGACCACTTTTCCCAAATTGAATATTTTTCCTTTGAGACTCGATCATTTGAAAAAGTCTGTGGACACATGCGTGCAAAGAAAGAGAAAAAATCATATATTATTGGAAGTCTTATTCGCTGCTGCAAATAACAAACAGTATCACTCGACTGACTTCAAGTAAACAGTGGTACCTAAAGACTTAAGAAAGTGAGTTTAAGACGGATCTAGGTCTTTGAATTCGAGAAAAACAATCTAAAGTCATTATGTGAATTTTGTGCCTTGACTAGGTAACTCAGTAGCACTCTATACATACCCTTACTTAAAGTTCACAGTGCCTTAATCATTTTAAACGAATTACTGTATACCTTATACCCAGTGATTCTCAAAAATTTTCGACCGGTAGTTATACCGCCAGAGAACACCCAGCATTTAGTTCTTTTTATGCAATACAAAACTACTGAATAATGCAACCAGAAAGCCCAAAAGCTTTGTGATTCCTTACTCAGCAGTGGCGGTACCAGGCGGGGGCGCAACAGGCCCCCCCCCCCCCCCCATTGGCCGTCATGCGTGAAAAAAGTTGAGGCAAAAAAGAAAATGCTTCAAAATGGGTCAAATATAGCACCATTTTGCATCTCAGCCCTCTTCCAGAAGCAAAATATTGTACTCCCCCTACCCCATGACAGCCAATTAAACCTTACGCTCCCTCTATTGAAAATTCCTGGATACGCCCCTGCTGAGAGTAAATGCTTTTCGCACTGAGGTTTATCCCTCAAAGTTATCCTTCTTGAGATATCATGTTTTACGATGTTTTCACAATTTTACCTCGTGTGACCTCACATGTTTTAGACCTCCACCAAAAACAATGGGGTTTTTGTGAACAACATGGATCGTCCAATTGCTGCGTATTGAACCCCTCACAGCTACATACGATAAAGTTTTCAGTTTGACCTCTTTTGACCTAAACTGACCTTTGACCGCCTCCAATACCATTTGAATTATTGAAGGCAGTACGGGGCATCCACATGCCAGCTGTGAAATCCGTCAAGACCGCCCTTCATGATATATCGTGTTTACGAGGTTTTCACCATACGACCTCTAGTGACTCCAAATGAGCTTTCACCTCCACCAAAAACAAAAGGGTTTTTGTAGTTAATATGTGGCATCCAAGTATGAGATACCTCTGTTGTACAAGGTTGCTGTATAGTTTCACCACCTGATGACCTTTGATCTCCACCCAAAACAATGCGGTTTTATCTCTTAATATGACAAATCTATATACCAAGTATTTAAAGTGCCCATCCTTCCTATCTTGAAATATCGTGTTTATAAGGTTTTCGGTTTTTGACCTCTGTTGACCTCAAATGACCATTGACCTGCCCTTAAAACAATATGAAAATCTATGTGCCAAGTGTGAAAAGTATCCATCATTCCTACCTTGAGATAACGTGTTAACAAGCAATTTTCTTTGATTTCTGCCCTCTACCTAATACGATAGGGTTCATTTCCTGACCATTACGTATCTACATTTTAAGTATGAATTAAAAGTATCCGTGCTTTCTACCCTGATATATCGTGTTTACAATGTTTTAGGTTTCTGACCTCTGGTGACCTCCATCAAAAATAATAGGGCTCTTTCTCTCAATATGATAAATTTATAAGCCAAGTATGGAAAGTATCCATCTTTGCTATTTTGAGATATCGTGTTTACAAGATAAGAGTCACAAACGCACATACATACACACTCACATAAATACAATCACCAGCGTGATTGCATACAGTCCTTTCTCCCTCGGCAAGTAATAAAAAAATGTTCATGCGCGCTTCATGATCGATGCCTGGATGATGATTGCAAACCCAAGATTCAAAGAAGAGATGAACACATAACACTTTGCCCCCTTTTACCTCTGTCCTCTTACTCCTCCTTCCCCCTTAAAATCTCCCACACCCAACAGCTGTGGTCAAGATCGTCTACAGCATCTCAAAAGTGGAGGTGGGGGAGGGGGCATGATTTTGAATAGAAGTACTTTAAGCGCGAATCGAGAAGCCCTATAGTATCAAGGGATCCGGGGCTCACTTTAGGGCCCTGGACAGATTTGAAGGTCACATGGTCTGTGGTGTAATCGGTCTTTGGTATTTTCCCACAATTTTAATCCATTAAATGACTGTGTCCATTATTTAATCAGCTATGTTGCAAGCTCTGGAAACAGCTAACCTACTATTTTCATTAGGGTTCTCGAAAAAGTGGGGGACAATCCCCTCCACTATAAAAAATGGGGGACATGTTCCCCCTCCCCCCCCCCCATTTCCCAACCAACCACGTTATGATCAACTGCTCCGGGACTGACAAGTCGCTGGGTTTGTTTCCAGTGTTTCAATAGACCTTATGCATGGACGTCACGTGACGTCAATTTGGTGGCAAAACGATGAAGCACACTGCAAGCAAGACGTAGACTTCGCAGGCGCGCGTAGAAGACTAAGCAACGTATCTCCGGTACACAAATCAACTGTCTGCATTGGTTGGTGTAAGTTCCAATGATACGCGCTTGCATCTTTTAGTAGCGTACTTTCTGTGCTGTGACGTCATATACATAAGGTCTATAGTCCTAAAGGGCGGGTCACACTACAGCGATTTTCAATTCGAAATCCGATCCGAATTTTACTAAATCGGACCAATACTTTGTTTTATTCAGACTTTATTCGTAGGATGGTCACGGTATATCGATAACTTATCCATGTTGGTCTCACGATAAACTGTTCTGCTACCATTAGATAACTTATACCGCTCAACAGAGAGGTATTATTTTGTTCGACAATGATCCGATTTTTGTACGCGTGTCCGATAAACGCCGTCTGCCGATGTGACGTCACGAAATGATTAGTTTAAATTTTATTGCAAATCATATATTTACACAAGCTGGCAAATTTTTGGCCCTTTCCGATCAGGGATGGAGAAGATTTTAACTAAAACTCACAAAAATCGGACCGTAATCCTAACCGAAATCGCTCTAGTGTGACCTGCGGTTAACGATATGTAAGATCAGAATAAGGCAGCCATTTCCCATGTGTAGGAAACTGAACCAAAAGATGTAGATACCGGCGAAGTATTTTTGCAGCGGTCTTATATTTTAGTGAGTGGGGTGGGTGCTGGCTTTGCGGTCCTTGCCGCTACTTTTTCACCTGTTTTCTCTCATTGCTTCGTCAAAGGGACAAGATTTCTCTACCTTCTTCTGACTCACGTTAACCTGGCTACATTATCCAAGTTACCAAGTTACCATTATAACAGCAATGATACTATGGTGATTTAATGGATTTTTTTTTTCTGATGTTCACCTCAGTGTAGGTTCAGTATGACAAGCCTTGACGAAAGGGTGTGTTTTTTCGTTATGTTTATTTTAAGTATAAATCAAGACTGGTAAACGAAAGTCATTGAAACGGAACAGTGGCGTAGCTAGATATTTTTTGTGGGGGAGGGGGGGGGGGGCAAAAGCAAAAAAGACAGTTATCTTGAAGGAATGATGTACTATCTAAGCGTAGCGCCACCATCATCTGGTGTGTAGCGCGCGGAAAAACATTAGATTAAAATATCTCCAAGATTGCCTTAAATGACACTTCCAGGCCTTGTCAGTAACCATTTTGATGTGTAATTCTGCTTAAAACATATGAAGTGTTGTAAGTAAACCCCTAAGAATATACTTTTAGCTACTTATTTCCGTTGTAAGGATTTTTTAATAAAGGTGGTAAAAATTTCCGACAGAGACTAGAAATTTCCGACAGAGGACTTCGGAGGCTTTGGGGGGGGGGGAGATGCCCCCTGCCACCCCCCTCTAGCTACGCAACTGAAACGGAAACTAACGTACCTGTACACGAAGATCTTGACACGCTTCTGTAAACTCCACGCTGTAGTACGTATATTCATTGCACGGCGTCACTTGGTCATCCAGCCTGGTGCCTACTTGTAGCTTTATGTGATCTGACTGTGCGACTGTGTCTGCGCCCAAATAGCACGCGATAAGAAACAGTAACAGGAAACTACCCGAACCTGTTTGTCTGGTATTCATTACTCTGAACGAAATAACAACCAACAAAAATCTCTCAACTGTTATATGCCATGATAGTTACAAAATACATAATAACCTTTATTACTTTAAATATACGGCTGAAGAATAAAAATACCATTCGTGCGGCGATCAAGGCTCTCATATAACTTTTTTGTTACCTACCCACCACTTACCCACTACCTTTTTTTTTTTGCTGACCCATTTTTAAAGTCACTTCCCCCACAGCCTGTCGCTCACCCGTAGCTTCATAATGAAACGACATTGATTCCTACATCCTACATGAAGATGAGACGATCGCCGTGGCAAAGTAAATAAAATACAACATTCTCATTTTGCACTTTATTTCTTTTTGATCAGTATATATTATTCGGACCCGATTTATCCAAGATGCAGGGGAACTGATGAAGGGAGGGTGGGTGATCATAAAATTACTACGGAGTTTTGCAATAATTATATATGGGAGGATGTGATAGGACAAAAAAAAGTACAAGATTCCAGAAAACAGCCTTTTTACGGACGTTTTAGTAATGTTTAATTGCGTACCTACAAATACTACTGAATACGCACTTAATACTAAACTAAAAATTGCAGTTCGCCCTTTTTTCATAATAGCCAGAACTAACGGCCATTCGATTTCCACATGATGCAGCAGGTTTGAGGGTTGGGAGCTACGATGGGCAATCGCAACGGTTGCACGGGTTTTACAATAATCCAATAATCCGTCTTTCATGAATTAAGAATTGAACAATAAGGGCGTATGAAGGATGGGCAGGAAGCGCACCGAAAAAATAGCACTTTCAAGACATGTTAATAACGTTTTACATCATTTTTATTGCAAAAGCAATATTTTACGTTAAAATTTTCCCTATTTTCGGTTATATTAAAATTTTCGGTGGGCAAAATTATGGGCCCCCCTCACTCTTTGGTCCGGGGCCAAAGCTACCTTTGCCTCCCCGAATTGCGCCCCTGATAACAACAACACACATGCACCACAAATGTTTGAGCTAAGAGCAAATTCGACAGTAACGCTGCTGCCCTTTCCAATCACTGCATCAACAGGAGTCGGAGAGAGAGCCCCCTTTGGAACCATCGCAATACAAATTGTACGAATTTTCAAGTGTTTACGGCAATCACGAACGCGCTCCGACTTCACGAATTGAGTAAGTGGAAAACCAGAGCACACTGCACCGACTCCACTAGCCTACTACCAGACTATGACCCGACTGCGACGTGACAATGAGAAGCAGTAGAGTGGCAGACGAGTCGGTTAAAGGCAATAGGCAGTCACCCCAAAATTTTCTTTGAAAAATCGGCGAACTCTTGCAGATCTCCTCTTATTGCATTACAAGCACCTCTGAAGATGTTTTGAACATAACTCTTACAAACAATAGGTAAAGCAAGGAGAAATTCTCCTTGAATTTCACAATTTACCAACAAAAATATTGTCACATGATCAATATAGGCCAATCATGAACTAGAGTGACAGGATACACTCACTCTGATTGGGGTGACTGCATACTGCCTTTAAGTTTGTGCCAAATTTTGTTCTTCACCCGTCTGTCGGTCCCGATTGTGATCCGACAGTCTTCGCCGTGACCAAATTGGAAATAGGGGCCTATCAAACTGTTGCTGTCATCGACCCTCCTGGGACCCATTTTTTCTAGGAATTGACCAATAAAGAAGCGTTTGCGAAATCAGGTGACACTTTGCAGAAAGTCAGTGCAGACCTCTTCCACCTCGACAGTGTACGTGTGTTGCGTGGTTAACCTACAATCCGACTGCGACCCGACGCAACTGACCACTACTAGCTACAACTCATGCCCGACGAGCAGTCAGGTTGAGTTGCATCACATTCCAAAAGGGTTTTATTTTACACTGTGTACATGGTGTTCCTTTCATCAGGGAGCTGTTTCCATGGTTGCAGATAATTTTGCAATGAAGTACTTCTATTTTCCTGACAGCCAGGATTTCCAGGCTCCAAAAGACAATGGATTCCTGCACAGTGTAGTTAAGCTCACTTACGGACACAGAAATTCCCTTATATAATTTGTGACTTTCCCGGCAAAAATATCCAATTGATTTCCCGACAAACAGAATATTGAGTTTCCCAATACACGTAAATCTGGGAGAGGTCAGGTCTGGTTAAATGTATCCAAAACAATATTTCCACCCTACACTAATTGATAAAATTTGCCGACATTTCTGTGCAGGCCCTAGCCAGGAATTCTTACATAGGGGGGCACCGGCACCTCAAAGGAGGGGGGGGGGGCAGAAGAAGATAATTATATGTTTGTAGACAGTAGACCCACCACATGATAACAGTTTGCGGGAACTACAGGGGATGATATCTCAATTAAGCTTACGACAGCCAGCTTAAAGGTATCGGTTTTACTTGTGCACATACGCGCGAAGAGCGCGAAAATTTCACTCTTGTGATGGACATTTTTGCCTCCTTTTGCAATATAAAGACGTGAAAAGTCTCCACAAGTGAAGGGAACAAGACTATGATCACGATGATGCTTCTTCAGCTTCGCAAGCGCAGGTGAAGAGTTGAGTACTTTGCGAACGGCGAGGGGACCAGGAGCTGCCATTAGGCAGTCTTGGTGTGGTCCAGTATGATTTTGTTAGGACCCAGAGTGAAATTCCCCAAATGTCTGAGGAAATAGCAAACTGGGAACACTAACATGGAGCTTTGAGCAGGACTTTGAATGACAGTGAGAGCACACCAATCTCTTCACAGTTCAAAATTCAGATGGTCATTATTGTATTTCTACTTTGAACGAAATTTTGCATGAACAGAAAAAAAAAATAAATTTTGGAATAAATTTGGGTACGATTAAATTTAGCTTCAAACCATATAGTCATCGCGTTACTCAAGTTACTCAAGTTACTAGATTACTACATGAAAACCCCATGATACCCAGCATCTAAGTTTGAGCCTTCACCTAGCTTTGGCTAGAATAGTTCACTGGAATTTTTATGCTAATAATGTTCATAGGCGATATAACTTCGCTTGTGAGAATTGCGCGGGAAGCGCGCCGACACTTTTGCAGGAAAATTGTTACCACGGTAAAACCTGCATACAGACTAAGCAAAAGCTGGTGAAAAGATAAGCCCGACGACGGGACGAAGCTCCCCTTAGGGGTCCATCAACCCGAAGCCCCGCTAGAAGCAATGGGTTACAGAAAGGATGTCGAACGCGAAATTTTTGGCGCGCGACGAAAAATTTGGGATTCTGTTGACGAAAAATTAAAAATATTTAGTTTTTATTAAGGAAAATTAGAAACTTTGGGTTTCTATGGAAGAATCTGCCCTGCTCGTCCGAGACAGTTCCAGTTCTCCCGACTAAGTTACTCCTTCCAAAACTGTATTGAGCCCCTTCTTGTGCAGACACCCTTGTGCAGACACAAACCTAGTTTATTGCTTAAGGTCATATCCTGATGGGCATACAAGGCCATAATATATCATCACAACATTCTTTGCACATGCTGTGTAATGTGAGCTACTCTGCATCTTTTGACTTTGATGTCAATCAAAGAGCATTCACCACTCACCAATTGAGAATTTTGCTTTCTCTCAACCAAAATGTATGTGGGGTGATGTGTGTCTGTCTTTAAGAGCAAAACCAGGACGCCGGGTGACTGGTCGCGGGGCGACCTTCCACCACCCCTGGACATTGAGACACTTTACGTTTCTTAAAAAATATGTTTATCATGATGTTGAGTCTGAATTAAGAATCTTCCTGATCATAAGAGAAAGAGGATAGAACTTCTATTGGATTCAATTTTGTGTTTTTTCCGGGAATCACACCTACACGAAAGAACAATAGCCTAATTGTGGAACCTTTACCTTTATATAAAGCCAACATATCTGAAACCGGTGTTAAAGCCATATAAAACTGAAGATGAAAGCGCGCGTAGCGCGCGAAAATTTTTGTAATTATGTAACAAAATGTTACAGAAAGCAAAATACGTTCATTATTTAACGACTTTTGGGATCATTTTTAGTCAAAAATCGCCTGGTGTAATACCAGAGTCATCATTTACACGGTATTAAAATTTTATTTTCGATCGATTTTTCATATGGTGGGGCACAGTGGTCCGTACGGGGGGAGGGGGCACGGCCCCCCGTGCCCCGGCCTGGCTACGGGCCTGTTTCTGTGAATCCAAGTAAAACATTTTTTCCGGCGACAAAGTAAATGAATAGACAAAAGAAAGTAGCAATTTTTCCCAATGGACCGCAAAATTTTCCCACAGACGACAGTTTGAAAATTCTAGGGGGAGTGTAACACCCCTACACCGCCGGTAGTGACGCCCCTGATTACATTCCATCAAACCAGTCGACCCTCATATTCTCAATGTTATTCTTTATATTTGGGGATGATCGAGTTGCCATGAATTCTGTAACTCCCTACACGGAGTTGCTGTAACTTTGCTTAACGCTGTTTTCATTGGTATAATGTGGCACTTGGGTCTGTAAAGCATAGAAGCCATGCATCAAGCTACTAGCATTGTGAACCGAAAATTCAAGCGATGTCACCAAATCCTTACGTTTTGTTTTATAAGGTGTCATATTTGAGCTAGAGACATGAGAAAAGGTCTGCGTCAGACGTCTCGAGACTTATTATCCTGAATGATATCATGTTACGGATTGGGTGCGCTAACTTACGAAAACAAAGTTTTGAAAAATTAGGTGTCCTTACCTGCAAATCTGGTGCCACATATGCTACCTTTGAAGTAAAATTTGTGTTAAAACATTTACGTATTTTAGGTACAAAAAATCGGCATCAGTGAGGGTGGGGCCATGGCCCAATGGGCCCTCAAATACACCACTGATAACCATAATATAAGTTTAACCATTAAAAACACACTGGTGAATTAATACCGAATACGTAGGCGCTGGTGCAATTCAAATCAGAACTTCATTTTAGTTACCAAGGAAGTTTTTTAAACTATTGATAACCTTTAGCTACATCATTGCATTATTTTTCTTTCAGTAGGTGCCCGAAAAATTCTCAGCATATTGCCCGAATTTTTGCCAAAATTTTTGGTTGGGGGGCTGCAGCCCCCAGCCCCCTGCCTCCTACGCCTATGTTGATAACCACTTAGCGAGGCCAACGTATAAACGAGTTGGCCCTATCCCGGATCAGACTTGAGACTGTGACAAGAGTCGTTACATAGGCTTATCTTTGATAAAAAGCACAGTTCAATATGACGAGGGCAAAGTATCAGGTAGCTCTGACATCCTGTAGAAAAAGATACCACTTGCAGTAGTTACATAGTAACAGTGCCTTCTTACCTGAAACAGTCCAAATTTCCTGAAATTTGATATTTATTTCCTGCTTTTTTCCAAGAAGTTAGAACGCATGTTTTTGCAGTCGTTTCCTCAAGGGAGAACATAATAGCAAAGATACTACTTCTAAACAGGGAAAAAGCTAAGGGCGGTTGTATTTCACGACTCCTGTAAATTACTGGATTTCGGGAAATATCCAGAAGTTATTCTCTCTAGCGAAAATAATTCGAAGAACACCTAAATGTATCAAATTTGGCGGAGTAACTTCGGAGTAGTGAAAACAATGCATTGTCACAATTGGCAATATCGGCAGCTTTGAGGAAAATGATCAATCGTATGACGCGTCTTTACTTAAATTAAGATTGAAGGTATGTCATTGTATGTCACCAGAAACGCAGAGATTAGCAGAGGGTCCGTTGTAAACCTTAGCAGATTCTCACATTTGTGGAAGACGTTTAAAGGGGAAATCTCATCCCAGACAGTTACAGTTCTCCAAGCTAAGCTAGTTCCAGCCCAGCCCATTACTGTCTTTAGCTTCTCCTTGTGCAGACACAAACATTATTTCTTACGGCCATATCCCGGTGATTATACAAGGCCCTATAATATGTAATCAAAACACTGTACATGCTGTGTAATATGAGCTGCTCTGCATCTTTTGAATTTTGCAACTCTGATGCCAATCAAAGAGTAGTCACCAACTGAGACTTTAAGTTGTTTTCCCCTATGTAAAAGTCATACTTGGGATGATGCAAATCTGTCTTTAAGGCAGCTCATGTACATAAGTTCAATTTTATGAGTGGCAACTCTACCGCTTCACTAAAGGTACGTTACTCATAGGTCAAGTACGCTTCTCATACGGTGGCATGAAGGTGGTCAGTAAACCTAGCGTATGGAAAGCGCATCAGCAACGTCATTGTAACCTATGTCTAGTGCAGGGATAAAGAGAAAGTTCGGAGCACGCTGCTCATACGCTTGACATACTTTTCGCATACGTTTCGCATACGCTTGCACACGCTACTCATACGTTTCTGAACGCTACACTGACGCTGACATAAGATGACATACGCTCAAATACGCTCGCACACGCTACGCATGCGCTACCTATACGCCAGTTATACGGTATACATACGCTATTCACACGCTATTCACACGCTACTCATACGTCCTTCAACGACAGTTGTCGAAAGTTTCCGTTCATACGCTCAAAAGTTGTGCGTATTCGAAGAATTTCATACGCAATTCATACGTTTCTGTCATACGCTATAGTGTGACAGGGCCTTTAAATCGAGGTCGGTTCGATTCCAACACCACAAAAACGAAAAGGGACTGCACTTACCTAATCTGCGTTGTAATCTATGGAAGAAATTGTTAGAAAAGGTCTGTAGTGTTTACGAACATGCTACTGCACTGAATCCATAGAGCATATTTGTTGGACTAGTAAAAGTACTAATCTGTCGGCAATCGGTCGGATGTGGAC
Organism: Holothuria leucospilota; assembly: GCA_029531755.1. Classification (NCBI taxonomy): domain Eukaryota; kingdom Metazoa; phylum Echinodermata; class Holothuroidea; order Aspidochirotida; family Holothuriidae; genus Holothuria; species Holothuria leucospilota. The sequence continues at coordinate 67,530,981 of CM055962.1, forward strand.
TTTGTTCGTTATATTCACCTTAGTACAGCCAGCCTGGAAGCACACAATCCTGATTACCCAGATTGATTTGAGTAAATGACCCTGGACTGTCCTTCCATGGTTGCGCAACTGCAGATACTTGAACCAGGGAGTTGCTATTTGACAAATAGCAACTCCCTGCTTGAACCTCCAACGGCCTGCTTTGGATTGTCTAGTCAGTGACGGTGTCAGACATGAAGACAGTTACGTGGACTTAATTCCTTACTTTGCATGTTCTTAAGCATAAAGGTTGTATATTTTATGTATTAATTCTCGTGACTGGCAGAAGCTTACGAGTAGCGTAGGTCAGGAAACCGTTATCGTTTGTCTTGTACGAGCTTTCTGTTTTAATACTATGCATAGTATTATCAACACCACCGTTTTAAGCGTATTTCATTTAACTCTAACATACGGCTGGCATTCGGTGGGGGGGGGGGGAAGGGGGCTCAAACTCATGCAGGCAAACTACCCCTCACATTCAGACAGTACAGCATCAACGGTGCACCTACAGCAACGGATCTAGGGGCTGATTCATTGGGTTTGGTGTGCCATAAAATTATAATTATTACAAATATATTCAGTAGCAGGGGGAATTTATGTCTGAAAGTTGGGATCGAAAAGCCGGGTGGACTGTCAAACGGCGCCCCCGTGGGATCCAGGAACCGCCTCAGGGCCTTGACGGGGTCTAGGGGCAGAGCCCGGTGGGGATTTCAGGGGGGAGAAGCCCCAGGAAGCTCTGGAGTATTTACGAAATTGTAGGCATTAAAATTATGTATTTTAGCTTCAACTTCAAATGACATAAGATGGGCACTTAACAGACCACAAAAATCACAATTTGACCTTCTTTCAATTATATTCTGACTCCGTATGACAAACAGTCAGGTGAAGTCGATAATGCGGAGGGCTTGAGGAAGGAGGGGAGAATGGGTTATTTTGAGGGTTTCCTGGGGCTTTGGAACAATAATTTTAAGAATGAGAGATCAAGCACTGAGAGTGGGTGTGCATGAAGCGCGCTGAAAAAAATCGCATTTCTCAGACTTTTTTTTAGCGATATGAGTAATAGAAAAGCTAAGAAAATTATCCTCAAGGAGAAGGCTCTTGACCCTCCTTCTCAAAGCCCCTATCTATCCCTTATTACGGTACCGGAAATGACACTTTCATTGCCTTATTGCATCTAAACAACCTTTAAAGAGTCGGTAAATTTACACAGATAGTGATAAAAATTTTGCTTTGAAAATTTCTAGGTGAGGGTAAACTTCCCCCTCTCGTGCGTACGCCCATGGGGTTATTGGTGGTTTCAATGATAATAGAAGAGTGCTCGAAGCTATAAAAAACAAGATATTCTACAGGAAGTAACCCCGAATCTCGAAACAATATTCACAACAGATGCGCGCGAAGCGCGCCGAAGAAAACAGCGTTGAGACAGCTTTTGAGACATTTAATTGTAGCCTATTGTTTTCTTCAGTTTTAAGTGCAGTATTTTCATTGCATGAAAACTTTCCTACTTTCCCCAAGTGCCTGTTCTCTCTAGGACAAGTCCCCCTAAACTTTTTTATTAGTGTGAAAAGTAAGGAAGTGTAGATTTTGAAGGTTATGTAGGCTAAGTGATACTTTAAAAAGTAAATAAAATGTTTGATGGGTAGTGTTTACATTGACATGGCCAAGGGCATCGGCAGTTAAAGTGCCAGGGAAGTAAGTTTTATTGGAAGCTGCATCTTGCGAAGTTGTGGCTGGTGAAGCCTTTAATCGCGAGCGCCGAAGGCTCGAAGCCAGAGGCTGGGGACTGAGGGCTCTTTTGCGGCAATTCTGGACCATTTCTTGAGAAAATCCTGCTTCCCCCAGGTATTATTTGAAATCCTAATGAAATAGTTTTCTTATGATGATCGCAAATTTAAGATAGTATTCCAACGCACAGCAGTACAGCAGTACTAATGATACATCGATTTTTATAAGGCTAATGCGAAGCACGCAGAAACTTTTTTCGAGAATTGTGACTCCCTATACATGGGTAGGGTTTGGGACTTGGTTTGCAAGGCCATGGTGCGTTTTATGACGTACATTAGTACTTTCAGTGACCCTTATTTCAGGGCTTCAAGTCACAATAGTGTAGGAGAAAAAGAATCTTACGGTGACAGACAAAATTTTCAATTGTATTAGTTAGTTTTCTAGGGGTGGGGGCGCGGGAAGCACCGAGTAAAATCTTCCTACCTTTTTTATAATTTTTGATATTAATGGTTTCCTTCATTTAACATTGCAAAATTTAATCATAATAGGCTATTGAAAATTCTTTTATAATTTCTCTGGTCTCGGTTCCTTTCTCTCATTTTTTTTATTTTTTTTATTTTTTAAGCTCTTGAAAAAGTGTGTGTGTGTGTGTGTGTGGGGGGGGGGCTAGTGCCACCTTTCTCCCGTAATCAGCAGTTCAGCAGTAAATGAAAAAAAGGTGGTTCGTGCCCGCTGAGACCGCCCCTCGTGTACGCACGAAGCGAGCAGAAAATTCCGGTATTAACTATCTATGAAAATTTCGTGCAGGTACCTGTACTCTTTTTGAGGTATCACCACTTTATGATCCCTGGTGTAGTGCTTGGCTTCGCCTGGGGGAGGATTCAGGAGAGCAAAGTTCCCCTTGCAAATTTTAAGGCATGTGAAATGTATCATCCTTCTCAGTAAAATATCAAACTTTTTCAATAAATGTACTTGAATTAAGAAACCACACAAAATGTAGCATCAAACTGTATCTATAGACGCACAAAAATGTCTTTTTCCAAAGGGGGAGGTCCCTCAGACACTCTCCCTTTAAGACAGCGGTCTTAAACTTTCAGGCTCTACCTGAAAGGAAGAGGGCAAGCTGCCGTTGGGGGCGGGGGGGGGGGTAAAGCCCTGGCAAAGTTGACGAGCTGCCGAAAGGATGGGGACCCCAAAATTTTTGGCACTCTTTTCAAGCCAAAAATTGGGGGGGGGGTATTTGCAGGAAATTTGAAGATTTGGAGTTATTATCGATGGAAATTTAAAAATTTGGGGTTTTATTGAAGAACGAAACTCGTTGAGAGCAAAAACAAGAATACCACCGGGGTCGCTGTGCAGTAATTACATAGGTATCGTACCTATTAAGGTTCCCCGACGAAGTTGGAAAATATCCTGGGGGTGGACTTCCCCGAAGATGCCCCTTATGCATCTGCCATTGGGCACGTGCGAAACGCAACGATTTTTTTGTGATTGTTTTGAGCATTTGGCTTTCCATATCAAATTAGGGTTCTGAATTATGTATTCAAGGATGCTTTTAGGTGCATCGAGTATTATTAAAGACCCTCATTCCAGGGCTTCTGTGCATTTTTTGGAAGGGGGGGGGGATGGCGCCCATGCATTGAAAGAAATTTGAAAGTACCTAAAGTTTGTGATAATTACAGTTTAATGATGGATACGCGCAAAACGCGCGGAAAAAAAACTATGAAATACATTTCATATTAAACTTTTGACTCAGTTTTAAATAGCAAAAGTTATCCATTACGTGAAACTTTTCTTGTCATATCTATGCCCCTATTTTCTTTCCTCCATTTTTGTAATTACTTTTCATGTTTTTTGAAGGACTGAGGAAAAAGGGGGTCAGTCCCCTCCCCATAATCCTGCCTATGATTCACCGGTAAGGGTTTTGAAATTCTTCATGGGCAAAGGCGTGATAACGGAGGTATAATACTACAAAAAGGAAGAATGTAAACAAGGGAAAATTCTTTCTGAGTTCGCCACTTCCTTCGGCCGGGAAGGCATTTATGGAAATTTGCTTTAGTTTGTAAACGAGCACTTTTAATTCATACTCGCCTTCTCGGCGGACTTATTTTGTTAGGAAAGTGAAAGTGTCTCGCTGCAAAGCCTGTCATTTAAGTTTGGTAATGGAAAATGATTTCAATGAAAAATTTTGGTCCGGAGGCTTCCGCGTTCATTCGTCGCTGTTCATAAGTACATACTTCGTATTAATGACCATAATTGGGGCAAGAATACATGGATTTATTCTAGTGAAATCTCCTTCCCGAAAACTAGAGGTGCATTTCGATCCTCCGCGTCTGCCGGGATTTACGAGCTAATAATGTAGTAGTTACTGTATGAGTAGGCTGCGTTAACATCTAACAGATTTTCCTGCGCTCTTTTATAAGCTATTGTTTACGATAGATAATGAATGTCAACAGGGGCGCAAATTTCTGTTCGAGATTAGGGGGACGAAAATGCATATGTACTCGGGAACATGAAACTTTAAACTCGTAGCGTGCATGGCGAGCGCGAAGCCCAAAATGGGTAGGGTCCAGAGGCCTGCGTTAGGGCCCCTAGTGGGGTCCAGGGGGCGAAGCCCCCGGAAGCTACTGGGTTCTAGTACTTCAGAAGCCTCAGGAAACCTAAACCTTTTCGCAACCTAAAGTGTAAATTTCTAAAAAGTGAAATCTGAATATAAGAGATGATTAGATGTAATTATGCCCGAGAAGTGTCATTTCATGTAACCTGTGTGGCATTTTGGTAAGAAACAGAAGTTCTCGGTACGGTACGCTAAGGGTCAGCCAATCGTGGCAAACTCCTTAGATATGTCATGATAGTTCGTATTGGTATAGCATTCCCTCCCAACTAAGATTTCGGTATAAAACATATTTTTGTTTTTTACAAATCTGTGAACGAAGGGTGGATTTGCCACAAGAGAGAGCAAACGTTTTCGTACACTTAGCTCGCATATGCACATTTGACGCCGATTGGGCTATCTGGAGTGGGAGGGGTAGGGTTATCATACTTCCAGAGACTTCTGGAGACTTTTTATCAGGCTCTTTTTAACTTTAAGTGTAAATTTCTAAAAATATGTGATTTCAACAATAAGAAATCTTTAGTTGCAACTTAAAGACAAACACTCATCACGCCAAATACGGTACATTTTTGGTTGAGGGAAACCAAAATTTTCAGTTGTTGCTGCTCTTTGACATCAAAATAAACTTGAGATGCAGAGTAGCAGTATAGCTCACATTACACAGCATGCACAGAGTGTTCTGGTTACACATTAGCGCCTTGTATGCTCACTAGGACATGGCCTTACCCTTAAGCAATTAACCAAATGAAAATTCCTTTATTCAAGGCCCTTCTTCATTAGAATCTGAAAAGGAAGAGCCGATTTCTCACAAGGGAGAGCAACAAATTATGCACGGTTCTCGTGCATTTGCACATTTTACGCCGATGGGACAATCTGAGGTGAAGAGCTTACGATATCATCTTTGGGACCATGGTGCCCCGAATCGCATGTAAAATTTCCCGGAGTGTATGGTACAGCGTTTGCCAGTTTTAAATGGGCGTCACATTATTACCGCTTTCTGCACAACATCTTAGGCGGGAATTGCCTCGTTTTTAGGCGTACATTTTGTTGGACAGCTTGAAAGGAATTTATCGTTTCCAAACCATTGTAATTCCTCCAGCCATCTATTTTCCCCACCATCTACCGATATCCTCAACAGGCGATATTAAATTAACAGTAAACTTGCAACCATCGGCATAAAAGTCACTAGCATTTCAAATTACACCCGAAGGACGAATGGTTTTTTTTTTTAAATCTGGAAATGGTCCATGGTCACAGAAGCCATCAACTTTAAGGAATGTTCTCTGGGAGGGACTTTGTGACTCCGGCCTCTAGCTGTGCGTCTTCGACGCTCACAGTTATATATACAGCTTACGAGTATAGGCGGAAATCCCGGGGGTGGGGAGGATATATCCACCAGTTTTTGGAAATACTCCCATTTACTTTCACTTTTCAGACAGTAGCCTTTGCCCCAAGGGCACATTATCCCCCCCTTCCGCACTTTTTCACACAAATCTCCTCCCCTGATTAGGAGGACAGCCGAAGTTGAATATTGTATATACCGGTATGCCTTTTTACAGTGTTTCTTCGGATGTCCCTGGGCATGTCTACGTACGACCTATCCATAAGAACATTTCATTTCAACCTTTATAAAATTATATGGGGACCGATTATTTGAAATTTTCACAGTAAAATAAAAATGGCAGGAGCACGTTTTCCCAGACCTTCGAAAGTAATAAAAAATTAAAAAAAAAAGAATAGGTGGCTGGAGAAAGTAGAGAAAATTTTATTTAATGGATAATTTTTTCGATTGAAAATTAAAAATAGCAAGTTGTAAAAATGCTTATTTTCGGTGCTCTTGGCGTGCCCGTCACAGAGTTTAAGTTTAATTTGTCCCGTTAGGCTTTTGTAAAGTGATATGGACAAAATTGAAATTTTGTGGTCTGTTAAGTACACTCAACAAATGCTATTTGAAGATAGCCAAATGCTTCGTTCCAATGGTCTTAATTCTGTAAATACCTCATAACTTGAGGTTTTGCCCTCCGGTCCCTGCCAGAGAGTAGCACCTGGACCTCCCGCCTTTCACAGGAGCGCCTGCGTCATTGTTGGGTATTTTGTACACCCGCCCCTTCAGACATCAACTGCCGCCCCTAACCCTGGACTAACTAAACGAAAAGTGTGAAGGATGGCAGTGTCTCCAAATTGAAAGGTGAGAAGTTTGCGTCATCATAGTCTACAAGTTCAAACGTGTATAGCACAAAGAGATACTTGTGCTTACAGCTGGGAAAGGAAAAGCAAAGTTTACAGGTGAGACAGGGATAGAATGATTTGATAAAACCTGGATGATAGTGAAATGCAAAGGGAGATGGCTTTACCCCTTACACTGCTAGTCTCACTGGTACTACATCTTTCATCTCGTCTGTTCCAATATTCTCGGATTCAGACAGAGGAATAATGTGAACCCATTCTGTGTCCAGACAGGGTAGTCTTATCCATGACCCTGATACTGTTTTAAACATTGTGTTAAAAGACCTCCCATATCTGCATATGGGGGACCAGTGTGTACCCTTAGGGGCCGTTGCTGAGGCCTTCGGGCTCTCCCTATTGGGAGGCTGAGTTGATTCTCTTTCTTCGGGGGAGGGGGTTATGTTGTGCCTTCGGGACCTCCCTACTGGGAGGATGGTGTTTCATAGCAGGGCCCTTCTGGGCTACACGTTGTATCACCCTTTGACTTCGGCCATGGGGACTTTTGAAGGAAAAGTACTAGCTGCACACTTTACAGTACAAGGTTAACAGTGGAACTACTGTAAGTACTCTCTCTACATATTTTTCAGTAATGTACTAGCTTAGAAGGCATCTCTCAAAACTCCTGGTGATGAGCAGAACACTCGAGCGTAGACAGTTAAGTTTAGAAACTCCCTCATTTTATTACGTTACAAAAAATGTTTACCAATACTACATTCATGGGCGTCAATCGAATTAAATGGTTTACCTCCGACGGACCAGTAATTGTATGAAGTCCCTGACTTCACAGGCATTTCCCACATTACAAACTTTTCTTATAAAACAACTCTACAGTTTTGCTGAAGAAAGACCATAATATCCAACCAGTACTCAACAGCTTTAAAAGTGCAAACTTAAATTTCTCACAAAATTGATGTAATTTTCCGTAATCCTTGAAGCGAACGCTTATCATAAATTCAAACTTTTACACCCTGTACCTCCATTGCATGTTTTATAGTACAGTGGTTGTACTTTTCGTCATGAGCATGGTTGTTTTTTCTCTTTTGAGCAGGTTAACGAGGCTTGTGTCAAATCAAGTGGGTCACATGTTAGAAAGGGAATCAGTGTCTTGAACTCTAACTGAATTCATTTTCTGTGTATTGTTTATGTAATTTGATGTATAACTCATTCATTTGAATTATTAAGTCATTTCCTACCTACATAAGTAACTATAAAGACACTAATTGACATACTAAACCTTAAAACAAAAGATGAAACGATCAAAGAAGCATCTTTTCAACACAGCTTTTCAGGATTTATTCACTTCAAGCCTCCTCTAATGTTTACATAAAGTTAGAAATTGAATGCATTTCACATGTTCATGCTAAAAAAATACAACTGCATAAATATTTCATTGTTCATGATTCTAACATGATTAGGACGCAGAGAACTGTCATTTCACAAATAATTTCTCAATTGGCAACCTCTCCATCAACCAATACATCAAACTAGAGATTATTTAAAAGGAATCACTTAGGGACTTGAAAGAACACAGATTACTATTGGCCACTTTGATAACATTTTCTAAATATGGTCACTGTGACAATTTAATTGACCCTAAAAAATAACCCACAAATGGTACATTTCATATTTATTTTTTATACTGTACACTCTTTGGCAAAAAAGTTTGGAATAAAAATAGTTCTCAAAAAATGAAGCAAAGTACATCTGACTGAACAGAATTTCAGCTGCTGTAGTCAAAATGACACAGTATCTTACACAAACAGGACTGGCTCTACTCCAACTACAACTGTTTCAAGTAAAGGTGGATAACTCTTTCATTAAGAATTATCTGAAAACGACTGGAAAGCTAAAGAGGAAAACATTAAGCTTACACAATACATGTTTTGCACTGGTAGGTGGGCACCTCTAGACAACAATAATATCTGCCAATAAGACATTCATTCCTCTATAGAAATGTATTTCTTGGCTCCAATTATAGCTTTTCAAGGCACATGTACGGTTCTCCAACTTGTGATTTCTAAGAGACACATGTATGGTCATCTAAATTCCCCTAATAGGCTTAAAGTTCATTTATATTCATTCTATGTAAGCCTCATGCAACACATTGTAACCACATCATACAATGGTATTCGTGCATCTGACTTTCTGTGTCCAATATGTGACCTCAAAATGCCCTTGCTTATTCTACGTAAAATGAAAACTGCCTGCCCTAGCTATACAGCAGCTATTGCACACCAAAATAGCACCTAATTACCAATTGCAAGTATTACCTCACAAGGCAATGGCAAGTTACCTTACAGATGGCAAGTATTACCTCAGGAGGTGATGGCAAGTTACAGTATCTTTACCTTAGCGATGGCAAGTATTACCTTACAAGGAAATGACAAGTTACCTTAAAGATGGCAAGTATTACCTCACAAGGTAGTGGTATGTTACATTATAGATGTATGGCAAAAGTAAAACCTAATACATGGCAATGGTGAATTACCTCACAATACAACACACCTGGGTGTAGAGAAGCAATTGACATAAAAATATTGTTCAGAGGTGCAGCCTAATGAAATTGTTACAAAATGTTCTCATGACCCTTACATATGACTCTCAAACTACTTCTCCCTACTATTATTTGTGTGATTTCTATGAATTTTTATTTTTCATTTACTTCAATATACTTACAAAAAATCTGTCATTATACTAACAAGTATCCACTTGAGTTTTTCAAATTTCACTACAACAGGAAGTCCTCCATAATGGAAGCAAGAAAGGCAGGATACAGGACAACCCCTAAAACACTACCATATTAATTGCATAAGCAGAAAGTTCAGCACTCTGTATACAAGCTTTCAGTAGAATTGTTAATGGGAATTTTCAATCAAATATCTATTCATAATAACTGAACTTTTTAGTCTTTAAAAACCAAACTAAAGCTTCACTGAAGGGCAGTATTTTAATGAAAGATTAGTAGTAAAAATAATAACAATTATACCAAATATTTTGTTGAAATAAATATATGAGTACTGGCAATGATTACTAATCTTACGAAGAAAAAGTTTGTAAAAAAATAGTATCTATATAAGAAAAACTAGAAAAAAGTTTCAGAATAAAAAAAAAGTCCCAAACTGTTGTTCATTGAGAACTTGGAAATACTTTTGGGCTTATGCATTAAAATTCAAACAAAACTGCAATACTGAATAGATTGCTGCTTTAGTCAAAAGTTACTTACATTAATGCTCTCTTGAAAGAATATAAAATCATTATTCAAAAACAGATGGTAAAATTCCTATACACTTTATAGCTTGCATAGAAGAGTTTTAACTGGAAGAAAAATAATCTGGCAAGTAAGATAAAGTTAAAATGATGTATTTTTCAATCTGTGACTTTGTTTAACAAGGTTACTTTTAGTTACTGGTATGCATGATATACACAATGTTCATTTTCAATGTCTTCTTTTCCTGTGATAAAAGCTATTGTCCTTTAATAAATTTGTTAGAATGATTAAAACACATGACACTGATTCGATACAGTTCTTACAGTTCGGTTACATGATAAACAATTTTACAGTTTAAAGATAATCGTACAACCTATTTATGAAAGGGCTAATTACAAACTAGTACGACTTTTAACTGTAAATGCTTAATAACATTGATTATAATTTTAATGTAATAAATTTAAGGTCAGCAAGCTAACTGGGTTCATTGAGAAATCTATACCATGTCGATTGTGGAAGAACACCAGTAAGGTCAGTCTTCTCTTGGTCAACTATTGCTCAGATGGTAATAAACCAATCCCAGTCCAGCTTCCAGGGTCACCACTAAACATCCTGATCCAATCACAAGAGGGCATCCCCAGCCTATAGGCATTTCTCATACACATGGAGGGGTGGAGTATTCTTGTCCAGCACCACTTCTAAGCAAGTGAGCTGAGCAAAAATCTGAAGCAGATGACTTCCCCAATCAAAAAACTAAACACCCACACAGACCACTCTAAATAGCTGTGCCCAACAAGTAATTTTGAGTCAACAGACAATTTACAGGTGTTTCCACTGGGATCTCATCCAGGGACCTCTCAATGTGTGGCAGTATACTTAAACCATAAAAGTGAATCAACAAAACAACTCACTGCAATAATTTACTTCAAATACCAACACATCAGCCACACAAGTTCATTTTAATTAGTAAAGTACATCTGGTGTTGCAAAAACATTCTTTAGACTAACACAAACACCAAATTGTCAAAATAAAATTTCAGCAAAGTATCAGAACATAAATTACATTTGAAGTGGGAGTTTCCTATCTGAACAGACTGAGTACATTTGATTATGGTTGAGGAAACAAAATTTTAAACACCCTCCTTTCCCCCTCCCTTCCATTTTCATGTTATGTGCACACCAATCACACAATGATGCAAACAGCTACAGCATAAAATTTGAGATCAAAACTGCACACCAATTTAGGACCATTGCACAGTTTAATCAAGGTAGTAGATAGGAGCACACATATTGCATTGGCAAGTTTCTTTTTCTTCAAAATTGCAATTCACAGCATCCACACAACTTCAGCTTCCATAATGTCACAGGCTCTTGAATTTCTCATGAAATTTTGATCTTTCAAGGAAGATGACTAGTATGCAAATTTCAGGGAAACAATGCTACTAATGAGGAGGGCACAAAGAAGAACAGAGCTTTGTCTGTTCCTCTCGCCTGAGTTGCTGCCCGCACAAGGCTCTAAAGGCCGTTTTGGGACACACCCTTTGGTGACATCATTGACCAACACTGACACATTGTATGGGTGGTCCTGGACATAGGTACAAGGACCACACTTAGCAATATCTGGGCAATGCTCAACAGGGGTGCACCAACCATATACACCTACAAAGTAATGGCCAGGGTAGAAGTCCGGGTCATCGTGGTTTAAGAAGACGCTTCTTTGTTCTATGGTAGCTAGCTTCCATGTGTGGTCATTTACTCTGGGCTCCACAATGGACCGGGACACCAACAATTCTGGCCAAGCATAGCTGGTAGGACAGGCTTTGGAGTCAATGCAATTTTCAAGACGAACCTCCACATTTGCACAGCTACTTGGGATGCAGACTCTGAAGTAGTTGTAATCGTCTGCAGACAGTCTACCTGACCGACTTCCACCAACAGGAATCTCAGTATGAGGATGGCTGGTTGGCTCACTGGTGACTAACAAGGCATACTTTGCATCTAAAGAAAGGAAGGAAAGGAGACCACAGCGGGAAAGACATACATCAAGAAATACCAGTTGATGATGATGAAGCTACAATGTAAGTATCAGTATTTGGTTACTTCCAAAACACATGGCTAGGGTTTCATTTTTCTGATTACAGGGAATTTATATGCAGTTGTCTAACTTTATTTTGAAAGATTAGCTAAATCTTACAAATTCCTTGCATTTCACCTATAAGTATCTTTCATGATGTGTCAGAACATGAATAATGTACACAATATATTGATGGTATGCTAGTACTTATTTTGCAGGAATTAAACAATTCAGTAACATCAAATCTTGTCGCATGTTAAATAGCCATATATGTGAAATGTCTGTGGGGTGCAATTAAGGTAGACCTTTCTTTGCCCTTCAAAGATGGAGGTTTAAATTTGAAAGCAGCACCATGAGGAAATATCAACAACCGAAAAGCAAAAATCTGGATTTAAAGACAGACACTCATCACCTGAAGTATTATTTTTGGCTGGGGCAAACCAAATTCTCAGTTGGTGACTGCTCTTTGCCATCCAAAGCAAAAGTTGCAGAGCAGCTTTCATCAGACAGCATGCACACTGGGAGTATTCTGATTATGCATTTTGGCCTTGTATGCTCACCAGGGTATGATCTGAAGCACTAAACCAGGTTTGTGTCCCCAAAAGGAGGAGCTTGACACAGTTTTGAGAGAGGCTAGAGGTAACTTAATTGGGAGAACTGGAACTGTCTGAGATGAGGCAATTTGCCCTTTGAGGTACATGTGGCCTGGAAAATCATATGATTAAATAGGAGAGTGCTAAGACTCTAGACAGCAAACCTCCTCAGTTTACAAGAAAAATATGTCTGGAAAGGGATAAGGGTACTCCATCTGTCTATGGGAGTTTCTCTCTGAATCACACAGACAAGTCAGTCAACACTTCTGAGAATGCAGTCTGTGTATGGAACTACTATATCAAGAGCTACTACTACATCAACTACGTCAAGAGCTCAACTCTTTGGAAAAATAGGGATGCCACTAGTGATTTGAGATTTTAGAGGTCAAAGGCTAGAGTATTAGCAATGTCTGTGACATGTTAGATAGTTTGTCTATTAAACATGTCATCTACATTTCCATTAACATATAGGGTTATATATTAATACAGGGAAAATGGGATGTTTGGTCAAAAGTAACATAGCTATTCACCTAAATCAAACTGTCCAAGCTAAATCACAGATCTACAATCTCTTTATTTCTCTTTATCCCAGTCCTACTCCTAAGAACCCCATTTAATGTCCCCATCTGACGGATGGGAGTGTATCCTCAGTCTTTAGCCACTTTCCCAAAGGCTGGGAGGGTGAAGGATCCTTGCTCTGCACCACTGCTTCACAGGTGCACCGAGCAAAGTGGAAGACTTCTTGAATCAGACCCCTTCCTGAAATGGACAACCAGGTACGAAATCTTAATTCACCAATCATTTATCAGAGGGGTCTGATTTAAAGCCTCAGAATCACTGTGAACAGCTATTGTGAACAAGCAAATTTCAATCCCCAGAAAATTTCCAAGTGATTCCACTGGTACAGTATCTGATCCGGGACCTCTAGCATGCAAGGCACTACACTCAACCACCAAGCCAACTCAGCCCATTTGGTAACACACTCTGTCTGCAAAATTAGCATCTCTTTATTACAGCTTTTTTCTTTTTTCAACCCATGACACATTGCTAGGTGTCACTGAAGTTGCTTGTACTGCTGAGACACCATACAGGTTACTGGCAATAGCAGACTTAAATAATTGCAATGCATGATGGGAACTGGGAGTATAAACAAGAGCCCAATGGGCACTGTGGTTCCTTGCTGAATGTAATGAAACTGAGCCAACTACTGAATGAACCAGTATTTCTGTTGATTCACAAAATCTGCTCTGTAGACAATGCACATCTTGTGTTAACACATTCAAGCATAAATAAATTGTTCTGAAGAAATACAGCCTACAGGCACTTCAGGGGATATCAACACAGACAGTATACAGTTACAATTTGTTTTATTCAATTAAGCAATCACAATTCATGCACGCTCAATGGTATCTGATCCAAATGATCAGTAACTTGGTTCTCTTTATAAAACTAACAACCCATAGTAGCATTTAATTAATTCTAATTTCCAGTTCCTGCAAGCTCACATGTCCTAATCTAAGGACAAATGTTGTCTGTCTAGTGAACTTTCACAACAGTCCTCTGCTTTGTGGGCAGAGAATCTTCTGCAATATTAAAAAGTAGTACTTGATGCACGTTTTCATAATGGCAGGATTATGGATTAAAATCATAATACTATAATTTCAATTAAAATTGAGATACTTGGCATCTCTGAAAGATGTCCCACATCTTTCAGTCAATGATACAGTTTTGTGCTTATATTTTTTGACTTTAGGAATTCTTGGGAATTTGCTTTTTGGCATCTGGTGATTTCAACTCTGACATCCAACAAATCTCATATGGGTTTTCTGCTAGATTTAATGGCAACACCTTAAAGCTAAAATCTATTCAAGCCTCCTACACTGTGATATAGAGTTTGAAAAGGTTTGCAGAGTTTTGACCTCCAGTGACCCAGATGACCTTTGGTCTCCACCAAAATTTTTTCTCCCACCATAAGGCATCCACTAAGTATGAAATTTATCCAAGCTTCCTACCTTGAGATATTGTGCTAACAACAAGGTTATCAGTTTTTTGACCCTTGGTGACCCCAGATGACCTTTGACCTCCACCCAAAACTGTATGGCAACAGATTCTCACTATGGTGGATCTATATACCAAGTATGAAATCTATCCAAGATTTTTTCCTTGAGATATTGCGTTAACAAGGTTTTCAGTATTTGACTCTCAGTGACCCCAAATGACCTTTGACCTCCACCAAAAATGACAGGATTCATCTCCTCACCATAAGTCATCCACATACCAAGTATGAAATCTATCCAAGCTTCCTACCTTGAGATATTGTTTTAACAACAAGTTTTCAGTGTTTGACTGCTGGTGACCCCAGATGACCTTTGACCTCCACCAAAAGCTACAGCATTCATCTTCTTTCCATAATGCATCTACATACCAAGTATGAAATTTATCCAAGCTTCCTACCTTGAGATATCGTGCAAACAAGGTTTTCGGTCTTTGACCCCTGGTGACCCCACATGACCTTTGACCTCCACCAAAAACAATAGGGCACACCTTCTCACTATGACAGATCCATATACCAAGTTTCAGTTTAGTCCAACTTTCCCTTGTTGAGTTACAGCGTACCGAAGCAAGTGTCACACACACACACACGCACACACACATACACACACACACACATGCCAAGCTGACTACATAGGTTCCTTTTGCTAACGCAAGGAACCAACAACTGATGCCATGCTTAATGGAGTGTACTAGCTTAGTGATAGTGCTATGCCGTATCGTTTTATTCCCAGTTCCAATGCTGCTTTTGTGTGTGTGACATAATCATGAAAGTCTACTACTACTATACTATAGAGCAGGATCCTTCTAAATTCTTAGCTTCATTTCAGCCCTTTGTAAATTTAATTCAAAACAACATTGATTGCTTTTACAGCGCTAATAATTACATGACCATCAAATCCATGTTCTGGACTTAAGAACCATCAATCTTCTTTGAAAAGCAAAAACAGTAGTCATAGCTACCATCTGAATGATGAAAATCTGCTTCAAACATGCAAATATTGTCAAACTTTTTCACAGAAGTATGCATAAACATCAGAGAAAGAAAGAGATCACTGTGGGTTTTATGAACCTAGGCATACATGGTTAAAGCATAAGCATGAACTATTGCTAGGGAAGCAAGACTGAACTCAACAGGAAGTGAGGTCACACTATGATAACAAAGTGTTGAGCTTTTCCTTCTAAAAAGTTGTTACGTGCACTCATTCTTTGCTTGATTGCATCTCATCACATCAGAAAGTAAATGAAGCTCACAACATAGACACCTGATACAACCAGTCAACGAAGTCCACGAAATGTGGAATCTGTGAAGACAAGCATTTGCAAATTCATTCTTTTCCCACTCTGAGCTAACTTAATGCTGGATAGCCTGGAGATATGATGTTTGGAACTTGATTATACCCCACACATCCTTTGAAGTGATGGGGTCACAGTGTCTACAGTTAGAGGGATTGTAATGGCATATTTTAATGTCATCCATGACAGAACCAAATACCTCTGCTTACTGAGACTTCCTCAGGCACTGTGCAAATGATCTGAAATGTGGGAAGAAGCTTTTGCCACATTATTCCTAAGAGGCCCTCAACACGTGATATGGAAAACAATGTTGGATAACACAGCTCAGGATCTGATTTCCTATCTACACACTAACTTGATCCAGATGGAACCTTGTCAGATCAACACCATGACAGACTAAACTTGTGATCATACCAGTAAGGTATACATCTGCTGTGTAAACATTAACCAATATTGCCTTTTGATCAGTGCTGACCCCACATGAAAAGTGATATCGCACTTTGCAATACCGTCTTCTTATATATTCAAATTTCACACATTATGTGGTAGACTTTCTGATATTCAAACCCCAGTTTGTAGTAAGCATGTAAACATGGGATTCAGAGTATAAAACAGAAATGGGATTCAAACTCACTGGTGAGTACCACTTACAGATTCATGATTCAGGTGTAAATAAATACTGTGTAAGCTAATGTAATAAAATATTAATAATCTATTCTTATACTGCACTTTACACCTTGGTATCAAAATGCTTCACAAATTTCATCCATAAGTTCCAAAATGCTCTCAATCCCCTGGGGACTGGCTAACAATCCCCTGGGGGCTAAGCTAACCAGTGCATCCTATGCAGCACTATCAGATAAAGACTCACACATAGTGTTATCGTTTCTATGTCAATCTCTTATGCTGAGCAACAAGAAGGCAACAGGTTCCATTTTTTTAAAGTCTTTGGTATGACCCGAACTGTGTTCCAACCTCAACCTTCTAGCTAAAAGGCAGATATTCTGGTGGTAAAACTAAGTGCCAACTAGCTTGTCCATTATTGGGGCCATTTGTCTGAACTTACCTGAATTGTTTGTTTTGACATCCTCACCACAGTAAGCATGTACACCAATGTAGTAAGTCCCCACAGTGAATTCTGGATCCCAGCTGGATATCACGAGATCTTCACCACCCCATTTATAGGATGACCAAGCAAGGCTGTTGTATGTTGGGTACTTGTTGGGGCTCTTGGCAACATATAAGTTAGGTTCACCCTCTGTCACATCCATCACCTGGTGGGGAATGTGATGTTTTGAAAAGATTTCACACAAGTCAAATGCAAAATACTTGTGCAAATGATTTGAGAAAAGACACTGGTTCATTGGATGCAACAATTGAGTAGACAAGACTAAAAAGATAATGAATGCAACTGTTACAGGGCTAGTAAATTGTTGACAGTATAACAAGGGTATGATCAGAGAAAACTGCCTCCTTTGTAGACATGAAGAAACCATTCATACAACACCCCATTTGCCTGCATATCAGAAGCCCTACCATGAAAATAGTGGCTACCTGGATTACAGTATATCAAACACACAGAGCAAAGTTTCAACAAATAGACTTTGTCTGGCAAACAGCTTACAGTTCTTCTGTCTTTATCTTATCCTTTTTCAGATGTAAACTGACCCTTGAACTAAGTGGCCATTCTTAATTCTGAAGGAACTGAAGATACACATCCTCCAAGGCCCTGTTATTTGCATCTACAGTCAAGTCTGGTAGCCAGTTAGGGGCCATAATTTAGGGGTCATGCTACTATTTGGTTGCAAATTAAGTTCTCTGGGGGCAAATTATCCAAGGCATGCATGCAAGCAGCTGAGGAGACTGTAAATGAACTCTTTGTGATCTATAGGTAAAATCCAGGTAGAAGTATGTGGAAGTTTATTCATAAAGGAGCCAACTCCTTGCAAACAAAATGTCTGTGGATCAACCCACCCAGAACAACCTGGTTGTTGGGGAAAAGATTACTTGCTATGGAAGAGCTTTACATGGTGGTGCTGAGAAGATTTGAAATTCTTGGAAATTAAAAATAATTTCTGGTTCTGCTATTCACCTATAACTGTTTCTAGAGTTGTCCACTTAGTGTCTTTTTTTGATACAGCTGTCAGGTGAGGCAGGACAAGGGTTTTTCACCCTCCCATTTGGGTAGCAGCTGGGAGTACATTTTTTCCAACAGGGGTGAAATCAAGGTCAGCTGAACCAGGAGCTGTTTTCAGTCTACAGGTATCTCCTGGTTCCCTGATGTTGTGGCTGCAGTTACAGGAGCCACATTTGGTTTACCAGGAGACATTACCAGTTACTAACATGCACATAATACTAAGGGAACTAAGGGGTACTAGGGGCTACTTAATGTAAAAAAAGTGTTTTCTGGTCATATTTTTGGGGGTCTTGCAGGTGTCATTTGACAGTATGCAGAAGCCAAATGGCTCCTGGCTCTCACTTAAGTTAAATACTCTTGCTTGACAACAAGATGGAAGCATTAAATGACAGTCTCAGGAGAAGGGCTGTATGCAATTTAGTAAAATGTTGCCTTGCTATCTTCTGAACAGTGGTCAAAAAGAAAAGGGCTATCTTTACTGTGTTTATATACAATCTATCATATGACATGTCAGAGATGGACCTTGATCCTGACCTACAGGTATGCGTCCTCCAAATAAATTAACTTACTCCAAATTTATCTTGCTCAACCCTCTAATTTGATCTCGGTTGATAATTCATGTGGCTGCCTTTCTTGCGATGAAATGGTCAGCTACCTGCTGAAGCTTTGTAAGTTTATACTAGTGAATTCTTCTTCCACATTCACAGAAACATACTTTGTGTATTTTACTGAAAATATCTGCCTTGTAGGCCTTCTACATAACCTCAATGTTTTATATTTATGAATGATGACTCTCAGTGTTGGCAATGGGCAGCTTTTAAGATCCAAGCTTTAGAACAGCCCCCTCTCCCCCCCCCCCCCCTCTTTTTAAGATCAGGTTAATATAAAGAACCTCTGCTGAAACATTTACACATAAAACAAACCTCACCTGTATACGAAGGTCTTTACAGGCCTCCATAAAATCTACTTTGTAGTAGGTATAGTCATTGCACAATGCCTCCTGATCAGGTATCTTCTTGTTCAAAGAAATTTCTACATGCTCTCTGTCTTCTTTTTCTGTCTGTGAAGTCAAAAAAGGATTGTGGTAAAACATAGGAAGGATGAAGAAAATATTAAGCCTTCATCCAGCAAGGTATCTTTAAATCTGTTTGTTGGGTGATGTTCAGAACAATTTAGTGATTCTTTCAACTGAACTGTCATATCCATGCGTGTGGAAATTCAATACTGATGGCACAATGCACACAACTTTTGTGTAGCAGTTCCAGTGTATTATATTTACATGTTTATATTCTATTGCATTAAGCACAGACCTTAGAAAAATGTATACTGCACATAAATTAGAACATACTGTATGTACTTGAAATATTTAATATAGATATAATCCTCTTGAAAATAGATAAAATAAAGCAAAAGTGAAAACTAGAACAGCAATGCTGTTGTGAAGCTCACACAATTTCTCTTGTCTGTTAAAAATAGGAACTCGCAAAACTAAATTTTATCATCTATTCATCTGCTTCCCAAAAAATTCCTTCCCTTACAAATGCAAATGGGAGGGAAGAGAGGAGTGTAATAATTAATAAAAATCAAAACCAATCTGTAAAATCACAAATAATGTGTTAAGGAATGTAAACCTGCAACTGACGTAGTTTTATGACAGATAGCTACAAATATCACTGCATATTTTCTCATATCAAGCAAGCCTGCAAAGGCTGTTTATACTTTTATTGCAGCAAGACTGAAAAAAAAAGTTTGTATGATGTACCTATAAACTGTTCAAGTATTGAAAAGTACATTTAATCACACCTTCAATTCCACATGTAAACACTGCATGGGTTTGCACTGATCAAAATAAAACAGACACTCTAAAGGCTCCTACTGCACTTGAACCCAAAACAGTTAAATTGCAATTACTTGACTTGACCAACTCAATTCAACAGAACAGAATGGGAGCTGATATCCCCACAATTAATAAGTTAAGCCTATTTCCTTTCATGTGTTAAGCCACTGACCACAGAGTTGCTTCAGATTGTAGAGGCCACCTGATGAACAAACACATGTGTTGATGGGTTGAATTTCAAACAGCCTGCATATATATCCATTTGCAAGATAACAACTGAACACACAACCAAGCACACTGCTATCAGTAAAATGGATAAACAGCTAACTGTTCAGCAGGCACAGTGAACTCAGCTCTACAACACAGCTTTAAAACTCAACTTAACTTTCCTATCATGGAATGGAAATAGGTAGGTATTAATGCTCTGCTGACAAACAATCATATCCCAAAATTTCAGCCCAAAATCTCTTCACATAAAAAAGAAAAAGACTTCTGTTGAAAAGTTGACGCCATCTGCCCCATTTTACAGTATAACCTCACACATGTACTGTGTACATCTGTCCTTTACTGAAGGTATGGTGACCTACAACCATCTGGAAATGCCTGAAAGGGGCACATTGAGTTGGTTCATGTAATTCATGATTTTTTATCACACCTGTTGAGATTTACTCACACCTTGATAGTAAATGGTCAAACTAAGAGATTCTGCACATCTGACACCAAATGAAATGGTAATGATAGGGTAATTAATGATTAAAATCATTTCTTACAAATTCGTGACCAGACACTTTTTACAGTTAGGTATTAATCATTTGCAACCCCTGTTCAAAGACCAATGAGCGAGGCTCCAACTGCATTGACAGGCTTGCAACTCCTATAACCAATAGTTGCTGTGATAGAAGGTCACAATTGTTTATAAGTGTTGTTTATTCAAGAGAGGCTGGTCTGTCATGGGCTTGGACAAGCTTGGTGAACTGCAAGCTCTAAAACCCATAAAACCTACATTTTTTCACATTTTTGGTCACTATAGAAAGTGAAACATGAGAAATGAGGCTAATTAGAAGCATTGTCATGCAATGATTCCCTTCAAACTCGTCACAAAATAATCGATATCAACTCAATGAGCCCCTTTTATAATACTCAGTTATAGAATAAAATCTCTTAATAATAGATCCTATGTGGTTGTGTCAAATGTTTCACTCCTTTGAAGATATACCTCTACAAAGTTTGAGAAAATTGAAGGTTTCTGAAGTATGGGAACTCATAACCTATGCAAAAGATAATGAGTAGTGTTGTACAGATACGGCATTCCTGTTTCAACAGTACAGTACAACTGTCCTTAAAATGAAGGTTCAAAAACGAAAAGGTTACACCATACAAATATCTTGTCAGTTCCTCCTTTCATATTGAAGATTGGCATCTCTAGCTAATGTAGTTGTATATTCATAATGGGTAGAATAGGGATATGGTCCATATTTAATGGATTTTTTTGTCAATTGTGGCTATTGTTTACATTTTTTAAGCTTTTTACATCAAGCATCTAACTGTCATTTTCATGTCACCGGACTTTAAAGTCTTCCTCAGGTTCATTTATCGCTTACCTGACGGCTGACTACTCTGCAGACTAGAAACCCTGCTGCAATGAGGATGATCAGCAGAAGATGGTGAATAAAGCCTGCCCTCATTTTAATGTTCAATGAACCTGGAATCAATAGCAGAGTTTATCGATTACATCATACATACAAAAGGAGCATGGGGACTGGGAGTAAAACAGTACAGTATAAGTAGTGCTACCGCTAAGTTAGCGGGCCATTTAGCATACAACATACATTGACATAATATAACGTAACATACCATAACACAAAATAACATAACATAACAATATGAAGGACAAAGGAGGGCTCAAGTCCCATAAGATACCCTGCAGTCCAAAACCAAAACAAAACTCAAACCAAACCAAAAACCCAACAAAGCCCATCACCATCAGATTCTACCAGTCACACTAGAATTTATGAATGTTTACCTTAAAGCATTGGTTTGAAGTGGAATTAACAACCCACTCAGGCAGACTATTCCACTCATGGACAACTCTATACAGAAACTGAACTTTGTCATATCAAGCCTAGAGAAACAATTCACCATCTTCTTACAATGGCCATGGACATTGGAATTATAGTTCCAAATTAGACAGAGAATTGCTACCAGAAAGGAATTTGAAAGCCTGCAGCATATCCCCCCTAATCCTTCTTAACTCATGAGTGGAAAGTCCCAGACATGTAACCCTACAGTTACCATGATAAGGGAGATTACTGTATGCACTTCAGGAATAAGCCCAGTGGCCTTCTTCTGAACTTGCTCTAAAAGAAAGTTATCCTTTTCATAAAAGAGACTCCTAGCTGGCACAGAATAATCAAGATGTGGCCTAACCAACTGCTGGTACAAATCCAACACAATTATCTTTACTAAAATTCCTCTTCATCAATCCAAGTACCCTATAGCTTGCCCTAGCCTACAGTAACAGCAGAAGCCACACAATGCCTAGGCGGCTTCAGATCACATGTAATGAAAACACCCGGATCTTTTTCCAAAGTCACATTACTCAAAATACTACCAGCCATGGTATAATCATAATTCACATTTTTAGGTCCAAAGTGAAAAACTGCATTTATCGGCATTAAAAGGTACTTGCCAAGTGTGAGACCATGAAAATAACCTAAGTCCTTTTGCAACAGTGAAGCAGACTTCTTATCATTTACTGCATTTACTGTACTTTCCTTTAGAGCTTAGTGTCATCAGCAAACTTACTGATAATAACTTTAGATGTGAGAGAGCTATCAATATCTTTGATGAAAATTAAGAAGAGAATTGGGCCAAGAACAGAACCCTGTGGTACTCCACTAGGCTAGTGACTGTCCAAGATGAGAAATTTTCATTAACTACAACTCTCTGAGATCTACCGTGGAGCCAAGAACTGATCCTGTCAGCACATCTGCCATGAACATGGCTCTGGTTGTTATTAAAGTCTGCTATTCAGATGCAAATAAATGCTGGTATGGAAAGAAAAGTCGGTCAGTTTGATAACCAACTTAGGCCATTAAAGCCTAGGAACTCATGCATAAATGAACCTTAAATTAAAAATAAAGACCATCTTAAATAGGCCTGTCCACAGACGTGGCTAGGGAGAGAACATCACCCTATTACTAAAGTGGGGTTTGTTCAGGGGTTCTACCTGGGGTTTGATTAGGCCTAGGGTAAGATGGGGGGGTTCGACCACCAGGGTATTTCCGTCCACCACAAACATTTCTGCCAAATTTGAATTTCTTGAAGAAACAACAGAAAAAATGTATGCCACCAAGTATCATGAAAAAGTGGCAATGCAAAATCACCAAACTTTTAACCCAAGCTAACCACTTAACATAAATAATCCAAACCCCAAAACCGAATGTTTTAAATTTGTTTCAAAATCACGTTTTCTTCAAAGGGTGATAAGCCACATATCTTACTTCTACATAACTTTACATCCATAAACTTAATTATAAAGTGGTCAAATTTGATAATGCAGATAGATAGGTTGTTGGGATGTTGTAATGAAAAGAACCTGCCCCAAAATTGTTACTGTCCTCATTTAGTGTGGAGGTCAAAACTACACATCACTTTTCAATCTGGCAGGCCAGGTAGGTTTTGACCGGCATAAAATCATGGAAACTACTACAATTTGATTAATTTTAATTTTAAGTGATATAATAAATTAATGGCCATATACCAAATATAAAAGTAACTTCATACCATACGTAACTTCTATCCGATCTGCATGATAACCACTTATGACCCATACAAAATCCATTTCACCTTAAATTAGCATGGTTTTCAATGAGTGCAAAGTTGAAAATACCTTAAGGTAGGTTGAAAACAGCCAATTTTCGTCCACTTTTATCATTGTTGCATATTTCGGTCAGAGGAACTAATAAAATGAAGGGTATACACGGAATGGTAGTACAGGCATTAAAGGTGTTGACCAACAGTAAGGTGACTTTTATAATTTTTGAAACCGAAATCCTTAAATGATCGAAAACAGCCTACCCTATGCAGTCTTCTCCATTGAATCAATTTTTGTTCGGCTGCTGCAAAGGTTAAAAGTTAATAGTAATGGCTGCCTATAAGGAGAGGGGGTGCTATCCTTGGAAAATGTTTGCTCAAATAGATGATAAATTCTTTGATGACTAAGTAGATTTCTGATTACCATTACTGCTTTTAAGTTGTTTGTTCGAGCTAGGAGATTTGTGACATACCTTTCCGTCTATATAATACATAGTATATGGTATACTATACAACGTAAGGGGCGCCTGCGGGTGAGCCGGGCTGTACTTATAGTAGTAGGACCGCCAGCCCTAGGCTGTAGCTGAATTGTAGCTGTTTCACAGTCTTCCACTGACACAAATGCTCATGGAAAATGCAAGCCCTTCCACTTTTCAAAAGGTTTTCAAATTTTATGAAATTCAATGTTCAAAAATCGTACATATTGATGCTAATATATATATCTGCAAGATTTGTAATAATAAAAAGTAAACCATAAAAAACAAATTTTAGAAGAAATCTTCAAAGTTAAGAGAACTTTAGAGAATATTTTAGGAGTATTTCATTATATCGTGTGGAAGTGTTGAATGCTCTCCTATCAGCAGCCACCATCCTCAGACTGTTACTCCATCGAAATTTCATCCTTCAGACAATGTCACATGAATTTATTCGGGAAAAAGAACTGCCTTGAGGTAGCTTATGACCAAAAGTCTCGATATTGACAAATTTGGCGAGAAATGTGCAGGAATTATGAAAGAAACTTAAGTTGTTTGTTCAAGCTAGGAGATTTAATTGTGGGATCTTGTCCCATATCTTGCCGGTTTGTATACATTGGACTATTCTATTATATAATGGGTGTATTACACGTTACAGGCTGTACATCCAAGAATATGCAAAGCTATGGGCATGCTTGAAGTGCTGGATGACCAGCTCTTGATAGTTGTGTAGTCGCTCAAAACCAGTCACTTTCTTCGACAATGCCAATATTATTATGTTTTTGTGTGCCAATGATATTAAAAAGGAATACATAATTCCTGTTTCCCGACGTACTCAATCACCCTGCCGAATTGAATTGTCAATATGTACCACAACTCTTATAATTAATGGAGGGACGGAATATCCCCGAAGTATACATATTCCCAACATACTGGATGTTATTCAATAATTCCACCGCTTGCACCTATGTACCACAAATTCGATTTGTGCACCTATGTACCACAAATTCGATTAGTCGATTTGTGACATACCTTTCCGTCTATATAATACATAGTAGCCTATATCTGATATGGTGCACTAACTAGTTATACGGGGATACAACGTATTAAAGGGGCGCCTGTGCCCTAGGCCTACGTCGTTAGGTTATACTTTCACTGCACTGCAATCCAACTTTCAACGCACGTACGTAGCGGTCAGAACTGGCATCCACTGGACTATGGGTAGGAAAAACGTCACCCTGCCGCGAAGGGATGTGGGGTATGTTTTCACCGTCGTAAAGGCGCAAATGACTGAATGAAAGACCAAATGAAGACACGTTCCTCCAGAATTATGGTGCTGAATTTGAACCTGGCCAGTGTTTCCACCAAAGACACTATAGCGCCGTTAGGCGCAAGACCGGTTACTCTGCCTCTAAAACCGTAGTACGTCATGGGGGGAAGTACCCGCCATTTTAGTAAGCAAACGCCGGGACGTTGATATGTACGTAACGTACCGAGACAGTAAGTCATAGACGACTAATTGGTTACGTTGTTCGAAATTGCATAAAATGGAAGTAAAATTAGTCACCCAAATATAATGAAAAACATAAGCTATTGTTGACGAAAGTTTAACCTTGATGTCATAGAGTTAATGCTAAACATTGTTTATTTGGTACGTTGATAACTAATCAAAGGGAGACAACTCCAAAACTACCGAACGGATTCATGTGCGGTTTTCAGCTACTGGTAGTGGAAATTTGCTCCATAATAGGAGCAGGCCATGGGCCAGAGGCACCTCACGGGCACCCTCCCCCACACAAATCTTTGAACCAATATTTTTTGGAAACCTTAGGGTACCCTGAACACGAAATCTAGAAGTAACAGCCAACACTTTCGGTTTTACTCATTCAAAATGGCTCTCAAAAATGGCGGCAAAAATTATATTTTGTATTAGATAATAATAAAGTAAATATTCCTAAAAAAATATTTTTAAGGCATCGAATGTTAAAACTTGGTCATATTTTATGACAAAAATTCCAAAACTAATTTTTGAGACTGTTTTGGTGAGGTTTCGGTTAACCAAGATGGCGAAAAAACCAAATGGCCGCCAAACTGAATGAAAAATTTTCAATAATTGTGCAAACACATTGCAAATTTCTACAGTCCTCAATCATAATGATGTAAATTAATATTTTAAAATTAAGCTTGAACTTTAAAATCCTTGACACAAAAGTAATTGCCAACCAATATGGCAGAAACGCACCGAAGAAGTAAAAAACAATACAGTAAAAATAACCTCTCAAAAAATAAGGAAATTAAAAAAGTGCAACAAAATCTCAGAAAATAATCATTAAAAATATATTTTCATTAAAAACCCCAACTATCTTTATAGCAGATTGTACATAAAATTCAAAGCATGATTTGAGATACTTTATGCAGGACCCCGTATTAACCAAGATGGTGGAAACAACAAAATGGCCTCCAATAGAACAACCAAAATTTATAAAAATAATATGAGAAATAATCATTAAAAATACTTTTGACACAGTTGCCCTTAATATCTGGCTAGATTTTACGACAAATAATTCTAAAATTATTTTTCAAAATATATTTTGGGGAATCCAGGTCAACCAAGATGGCGGAAAAGCAAAATGGCGGCCAAAAATAATTATGCCAATGTAACATAATAATAGTAAAAATATTCATTAAAAATACTTTTGAACACAGGAAAAGTTAACCTGTGTCCATTTCCTGTTGTGTTTATGCAAAAAGTTTTTCTGGACATTTATTTAGGATCTGAGTCAACCAAGATGACGGATATAGCAAAATGACCTCTAATGTTAAAATTTCTATATATCACAATAATAGGGGAAATCATCCTTAAAATTATATTTGTGACAGTTGCTCTTCATATTTGGCCATATTTTGTGCCAAATAATTTGAACGTATTTTTCAAAACATTTTCTTTACATTTATGCTACATTGTTACTATACCATAAGCTGCCATTTTGCTTTTTCCGCCATCTTGGTTGACCTGAATTCCAACAAAAATGTTCTAAAAAATATTTAATTATTTGGCATGAGCCATGACTATATTTTAAGAGTCGGTGTGTCCAACATATTTTTCATGAATATTTTTCATATTATTTCAATATATTATAATAATTACATGGACAACCATTTCAGAATTTCCGCCATCTTGGTTAACCTGCATCTCACCTAAACAGTCTCAAAAATTAATTTTGGAATTTTTGTCATAAAATATGACCAAATTTTAACAGTCGATTCCTCAAAAATATTTTTAGGAATATTTAGTTTTAATATATTTTAATACAAAATATTCATAAGTTTTGCCACCATTTTGTTTATGGCAGTAATTTTGAATAAAAGGGACCCAAAATATTTACTGCTACCACTTGATTCGGCGTTCAGGGGACCCTAAGGTTTCCAAAAAAATATTAGGTCAAAGAGTTGCGGGTTGGGGTGCCTTGAGGTGCCTCTGGCCCATGGCCTATGATATATGTAGTTTTCATTTAGTGTTGGACTATTCTTTGAACTAGTATTTAAAAGAAAAGTCTAACACTAAATGAAAGTACCAAACCCAACAGTGAAACTCCCATTGACGTTGCATCGTTGGTTATCGAGATATTGATTTTATGAACGTCAGGTCAACGCATTTACAACACGCTGCGTTTTTCGCGTTCCATACGATGCATCAAAGCTGCTTACTAAAATGGCGGACGCTCTGCTCCATTGCATACTACAAAAATTTGTGTACACTTTCGTGTGAGTAACCGGTCTTGCGCCTTACGGTGCTATACTCTCTTTGGTTTCCACACACTAAATTCATTTTTCCTGCAGAGAAATCTAAAATTTCCCCGAAATCGGTTTGGTATTTCCTGAAATTTTCGAATAATGCTAACTTTTGACTGATCCAGAATTTCACATTGTCAAGCCATACGTTATTTCCATACGCTACATGCCCTTTCCAGATTTCCCGGAGAGAACCATGAATTCCCGAATTTCGGGTAATTTCGGGAAGAGTGGAAACACTGAACCTGGCCCAGATACTTCAGTCAGGATAACCCTGTCGGGATGGAACGTGATTACATTGGTTCTTTCCATCCATCAAGTCGGGTTCACATACAAGAGTTACCCTAACTAGCTGTTACCCGCTGGCCTAATTTTTTTCCCACGAGGTTATGGGCATATTTGATTTTCAAAATTTTTCAAATTTGTTTCAAAATCATGGTTAGGGTTATTTTAAGAGTTAGGGTTCCGTGATGAGGGGTTATTTGTCCCGTTCTTTCATAATCCTGCGTCAGAATTACAAAATAAGGTCGAAAAGCTTTCATTTTGGAATTAGAGGTGTGGCCTATTTCCAAGAAGCTGATTGGTCCATTGGCCAGATTTGGCCTGACTCGTCCTGGGAAAAAAAAACTGCGCGACCCGCTGTAACTGAGGGTAACTGTGACCATCTTTGGCTGACATTTACCAAAAACTTTCCTTTTCGAGGCAAAGCAAAATTCTTTAAAAGGATTTAAATAACTGTTAAAAGTGGAAAACTCCATTATACTTGACAAAGGCTCATAAATAAGGTTGTGATATCAATTAGGTGCAATTAATGCGTAATGACTTCTGAAGACCGGTGAGTCGCTATCCTCCCCATTTCCAAGGGTCATACTAAATTAAGCCC
This sequence comes from Holothuria leucospilota, assembly GCA_029531755.1. NCBI lineage: Eukaryota > Metazoa > Echinodermata > Holothuroidea > Aspidochirotida > Holothuriidae > Holothuria > Holothuria leucospilota. Next base: position 67,559,725 of record CM055962.1, read on the forward strand.
GGCAAAGACCGGCTGGGAAATAAAGACCGGCTAAAGCGCGTCAGGGGAAATTAAGACCGGCTAAAGTGCAACAAAGACCGGCAAGGAAATAAAGACCGGCTAAAGTGCAACAAAGACCGGCTTGCGAGTTTTTTTTCGTAGGATAGCGAGGGGAATTCTATTCATACGGACCAATCAGCTTCTTGGAAAGAGGTCACACCCCTAATTCCAAAATAGCAGCTTTCCGACCCTTGTTTTGTAATTCTGACACCGGATTATGAAAGAACAGGCCAAATAACCCCCATCCATACAACCGTAACCTTAATTCTAACCCTAACCATGATTTTGAAACAAATTTAAAATTTTTTGAAAAATCGATTTTCCCGTCGCTATCCTACGAAAAAAAAAACTAGCGACCGGCTTACAGCAAAAAGACTACGGATGTAAATAACGAACGAAGAAATGCTATTGAATTACAGTGTGCTTAGTGATCATTAAAGTGTACCTAAAGTCTGAAAATTCAAAAATATATATTACAGAGCATGAAAACTGAATTCCAATGGTCCAATTCCCATCTTCACAGGACTTTCTTAAGCTGAGATATAAAATGTTGAAGTTTATTCACTCGATTTAAAAAGGTAGATTGCGCAATAATTTGTGATGTCATTGTTGTACTACTCAAATTACAATCTTTGTATTTCTTTGTTTTTCTGAAAGCCACCGCACCTTGTGCCAAAATGTAATCGCGTTCTTTCTGCTTTGGGGTGACTTGACTATATAAGCCCTCTCTGTACAGCATGTCAAGCAAGAAAACAGGAAGCGGTCAAGGTCATATAAACATTTTTAATTTTAAAAGAAAACAAAGCATTTAATGTGAGTTGTACAACAAGAATGTCAAAAATTATTGCGCAATGAACTGTTTGGATTTAAGTGAATAAATTTTAACATTTAATATCTCAGCAATGGAATAAGCTATGACAATGGGAGTTGGACCAATAAGATTAATTTTGTAACCTCTAAAATATATATTTTTGAATTTTTAGACTTTAGGTCCACTTTAAGTTAGTTGAAGCGAATCAAATGTGTTTTATAACGATATCCCTGTGTATCCGTTTACAAAGTACGTAAAACGGTCTCCATATGTGCAGAGTTCATTGGCAGGGTTGGAATTTTGTACCAAATAGGACATACCCCTATATTTGCTTAAAAAGGAAACTGATGCAGTCATCCCAGTCTGAATATAGATGACTAGCTAGGCTACCCTATTTCATGAACTTGCTCGTGATAATCGTGTGACAATTATTTTATCTCACCTGGACTGAAACTGGGAACTTTACGAGGAGTAATTCATTTCTTTATTTGGACATGCAATTTGCAGGACCGGCGCTCTGGCAAAGGCGTACGGGGGCCAATATTTCTGGGAGGGCAAGATCAATTTTTCCCCGGAATACTAGCTGTAATTTATTCTTTTTGACTGTCTCATTTTGCCCGATTGGAACAACTGTTTTTTTCCGACTCTGGAGGGCGAGTGCCCCCTATCAACCCCCCCCCCCCTTATACGCCTATGCGCTCTGGCGCAAAATCGCCAGAGACCACAAAGGCGCTAGAAAAACGTTAAAGTGAGTGCTTGTCTGGGGCTACTTTTAGCGCCCACGGTAAGGCAATAGAATTTATGAACTCCTGCGCCCAGTCCCACTCCACAACTTCCACATTCAAGGCAGGCAGCGACATTGAGGTTAATCGAAAGCTGCTGTAGGTATACAAGTCAGCCCCTCCGGCCTTACCCAAGTTTTTTTCAAAGAGGGAGTGATCACACCTTGCTAAGTGGGCTACGTGTAACACTGACCAAAAAATAGTCTTTTCTTATTTCCTGGCTCTGTTATTTTGAATTTCTTTTAATAAATGCACAAGTAGCCTAATATATTTAGGAGACGATCAGAGAATGTTACATGCAGGCGGGATAGTGGTTACTTTGAAAAACTGAAAGCAGCTCCAGACAATAAAAACAGCTCCAGAATGAAAGTTGTCACAAGCTGCTTTTAGCTCCAGAAAGGAAAAGGTTATTTTCGAGCCCTGTATATAAGTCCTGAAATACTATAAGTGAAAGGTACTTCGAAAAGGGTAATAAGACGAAATTAGTGAGAATTAGCTGTTCTTCAAAATAAGTCGGGGGGGGGGGGCGCTAATGCTCGATAAAATTAGTCGGGACGAAGGCTGCAGTCAGTGCGACCTAAAGGCCTATTGAAACTTTTTCTGAAACATGTAAAGTTCATGTATGAATGATTCTTGAATTTCCGCACCGAGTGACTCAGGCATTGGCATATTTTTCAGGGGGAGACACTGCAGTTGGTGGCAAAGCCCGTAGAAAGGAGAGAGGAAAGTCCCGTCCACTGCATTTTTCAACCGTACAATTTAAAAATAATCGTCGCTTTAATGCATTCTTATTGTTTCCTTCCCCAACGTGCTAAACTTCTCTCTCCCCGGGCCCGTAGAAACTTTCTTTCCCCCTTCAGAAGGCATTTCTAAGTTGTTATGTAAACTGTTGATGGTTATTTTTCTTATATTAAAATGTAAGTTACATCACGCAATAAGTTGTGATGTCATTCTCGTACTACCCAAACAGCCTATACCATCCGTCCGTGTTTCTTCTTTTCCGAAAGCGGCCACCAGTCTGCACCTTGGGCCCTCGTATGTTCGTCGTCATAGCCTGTGATTGGGTCCCTCCGCGAAACTTGCTACACAATTAATTTTCCAAGGTTGCTTTAAACGTTAAAACATAACTCCATTTGCTATCCAAGTTCCCTGGTTCCCAACCGGTTCCAGGCAGTCGCCCCTTGGGTAAGAGGAGTTCCATCTTTCTGACTGACCAAATGGTTTGTGAGTTGACTTGCCGACCTATTATCGAACAATCGCAGAAGAATGCGGTTTTTTATGTTTTAAATGTTGGCATTTCCCATTTTTGTACATACCCGTTATATCGTCCTCTTCATTTTGTCATGAAACACTCTTTAGTATGATAAAAGTGGAGGAAGTTATATAATTGATAGAAGTTGAAAAATGGAAAACAAATGCATCAAATGGAGGTATACGCACTGTCGTAGTTAGTGGCATACCAGGCATGGGGATGAGATCACAACAAATCTCTCCCCGGTCCCCTTCTGGAAATCCAATGATACGACAGAATAAAATGTCTTCTCTAAAATACTTCTTTTAAGCCACGATCAAGACAGAGATAAGAAAAGAAATCGTTGCGTGGTATAGCACGCACCTGTCAAATTTGTATTAGTTTGTGAAATGACCGATTCAGTAGGCTACACTGTTAAAAATATTGGGAAAATAACAGACTTTTTCACTTCAATTCTCTGTTTTTCGTGTAAAACATAAATATTCTGTTATTTATCAACGTTTGCTTTTTCAACGTAAAAATCTGGTATTTTACATGATGGTTTGATTATTCCAAAAAACAAACATTTTTAGTTTTTAAAAAAAACTTCACTGTTAATTTGTGTACTTCAACAGACATGTCTGTCAAATTACAGAAGCTTTCGTAGTGTAACATATTGTCGCGTTCTACAATCGAATGCGGCGAAATAATAATTCGAAACAGCGTTGTTGCTTCTCAGCATTTATTCAGGATATGCAAAATGAGTGAAAGTAACGGAATACAAGATTGGGTAAAAATCATACAAAGTCAAGTTTCTACTGGTTGACGAAGCCAGGCAGCATTGAGATGTTAAAGTTCAGACTTTTGGGTGTGTCTGGTTGATACCTCTGGCCAAGTGCTTGGGTGGAAAAATCTCTCGTCTTTTATAGACTCGGAGATCTAAGCCACCTCACTACAAAACAATAAGTTTGAATAAGCTTAAAACGAATTAAGGACCATTTAAACAAATACATAAGCCTAGGCTAAACATAAAGATAGCAGGGTAGTCACGTGACCTAAGCAGATATAGAAAATGGTTTGCCAATTTTGGCAGCTGGCTTCATCAGCCTTCCGTGAGCTAAAAGCTGAGATAAAGGAGACAAATAGCACCCACTCTAGAACAAAGATTAAGTAAGTCAAAAAAGACAGGTCTAGGTTACTCTGCAAATTTACGACTGTCCCAGACAAGAGAATACATGGCCAATAAAGACAGTGATGGATGCGTACCTACTCGCTGTAGATCACCAGCACCAAAACAAGGGTTAACTAAGACAAAAAAGACAGCTCTGAACTTGAAGTAACCCGACAGGTGAAGAAAAACATCCACCAGTGCGAGTGACATATAAAAGAATACATTGCCAATTTTAACAGTGACGAATGCCTAACTACCCTTCATACATCACCTCTCACTGTAACAGGTTAAAGTAAGACATTTTTGACAGATTGAGGTGAGCGCGACCACATGCTATTTAGAGTGACAAATCTGACCCCTTGCATTATTGCTGATGATTGTTTACCTTAAGCCTCTAACCTGCATTCGACAGGACACAAAATGACCTCTGTACATAGCATTAATTTGACAAAATAAGTGAGGGCGTTTCGAAGGATTTCAAGCTTGTTGTGGGACACAACAATATTTAGAACACAGAAAACTAGCTCCATTTATTATGTTTATGAGATGATTTTATTTCATGGTTAATTGAAACCCATATCAGTTGTTGAGTAGGGATCGAACGGCGCTATTAGGCCTACGGTGGCAAGTTATTAAATTGCCGATTTCTCTGACCTGGAATAACATCGAGTACCTATAATAACCTTACCCCAAGCACAAACCATAGAGTCATCTGCCCGCTGTATGCCCAGCGCTAGAGCGCCAATTGAAAAAAAAAAAACAAAAAAACAAAAAAAACACGTGTTTTGGGGCCACGAAGTAACTTTTTATGAACAAAAAAGCTTCTGTGTCTTTGCAGTGTACGGGTATCAATAAATGTGTCATATATTGTTCAGCAATCAGGCTTTAAACATTTGTCCATGTCATCCATAAGTAATAAGAGAAACATGTTGCACATGAACTTGTCTACAAGTGCATGATGGAAAAAAACCATACGCCTACGGGGCAATTGTTACAGAAATTAGAATTAATCTGTTACAACTTGTCCCACTTTGCTACATCATACAGTAAATTTGTCATGTAGCAACTATCGCAAGATTAATGTAACAACTTATTTAATGTATATGAACAGTGTTGAAATGTCACATGCATGGTTTGGGGTAACTTTCAGTTTTGTGTTAGGGCCTGCATTTTTGAAAAGCAATTCCTGGTATCTTAAAAAGTGTTGTACGTGCCGCGTAAAACCTCCCCACTCGGTGTATCGGTTGTGTCATGTGTCTGAATGGACATTACCGTTTCAAGACTAGATATTCGTCCAGGAAACCATCATGATATACCAGCAGTGGCGTATCTGAGGTCACTTGTCGGGGGGAGGGGCAAGACCATATTTTCCCGGTGGACCCCCCCGTATTTAAACGCCTGACGCGTCTGGTGTTCAAATGCTGAACACATAGTGTTCCAATTCTGAACGACAGGTTCAGCACCTGAAGTTCAGTGGCATGACGGGAGGAATAGCCTAACACATAAGAATTAACCGGAATCTTTGCATTGAAATAATGCATTATGAACCAAAATATACCAATCCTGCATGAGACTTAATTTTTTACCGAGAGATTATGCTAAAACCTCAGAGCTTCCGGGGGCGAAGCCCCCGGACCCCCACCAGGGGCCCTAGAGCCGGCTCAGTATTTTAGTAAGCCCCTATTTGTGGGACACTGTCGCATAAACGGCGACAAATGTCGCATAAAAAAAAATCTGACACGCAATTTCTACCCGCCGGGTGTAAATTTTGAGGTTCCTCATTAGGGCAGAAATCCACTCAAATATTGCACCATTTGCGATCTAGGCACCTTTCAAATTCCAAAAATTTTCAAAGGGGAGGGGGACACCCCCTCCCCTTAGGCCGCTCCCCCAGGCCAAAGATCAGTAAATATCGCAATGAGAAAACGTCCTAGCTAAAGCACTGGCGGGCCTCTTGATCCCAACCCCCTAAAACTATAGCTGCCTGACGAGAGGATATAGCCTAATACATTAAAATTAGTGGGAATCTTTGCATTTGATGATGCATTATGAACAAAATATATCTATCCTGAGACTTAATTTTCCACCCAAAGATATACTTAAACCTCAGAGCTTCTGGAGGCTGCGCCCCCTGAACCCACCCAGGGGTCCTTAGGCGGGGCCGAGGACCCCACCGGCTAAATATCGTTTTCGCAAATAAATGAATGAATGAAAATGAATGAATATTACCAGATCCGTCGGCAAAACATAATCTCCACACCCCCCCCAAAGATAACACCTTCGCTACGCCCCTAGCCCTGTAGCTACGCCACTGATAGGCTCACGCAAATGCTAGCTGATACTCCTCCATCCCTGAACAATTTAGCTTACAATTCCCATTTCAGGGGGGAAGGGCATCAACTTCAGAGTTTTTTACCTTATGGGAAAACTTGTTTCATGACGATAATTCGCTAATTTACATAAACCTAAAAATATGATTAAATCATTACATTGGCTGATCAAGGAACTCGTGCAGGGCGTGATAATTGATCTTCAGGGGCGAATGTGATACCACTGCCAAAAAATGTTTTGAAAAGAATTCTTTTGCAATATTTTCAAAACATAATGTAAACCCTGTCTGCACTGTGCAACAAACCGAAAAGAAGCATCATTTGGATTTGTTGCCAATGGATGTTAGGAAATGTTTTGGGAATGTTTTGCAAATGTTGCTCATGTATACGGGCCTTTATGTACGTTGTGGAAAAAAAACATATAACGTATGCTATTACGCCACGTAGGCGTAAGCACACGACTGGAAACATACCTGTGCAAAAAACCTGACACCAAAAAAAGGCTATGTATATTGGTCACTCTTTGGTTTTCAGTCATATCTATCGGTTAATTGGTACCACAAGGACCTTAGAAACTTTAAGGCATCTTTAGGAAACATTTCCAAATACTGAACATTTTCCTTGGCCGGTCTTTTCCTGCTCAGTAGGCCGGTCTTTATTTCTCAGCCGGTCTTTGATGCGCTTTAGCCGGTCTTTATTTCCCAGCCGGCCTTGACCGGGCTTACTTTAGTATGACCGATTTCCAAAGTGGAAGTCATTACATCTGCCCCATCTGCTAATTACCTGATTCCGCGAAACAAAACACTTCAACATGCCGATGAAAGGAAAATTTCCGCTAAGGAGGACCCTCCGATACTTAGAAAGAGGAAATGTTTTCCTGCGAGATTCTGTCAAGATTTTTACCATTAATTACAATACGAAAGGGGATTCTCATCAAGGAGCACGGTAGAGTTCAAAAGTCGTTTAGCTTACTGAGGTCTTGCGTGAATGCCAAGCCTGTTGATGTTAGGATAGGCCTAGTCCTCAGTAAAGGACTGTGGTCGTTCGCCTACAGCTCACTATACACAGTCCTTACACCGACCATTGAAAATAGCGGGGGGATAGGCCGTCTGTGTAATGGTTGAAATTGTCTTTCTTTTCACAGCAAATTTTGAAAGAAAAATCCTAATTTACTACCAGGAATTTTCTTCTCCAGATCTTACAGGCGTATTGCAGCTGTTTTTGTTCACTGGGATTTTCTTGAAAGTGCCAAAATTGTGAAATGAAATCAGCAACTTTTTCGCGCCGTAAAATTTTCTGTGTGACTATGGAACTTTGTTTAGATCGGTATGCTAATAAGCTTCATCGTTACGTCAGTATAGAATGCTTGCAGAGGCAGTTGCCATGTGTATGCATAGGAACTACAGTAATCAAAATGTTGTGCGTGACGTCACAATGTTACGCACACGGCATTCTTCTTCTTCTTCTTTCTGAATCTGATGTCAACAAATATTTCGAGCGCTACAGTAAATTGTTAAGAAGTGGCAAAGTTGATGATTTTATTTCAAATTTTCGGAACTTTTCAGAGGTTTAAAGTGTTAAAAAACAACTGCAATACCAGATTGCATAGTTTGTTAATTGCGCGCGGAATGTAATTGTAAAGTTCCAAAATTGCGCGCCAATGCCGCTACAAACTGAATACACACAATACATTTTTAACTAGGCCTATATGTGTACGTATACATATATGCATATGTATACTATATTTATGTATACTACATACTATTAGACTATAGGCCTATTTACGTATACTGTACTTACGTACGCTACACTTATACATATCATACTAGGCCTACTGCCAAAATTTATGCACATTTTTCCTATTTGGCAGGAAATAATCATATTTTGTGTGGTACTCAGTGGGAATTAAGTGGAGGCACATTACAACACAAAATTGCATGGCTGCCATGTGTGTATTGGATAAGGTTAGGCTAGTTTGCATTGCACAGTACCCCGACAGACCGAGGTACTGTAACGGTTTCGCCACCGCTATGCCGGGATGGAGTCTTGCTCTGCGCGCCACACACCAAACTGAATTATTGTGCGCCAGATTCGTGGTAAAATCAGTATGTAAATTGAAAATGCGCGCGGAACTTCTTCCGCGCGACTGACAAATTATGCAGTCTGGCTGCAATATAAGTGTAAGACATGGGAAGGAAAAGTTATGGCAGTTTATTAAGACTTTAGGTCCTACCTTTGCAATAAGACGAAAATCAATTTCGACCAGTACTGTGCTGGTCGAAGACCCCGAGTTTTCAATGAGTCGGAGTAAGGACCCTGTATAGGGAGCTATCGGCCACCGGCTATACAGGGGCCTTTACTGAGGACTAGGATAGGCCTAGGCCTACACCACAGGCGTTCGAAAGTACATATACTACACACTATATATATATATAATAAGACAAGGTAGGTAATTTCTCACGACGAAGCACCAACCTTGGCCTATTTTTACACTCTTACTCTTACTGCAAACCTCAAAAGACTTGATCGATCACACTATCTGTTCCAGCAGAATATCCAACACCTCTTCGGATGCAACTTTGTGCATAAGATAAATTCTAAACGGTAAAAAAGGTGAGAAAATGAAACTAAGAATTACTATGACCATGGCCTTAGGCCCGGTTGAACTTAACTGCCAGCCAGTACTTCCACACTCTAAATCCATTTTTCCTGAAATGAATTTAAAAATTACTTGAAATTAGCTTGGTATTTTCTCTCTGATATTTAAAAAGGAATAAAAGACGCTTCTCAATTGCTGATCCAGGATTTCATCCTGTCAAGCCATGCGTAATTTCAAACCGCCATACGGCATTTCCAGATTTCCTGAAATAATCCCTTCCAAAAAAGCATCCAGATATCCCAAATTTCGGGTAATTTCGGGTAATTTCGGAAAGAGTGGAAGCACTGCTGCACGCGACACTGATGATAGCAGCCTGCGCAGCTATCCGTGCCATCTTTTCACAGAAACACGTAATACAAGGTGAAACGAAGCAAAAGAACCAAAGTTCGCCATGCAGTTTCGACGTATTTTTCACTATCTGCTACCAGCACATGTAGTAATTTTACAGTTCATTTCAGGAAAAATGGATTTAGAGTGTGGAAGTACTGGCTGGCAGTTAAGCTCAACCGGGCCTAAGGCCATGGTCATAGTAATTCTTAGTTTCATTTTCTCACCTTTTTTACTGTTTAGAATTTATCTTATGCACAAAGTTGCATCCGAAGAGGTGTTGGATATTCTGCTGGAACAGATGGTGTGATCGATCAAGTCTTTTGAGGTTTGCAGTAAGAGTAAGAGTGTAAAAATAGGCCAAGGTTGGTGCTTCGTCGTGAGAAATTACCTACCTTGTCTTATTATATATATATATAGTGTGTAGTATATGTACTTTCGAACGCCTGTGGCCTACACAGGCCCTAGTCTAGCTCAGAGCCGTATTGGCCTAACGTAAGGCCTAGGCTGTGTGAACCTATAAATATGGCTCTAGGATAGCGGCACTAGAGCACAGCTATGGCTTAGGCAAACCTTATTTAGTAATAGGCCTAGGGTACGGTGGGGATGGGGGGGGGGGAGGAGAGATATTTGGTTTCAAAAATAAAAAGAGCAAATTGAACCAACTTACCCTTGGTCAACAATGCCACTAGGGTAGATTAGGCGGTTTTCAACCTAGGTCTATTTCCGACCGCCCGTGAACATTTCTGCAAATTGTGAATTTCTTGAAAAAACAGCAGTACCTACTGTAAGACTTAACCAACAAGTACTTTGAACTAGGCTAGTGGCAATTGAAAATCACCCACCTTTTGGCCCAGGCTAGCCATTTGATACAAAAAGTCTGAACCTGAAAATCAAATGCAGATGCATTAGTTTTAAAAACATATTTTCTTAAAGTGGTCGGTAAGCCACGTGACCTACTTCCACGTATCTTTACACCCACAATTTTAATTATTAAGTGGTCAAATTTGATAAACTAAATAGAAATAAGTTGTTGGGATATTGTCACTAAAAGAACTTCCCCAAAAATTGTCACTGCCCTCATTTCGTGGGGAGGTCGATAACCACCCACCACTTTTCAATGTGTAAGGCTATTTTCGATCACCTTGTTTTTGACCTGGATAAAGTCATGGAAATTACTGTAATTTGATCAATTTTTAAGTGATATAATTAATGGTCATAAACCAAATGTAAAAGAGTTACCTTCATTGGTAACTTTTATCACAACATCTGGGTGACAACTCCTTATGACCCATACAAAATTCATTTTACCATAAAATTGCATGGTTTTCAATAGGGCGGTTGAAAATACCCTTGGGTAAGTTGAAAATGGCCAATTTTCGACCACTTTTGTCATCATTACATATGAATTCCAGTAGGACAAAACTAATAAAACAAAGGACATACACAGAATGTAAGTACAGGTAATGGAGGTGTTGCCCAAAGGTAAGTTGGTTCAATGACTTTACTTTGTTTAATTTTTTAAGCCAAAACCCCTTAAGCGGTCGAAAACCCCCTATCTTACCCTAGCTACTAAAAGTTTCAGATTATTCAGTGTAGTGTAGTCGTTAAATGTGACCATATAATCCATTCCTTCTAGTCACTCCTTACTATGGTTTCTGGCCCACATGTACAAAATTTCAACCATTTAAAGGGAAATATCGCATTTGAAAAAATACCACAGCGTGACTCTAATTTAATCCCATTAGGCCCCTATGGGCTTTTACCCTTTCCAAACATGGAACGCAAATAACTTGCAGCAAATCAACACTTATCTCACTAAATATGGAAAGAAAGGAGCAGCAATTTTTGTATCTAACGGGCTCATTATAGAACGATAAGCCTCGCCCACACTTTGCAACCTTTGTACTGCTGCATATTCATTTAGGAAGAGTGGTCATGTCAGGTTATATACAGTATGCACCCATTACGTAATACGTGTTGACCTTGTTTACCGTAATTCCAACGACCCTGCTCAGAACAAACTACCACCACAGTTTCTGTACCGCCCCGTGCTGTACAAGATATTGGAATTCAAAACTCACACATGGAGATGCAGCATCATCTCCCTGGTGCACCATGAGCGTGCGTTTTTACTCGTTACAAGAGACTCACTACAAACGTCTTAATTTATCTGCGAAAGACTTGTTGGCCCTGCATATTTCTTTTGTTTTGGACAAGTGGCAACCACCCAGATTGGAAAGTTTGCCCTGCGCGGGGATTTATCCCCCGCGCAAAAATATGAATTTCGAAGTTGCCAGGCGCGCAATTTAACAACTGACAACTGCAACCGCGCAAACTTGTTGGCAGCAACCAAGCAAGTTGGCTGGAAAAGGCAATTTCCTGCAATGTAGGAGGTAGTTTTGGCTTAAATTTTCTTGCTATGTTCCGTGCCAACTCATAGTGGTGCTCAGCTTTGATAGTATCGGTTGCGCAATTCTCTTGGCCATTATTAATATCCCCCGCGCACCATTGCAAGTTTTCCAATCTGGGCAACCAGTGGCATCACAGGTTCGTAAAATTTTCATTTTGTACCATCGTCAAAGCACCAACAGTCTATTTTACATCTGGCTGTTTCAAAAGTAAATCAAACCTGCTAAAGCCCAAGGGCTGCAATTCGAATTACGGAATAACTGTAACTTTGTGTACAGTATACCAGGGAGGTGATAAGACCACCTACTGTAATATAACCGTAGTTCTGTTAGGTTGTCAATTAGAAACTCCCTGGTTCAGTAATACAAACATAATGTAGTAATAATTCCCACTGATGTACTGTACTGTACTTAGTTCGTATTTTCCGAACTTTTTGTACATGCTGTAGAAGGTGTTTGTTATTGTCTGACGTTGTTTGTTATTGTCTGACGTAATGTGATACACGTAGGAATGATTTGATTGGTGGATTTCAAATCGGGTGATGAAGGTGTGGTTTTACATGCATAATTGTTTGGGTGAACAAATCTATTAGTTGTTACAAATAGGTTAATTACTCGTTAATTAGTGCTCGGAGGGTAGAATGTTTTTCTTAATAGTTACCTCTCTTTCATCGAATGGGACCTGATCGCAAGTAAACGAGGATAGATTCAATAAAAGCCAGACAAACACAATATTTCCCTTTAAGCCAAAACAAGAAAATTGGTTTTATAATGTGGTTATGTGATTCACTTGACAATTGTACAAGAACATAATGCTTCCAACCCTTCTTAAAATGGTACAGTTATAGAATACCCCTTCTTCCAGAAGGTCTGTTTTTCAAAGTGGAGTCGGAGTCACAGTTGACCGCGACTCCGACTCCACTTCACAGGATACATAACAGGACAGTTTCCCACTGCGTCTCCAACTCCAAAGAAAAAATAACTTTCCTGATGCGTCATTCTCAAACTGTCCACCGCGAAAGTATTCTCACCGTGACTCCAACTCCGACTGCAGAGAAAAAAAATATTTCCTCTCCCACCTTGACTCCAACTCCACTTGACAAATACAGGTGGACGTTCTCAAACAGGATATATCTAGATAGTTTTTCACCACAACTCAGACTCTAAAGAAAAAATAAATTTTCCTCTCCCACCTCGACTGGGACTCCACCCACTTGACTCTGACTCAAACAGGATCTCTAGAGGGAAGTGTCCACTTTCACTCCGACTCCTACTTCATCACTTATCAGCAAGTGCAATTTCATCTTCACTGCAACCCTTGACTCCACTCATAAAATACTAGTAATTCAATGTCTCCTACCTTGACTCCGACTCCATTTTCTACATTACATAGGCCAATGTATATGCTGATCACTGCGACTCCGACTCCGCATCGAAAAGACAAAAAAGAACTCAACCTGTAGACAGCGCATGCATGACGCTGGTCTGCGTCATTCTCAAATTGCAAGACTCTGAAATAGAGTTAAAAAGAAAAATCATATCCCATTTTCTTCATAGAATGTCACGTAACCCTCGGCCACTGCGACTCCACGACTCCGTCTGTTAGAACTCCATTAAAAATGAGGGATATTCTATAAAAACTCCCTAAAAATACTATAGTTACTTTCTTACATGTCTAAAATGACCAACTTCATTGCAAAATTCATGAAGAGACCTGTTTTTTTTTGGTCTTAGTACCACCAGTTCAACCAACCCAGGTCAGGTAACAACAGTGTGTTTCCACTTGTCCTGATGTTTGGGAAATTTGGACAGACAATCTTCCACAGTTTTAGGAAACATTTTGTTAAGTTTGGGTAATAGAAAGGAGATCGTTATAATTACCCAACAGTGATTAGGTCAGACTGAACCTGTCGCATCAGCACCAGTCACCAGTGAATTTTGGAAAATGGTCACTGGATCCCAGGAAATTTGTGTAAATCAGGAAATACATTTCTAAAATATGGAACAGTGTGTGACAAATCAGCTGCTGCGCTATTTTCAAAGTATCTACATTGGACTATCGTTATGTTCGGATTCATCAAGCTAGAATTTATACATCTTATAGTTGTATAAATTTATACATCTTAGTTTTAAGAGAGACTTATGTAGTGGGTGGATGTGATGCCAGAGATCATCTGTGGAAAATTTGGTGAGAAAAGGCAACTTTTTGGGGACGTGAGGGTTGACGATCATGGTCGAGGTCGGCAATCGTAATGCCTGGGTCCTGTTCAAGTGCTCCTGTAGGCATGCCCTTTGTTTTATTACAGGGCTGGAATTAACCGATGGCCACAGGGGCCATGGCCATTATGTTTGGCCGTGGTGCCCTGAAAAATCGCCTATAGGTTACAGCCTGACAGCCACAATGGCTGTGCCCAAATTCCATGGCCGTCATGCCCACCCAAATTGGATGTACATTGTTCTGGGACCATACAATATTAGAGAGAAAATCTTCCCTCCACATTTTTCCGTCGAGAAGAGTGTGAAATGAAATTTGTGCAGTCATGAATTGTATGTTTCATATAGGTCTGTAATGTACGCACACATAGATACTGTAAGCCATATCCATGTTCTGTACAGAAGTCCGAAGTGAAACATGATGAGAGCACAGTTAAGTCAAGGAGCTGTATTTTTTCATAGATAATTTTTTTATAAACTTGTTGTAATCCTTCATTGGTTAATAATATTTTCTATGTTAGTTTTAAGCTTAGATGAGTTATAAATAAAACACAAAGCCGTTTTTACAAAATTTATCCTCCTTCAATTTAAAATGAATGTCACAAGTGTACTCAGTGACGTAGGATAGCAGTTAAAATTAACTTTTGCGAGGTAAAATTTGTTACTGAAGTGGTGCAAAATTATTATCAAATGAACATTTTGGGTTTATATTTCAATATAAAACAACACAAAGCAGGTTGCGGTAGCTAACGGATATAGTAGGAGCGTTTATATTTCAGTATCATTTCATTCATTTGTAGTATTTTTAAAAAATATTTTTGCGGTACCAGTGGGTACAGTTCTTGGCGATACTTTGGTACGTTATAATTGGTAATATCGTAAGTGTATCGATACTGTTACCCCTGGGTGGAAAAAGTTTGGAAGCTGGGAGGCTCCTTCCTGGGAAATTTGGCCATTTGGAGGGAAATTTTGGTCACTGGGGGGAAATTTACACCTTTTATGTACATGAAAGTGTTCCAGGAATTGAGGAAAATTTGACTCTCTTCCCGGGAAATATATTTTCCAGTACTGCTGGTACATGTACAGTATGCTGGTGCTTGCAAAAATACAGGTATACTGTGTCGCCCAAGTACTGTTACTGTATCAATTGATTTTCATTTCTTGCCTCGGTACCTTGCCATACATTGTTTTTTCAGTCAAAATGAATAGAAAACAGATCAGTTGTGGCATAACTATGGCTTTTGTCATGGATTTCTTTTGTGTTGCTTCCCATCATTCTGCTAAAAAGACGGACACAACTAAACAGGCAAGAAATAAAACCCAGACTCTGAGGGCAGACGCTAGGAAAATCTGATGCTTTTGCTTAAAAATCACATTGTTTTAACGTGTTGAATCATTTCTTCATACCTTGTGACCAAAAGGGGTTCTTGAAGGTTTATTGACAAAGCTATGTGGAGTAATTTGCAGGAAAGGCTTGAAAGAATCCATCTATACATTAGTTTATAAATATTATTTTTGCTACTTTTACAGTATTTCCACAATCACAAATTTATTGCTTAGGTATGCAACATTCCAACCCACCATGCTACCAATGGAAACAGTGGCAAGGGTGATCATTCCTCTGTATGATGTACTGTAGTTGGTGGGGCAGAATTTCATCTCTGTAAGTGGGGGAGGGAAGGGGAGCCTTGCCGTACTACCAGACAGTGCCAAAGCCAATAGTGTCAGAACAATTTGTACTAGAAAATGATTTAAATAGACCCATAAACCACCACTACCACCACTGCTGACCATTGTATTGGAGTGGACGGGGGAGGGGGGGGGGCAAAGATGAAGACTGGAAGGGGGAAGCCACCCCCCCCATCCCACATTGGTATTTCAAGAAGAGTAGCAGTGAGAGATATCTAACTAGAGTATGAATGCCCAATCATCATAGAAGAATGCAGATAAGTCTTTTTCACAAATGAAAACTGATCAACACAAAATTTATCAAGTGCACCTTCATTCCCCTGATTATGCTTAGCAACAACAGAACAGCTCTAACAGGTAAAATCACATTCATGCTAATGCACAGTTTCTTGCAAAAGCATAAAAATTTATGAACAAAGACACTGTTCAGATGTGCTCCCCTTTGATAACATATGTTTGCTTAATTATCATTTTGTCTTTCCCTGCTCATGGATAAAGCTTTTACAGTGTGGTACACATTACACAACAAATTCCAGTAATCAAAGGAAATCCAAAGATGTACTGTAGTATAACATCAAGTCACATATCATTGGTATTATTTGTGATGCACATGTTCAAAAGCCACAACTGTGCAATGCAATTATTTTTGTCATTTATTCTGTTGTTTTGTTTTTATAATAACACTATTTTATTTATTTTCTCTTTTCAGGGACTTTGTCTTTTACAACCTACCACAGCTGCAATACAGAAACCCCAACGTTCAGATGTTGACTTTCAAAAACATAACACCATCGCCATTTATACGCTGCTTTTTAAGTATGATGTTTTTTTTTTGTACTGAAATATTGTTTCACAGTCTTTACCATGCTTTCATAATTAAAGTTATTATGGTATCTAGATTGGAGTAAATATCTGTAAGCATTGTTAGAGGATCCTTTCTGAATAAAAACAGCTTTGCTCAGGTACAGGTATTAGGGGATGACCCAGTAGGATTACATATGTATATAGACCTGTGCTGTTCAATATTGGGTAAGCAAGTGGTATTGTTCATTGATGGTCAGATCACTATTTTATGCAGTTAATACATAACTTTTGCTCTGTTTACCTTAGGTCCCTGGTGATGGTTCCTGCATGCCTTTAAAGGGATTTGCCAGAGACAGAATTCGATGAATTAAAAAAATGCAGAAAAATTTTTCTCTTTTAGGAGCTAAAAACCGCATCTCAATAGCTGGTAGCATTTGGAAGAAAAGAATTTTCAAAGAAATGCAATTTTTTCTCAAGATGAAGTGCATTATGGGAAATCTGTGGTGTCATCGTGGCACACTGATTTGACAAAGCATTGGATTTCTTTATGATGTTGATGCTGCTGTAGGGAATATTTAGCAACTTTGTTGTGGCCTTCATATGGTGTAGATCTGTGCTAAATGTACATGGAAACATATTCAAACCTTCCAACAGTATCAAATTTCAAGGACAGACAGGACATTCAATTATAAAGAAAAACAAAAGGAATCAGAGTTAATGTGCCCACTTTGCATAAACATTATATGGCCTTAATGAGAACTGAAGGTATTTTTTGACAAAAATAAGCACTCTTTAATATGAGTTATCTCGAGTTAGGAAAGGAGTATTGTTGCTTGGTTTGGAGGGCATGAACTGGAATTTTTTCTCTTTTTCATGAGACCCTTGTGAAAAGCCATTGGAAAATGCCTTTAACTCACAGTCAGGTGGTCTGTAAAACTCTCCCCTTTGACATGTAAAATGCTCACTAACCCTGGAAACTATCACCTTTGTACTTACCACATAAGTAATACCATACAAAACTGTTTACCTGAGCTAATTGTGTTAAGCTGTATTGTACTCACCTTTGCTCATTACAGTAGTTTATCTGTTTTCAAGAGACTTAATACGGATGAAAACAATATGTCTGGTATGGTGCACATTGGTGTTTCGCAAGGACAGTACTGTTGAAATTTTGTCGTGCAAGTACAAATTTGCTTGGGGATCCCTTCATGGCATTTGTTGCTGACTTAATTTGATGCTTTCAAAAAAGGCAGAAATGTTTGTTTATGTAGGATGTGGAAACTGCTTCAAAAGCATCTGGCATTTGTAATAAACCTGTTTTCTAGGCAATGTTTTTTTCTCATGCAGTGCACGATGGGTTTACAGTAGTATTGCTACAGACGTAGATTCTTCTCCCATTTTGACACAATGTAGGGCAGTGTTAGCTCTAAGGAATTGAACTTGGGAGGGAATTCCCTCTCTAAATTTTTTTGAGAGGAATTTTCAAAATCAAGGAGGGACCTCAATCCCTCGCATAAATTTATTATGTGTATTATAATTGTGCTATGATCTCAGCTGCGGAGAAGTGTGTGGGATATTCCTGCATTAGATTTATTTATGCGTGGGATTCAGAAGACATAAGCAGAATTCACGTAATCCCAGGCCTTAGTGCGAACACTGCGGTAGAGCTCTTATGAAATGCTACTTGGAGGTGACTTTAAAAGGCAAATGACTCTCCTTGAAATGAGTAACCAACATACGTCTTCCCCAACCACATACTTCTTCTTTTTCATGATGTCACAACATTTTGAAACTTAATTATTAAATTCATGCATGGTAACTTCATGGTTTGTACTGTTTGAATGATCTGACACATTGTGATGGTTGCAGTTAGGTTGGGACAGTTGTTACAAAATTAGAAGCTTTGGGGTTTTTTTTTTAAATTTAGTTTGCAAAAACAAAGCACTGTGGTGAAATTGACATTTAAGTCTTATTAGTGGTTCTTGAATATGGGCAGATGATATTATCATATTTTCAACCCAATAGTAAACTTTGAGTAAGTGCATGTAACATCAACATCATCTTCTGTTTTGCTACACTTTACATAACCAAATAGTTTCATAAATGTGAATGTATGAGAGGCAATGGGAATGTTTTGAATTGTTTTTTTTTTTTTTTTGCCACATGGGAAAGTCAAATTCCTATCTATTTTTAAGTCAAACCAATAGATTAAGAAACAAAACAAATCATGGTCCATCAATGTTAGGAGATGATGTTATTCCTGTATTCTTCAGATGTACCTGTAGTGCACTTTTAGGTTTAGGAATATAGTAATTCTATCTACTGTATGAACATCTGGTGAACAACACATAGGAAAGTTTCATCAAAAGACTGAGATGTTGAGTAGTTCCAGTTTCAAGTGAATATAACAATTTTTCATTTTGTGGAAAGAGAAACAACATTCATTCTTGATGGTATGTATATACATGTACAGTATGTATTTGAACATATGTTTGTGATGCTTAGCTTTTAAAAATGATATCTCTTGAAGGAAAATGGAAGTTTCTCATACTAGGTGTATGGATGCCCCATATTGAGAAGAACCATATTGTTTTTTGGGAGAGGTGAATGGTCATTAGAGGTCACCAGACATCAAACTCTGTAAACCTTGTTAACACAATCCCTCCATAAAAAGCATGGATACTCTTCATATTTAGCATGTAGATGCATTGTATGGAAAGGAAGAACCCTATCATTTTAAGTGGAGTCAAAGGTCATCTGGGGTCAACAGAGGTCAAAGCTTTATACTTTGTTAGCATATCTCCAGAAAGAAAACATGGATACTCCTCATACTTGGCATGTTGATGCATTGTATAGAGGAAGACCCTGTTGTTTTTGGTGGAGGTCAAGGGTCATCAGAGGTCATAACCTGAAATTTTTGTTAACGTGATATCTTCAGGTAAGAAACATTAATAGTCTTCATAGAATATATGAAGCATGAAGATGCATATGTAAAGAGGGAACATCCTGTGGTTTTGGTGGAGGTCAAAAGTCATCAGAGGTCACCAGATGTGAAACTGCAAACAATTAACTCGTATCTCCAGATCTAAGGAAGCATGGATACTCTTTATAATCACCATGTAGATGCATTGTATGGAGAGGGAGAAACCTATTTTTTTAAGTGGAGGTCAGAGGTCATTTGGAATCAATGGAGGTCAAACTCTGAAAACCTTGTCAACATATCTCCAGATAGGAATTACAAATACTCTTCATACTTTTATAGCTTCTAGATGCATTGTACAGAGAGGGAGAACTCTTATCATATGTGGAGGTCAGTCGTCATCTAGGGTCATAGGAGGTCAAGCTCTGAAAACCTTGTTAACATGATACCCAAGGATTATGATATCAGGTGCTTTTTGTGCAAATGCACAAAATTGTTGAGTCACAATGTGCACATACTATTTCTGCTGTGCATGTGACTTCTAAACTTTGCATGCATTGGTGCATGTGATTTTTATTTTGTATTCTGACCCCTGAGTGTGATGTCATACCACTCAGTTTGAAGGAATTTGCGATCCATACTGTAGATAACTTGTAAGATAAGTGTTGGTGAAGAGTGAGGCTTTTTAGCTTCCAGTGTAAAATTTGAATAGAGAGAAATATTATAATGCTGTGCTCTTTTAACATAGATCTTCATTTTCAATGTTATAGGTACAGTATCATAAAGCAAAGACTTTTGTAATTTAGTTTTTATTTTCTTTAGTAACGCTTTGTAAACTTCTAAATGATTACAGTTTTTCAACATTTTATTTTACAGACGAAGGGGAAGAAGTTTTGATAGACATTGATAGCAAGTCCAATACAAACATTGTAGAACATGTTGCAAAACTACTGGGCAAACCAGAGTAAGTTTGAACATTATTAGCTTATTCCAGCAAAGGTGGTGTGATAGGGTGGCCATTCTTCAGGCTTTTCGCCGGACAGTCCGGCTGTTGAGCATCCTGTCCTCCATTCAGGTTCACAGGGCGCCGGACGTTGAATATTCCTCCATTCTGAAAGTTATACCGTAAACCTCCCTCATGCACAAATTTTCAGGGATAATTTCATTTTCAAACACAACAAAACAATTTCACAGCTCTAATTATGCAGCTTAGAACACCGGAAAAGGCAGTTTCAGGCCACCTGAGGAGTTCGAGAAGCCAAAAATTTTCTGGTATGCTACGTGCCAACTCATGGTGGCTCTCCTCTTAGATAGTAGATAAGGTTGTCCTCCTTTTCTGTCATCGGGAAGTGGTCATCCTATGGTGTGAGCTTACAGTATATCATTGTGGGGCATCTCTCTATCTGTCCACAATTGCATTAAATATTGACATCTACTGCAGTGTTGGAAGAATCTATCTGGGAGTTGATCTCAGTTATCTTGGGTGAGGGGCCTTTAGAGGGGTGTGAAAAACTTAAGGTCAAAGGTCACTGAAGGGTTCTTTAATGCCTTATATTTGTAAATTCGAAGATGGTCACTTCTCCTAGATGCATTACTGAATAATCAAAAAAGTTGCATAGAAGCGTTATCAATGGCATGTGAAGATTACAGTACGAGTTATATCTTCAGTTTAAGATCAAAGATTATCTTGATAGGAAATTTTTATTTATCTTGTAGGCCTTCCCATATTTGTGAGTTTCAAAGACTGGTGTCACTGCACTCCTTGTGAGATGACCCATTGATGATAGGCCAACTTTATGAGTTTGTTTAAAGTTAAAGGGAACTGTTTATGATTAGTATTTCAACCCTACCTCCAGTATCTTAATAAACCCTGCAAAGGAAGCAGTAGGAGAGCATGAAGTATTTATGCAAAGTTCCATTGGAGAGATTGTAGAAGGAGTAATTCTAATAGCTTAGATGCACAGCATTTGTGTATTCCATGCCAACTGAGTCAGTGCAAAATGCCATGTAAGTTTTGATGCATGAGGTGGGGTAAAGGGTTGTACTTCTAGGATTATTTTGCTGGTACTTCTCCTAAACCTTACCTCGTGTGAGCTTCTGACCTCTTGGTGCTTTAGTTTTTAAGTGCAACATTCGTTTGTGAGTATTATTTTAAGTTGTTCAAGGGGAACCCATAACATGTCATTGTTATCATTCTAGACAAAAAAACAAAAGCTTGTTCAGATACCATGAAGAGCTTATCACAGGTTTTTTTTTATTTATATACTTTTGAGGATCACATTTAAATTTTGAGTCATATTGGAAGACTTGCAAGTTTCAACACATCTGAATGACTATTTATAACCTTAAACACCCTTCGTTGCCTTCACAGAGAAATTCTAGCAGCAGAAAGAAAGGCAAAAGAAAAGAAAACCAATCCAGCTAATTTTGGAAAAGAGTTCTCTAGGCTATGTTTGTGTGAAATTCCTGGTCAAGTTCCCTGCCCAGCGGTTGTTGCTATACCAGAGCATCTTCGTGGAAAGAATATCGACTATAAGGCTATATCTTTGAAGGCCCCTCCAGGAGAACTTCCTGAGGATGAGACCATGGAAGAAGAGGTCTCATAGAGAGCAAGACTCTAAATATAGAAGGTTGCAATATTCTATTCTTAAAAGGAAGAAGAGGTACTATGGAGTGTTTCTGATGTCACTCCTGAAACCTGCAAAGGCATCCTCTGAAGTTTGACTCCAAGAGAAGGGAGCTGGCTTAATTAGTGGAGAAATCAGGATGAAATAAAGGCTGTTTTCAAGGAGGATAGGAAGGGGGATCTATACAGGCTGCTCATGCTTTCATTAGTTAATCTGTTAAACTAAGGACATTAAACCTCAGATTTAGGCAGTCAAGACTACATTCCTACATAGGGCTGGATTAAACAGTTGATGTTGGGAGCAGAGTCCTCTAGGCTGAAGGTCCTCTAGTCAAAATGTTGCTTCACCAAAGGTCAGTTAATCAGTAACAGTACTGTATAACTTTAAACCTTATCCTAAACCAATCCATAAAGACCTTCAGTCTAGTGGGTATCCCACAGTGTGGGAACATCATTGTACATGTACATATAGTGTGTAAAGACACACTGATTGAGGATTTAGCCTAGAACCATTTACAAATAAATGAAAATGCATACATCCTGAAAAATGGTAGGTAAACAAGCTATGAGTTTTGGTAGGTCACAGTACAATGGCTGTGATATGTGCAACATAGCAATACAGCAATGTCACTGTTCATTTGATTCTTTGTATCATTTAAAACTGAATGAGTTAATGGATTCAAGATGGTACGTGTAGTAGACACATGAAATTGAGGATGGTTTAGAAGCCTCTGACCTGTACAGAGGTTCATGCCTTTTTAGCAGATTTATAAGTCGAATATTCTCTCAGAAAGAGACACCTAACAAGGCCACGTTTGAATTTTGCATGTCTTGTACATAGCGTATTGTGTTTGTTAGGCAAGTGGTATGACCATGGAAAACAATGTGGGATGTTTACAGACAGGTGCCATAAACATGGGAAACAAGTACATAAGGCCATATGCTTATGTGCAATGCAAAGTGACTTTATTAGGTTCCCTGCTCTAAATCAGTTTAGGATAGAATTTGCAGAAATTTATCTCAATATCTAATGTGAGAAATTTCAAGTAAATAGATGTATACCTTGCAGGAAAGATTTGCCACCTAGGAAGATGTAACTTCAGAAAATTGTTATGTTTTTGCCGAGATGAATTATTTAATGCCCGTGTTCTAAGAGTGGCCTTGTTAGGTTCCACATTTATACTGAACTTCATTTGTTAAGTGAAATGAGCTTAACATTCAAAGCATTGAGCCCTTCAGAATGATGAACTAATGCAGTTCCCTTTACTCATGGTTATTCATAAATATGCAGAAAGCTCCCCGCCCAATAAATTGCAGTTGACACATTGCCTGTATCAACCAGTAGTGTAAACTGTAGTTTGCCTACACATTGAACAATTACACCTTGAATGATTTCAGTGTTTATCCGTGTACAGTACCTAAATACATACAGCAGTGCCTTTCATTGTTGCATCAGGTCAACATTACAGATGGAAGTTTCAGGCTCTCATTTATAATCTATAGAGCTATGTAAATTAAACCTTGCATGTCTATTTATACTGTGTTTTCACAACTTTCTTAGTTCTGCACAAATGCAGTAATATTGTACATGCCTGGGCTGTAGGCTGATATGTTGTGTAATTTGGCCATCCAGTAGTGACATGGTGATGTGATCCACAGCAAACAGCTCTTTAATTATATTCATAGATATTCTAGAAGGATGGACCTTGTGCACAACAAAGAGTAGTTACACTTCCTATCAAAAAATTGTTCAGTCTCTTTTCAGCTGCATTAATAGCTCTTTTCTTCAACAAATCCTTCTACTGCGTATGTTTCTGTTAAATGAATGCAAAGCACCAATTTGTCTTTGATATTCCAATTGGCTGACAAACTCATAAAGGGGAAATGCAGTCACCCCAGTTTGAAATAGTGTACCCGGTATCCTAATAAGTGAGTTAGATTTTTTGTCTGCACGTGTGCACATCCTCCAAACTGTTGGGATAAACAAAACACCCATACCTACAATACGTCTTCCAAACTTTCTCTTTACTTGAAAAATTTGTCTAATCATCTTTTTTTTTAACCCATCTCAAAGGTGAAGAGGGTTCTTACGTGTGGTTTTGTGCCATGGATTGCATATGAACTGCCTCTTTAGTGTAAAAATTTGCATTTTAATCTGCCGTATAGTAGGATAGGGACCCCTGTTTTGTGCAGTTAGGCTGGCCACACTTAGATTTTATAGGCTTAATGGTATATGTGTGTACTACATGAAAACTGAGGATGCACAAAAATAGGGGAATGCAGTACACTATGTCCAGAGCTCAGTTTGTTTACCTCGAGTGTATCTCACAACTCCATGCTGCAACGAATTATTGAACACGCTTATTCATGAATGGCTCTGTTTAGGTCATGTGATGCTGAGTTTGTTACTGTTTAATTCATGAAGAATAATTGCTTGTTTTACCTTGAATACAAAATATTTTTGTTTGGGTAATCATGAAAGATATTTTTAAAGGAAATAAGAGGAAATTTGTAAGATTTTGCTGATGTTTCTAAAAAAGTTTTGGGCAACTGCTGTTTCCCTTTGAGAATAAGTGAAATCTATGGCATTGTGTAGTGTACTGGACATGTAAGACAATAGTTGTAATTATCATTTTCTCCTGTTTAAGGGCTTACCAGACTGAAAATTTAGGGGATGGTGGAGGCACAATCTTGCAAGGACCAATGGCATAATAGAACCATATCATACAGAAATGTTCACTCAATGTATGAGAGGCTGTTAACATGTTGTTTGGGGATGAAGGCCCCCTCCTCTATCCTTTTGCCTTGGTTAATTTTGTTTTATTGGTATTGGTGACACTACTGAAAGTATTTATCCAGATACCTTTACATGCAAAGCTGGATTAAAAATGAAGATGGTGATAAATTATTTTAAGGCTCCTCATAGACAACAGCTGATCTTATTCCATTTGGACTGTGACCTTTTAGGGGCAGAAGCACGAGAAAATTTCAATGACTGTTTCGTGGTTTCTCAGTGTAATACTTTTCAGACAAAAGTTGACTAATTAAATGGAACCATTCATAAAGAAACCAAATTCACTTCAGATGGTCTTGTCTTGGAATTATGGCTACTTGAGAAGATTTGAAAGCTTTGGGATCACGGTTGGTGAGATTTTCTTCCCACACTGATGCACATAAATGGTTTGTCATATAACCTAGTCAGACAAATAAATACTTCCAGATGTGTGCAAACTGCAACATGTCCAAATATTTTTTTTCACAATGACACCCTCAGTGTAGTAACACTTTGAAGTAAACATCTCTAAAACTGCTTTTAATGTATGCATAAATTTGACCACATGTTGGAGACTATGATAAATGCATACATAATGATCATTCTCTGTCCCAACTAATGTAACAATTTGTCAGATCGTCCCCATCTTCTCCTCACTCAGACAGACCTTTGCCTCTCCTCCATGTTGATTGGAGAGACCCTACAAAGGGTCCTTCCCATCAAAAGGTAAATGCATGAACATCATTAAAGTGACCCATCTTGAGATGTTGTATTCACAAATTTTTACCAGTTTGGCTTTTTTCACCACAAATGACCTTTAATCTACACCAAAAAGCGGGGCATTGCACTCAACATGGATCATCCATGTACAAGTGTCGCATCTCTTTAGTCTTAAAGGGGAATTTTCATGATCCCAGACAGTTCCAATTCTCCCAACTATGCATCTTCTAGCTCCTCCCATAACTGTATGAGGCTCTTCCTTGTGCAAGAATAAACCTGTTTTATTGCTTAAGGCCATGTCCTGGTGAGCATACAAGGCTATAAAATGTAATAAAAGTACTCTCTCTGCCTTGTGTGGAATGTGAGCTACTCTGCATCTTTCAAATTTTCAAACTTTGATGTCAATCAAAGAGCAGTCACCAACTGAGAATTTTGATATACATACACTAAAAATATACATTGGGGTGATGACTGTCTGTCTTTAAGGATACCCCAGGGCTCCTAACAGTGAACATCAAAACTGCAAAATTTATGTGGGATCCTTTTAGCAAAATAGAGGAATAATTAGGGGGTAAAAAATCAGGAAAATATGGGATCAGGGGCACCAGCACATGCTGAGAATTTGGGGGAACTACAATAAGGATGACAGGTGACACTGAACCCCCAAAACTGTCAGTGGTTAATTCCGTGACACTTCATTGTGGCACTCAAAACTGTTTTCCTTTGTGACCATAATTTCTACCTTGGTCAAGATAGCCACCCTCCAGTGGCTGGCTATAATACGTAACACAACCATATGGAGCACCACCAGCAGTTGGTGTTTAGCTGATGTTTGGATACCCACTACACCAAGGGTTCACTGAAGATACTACTGACCAAAAATCTACTTCAGGTTTGGGGTAGGGTTAGAGTTCATGTCAGATACAAAATTAGGTTTAGGATCAAGACAAGGATTAGCCTCTGGTAGGATTATGGTTTCAGGTGTGATTTTGGATATGGTTAGGATTAAGTTTAGAATTAGGATCTTTTGTATTCTGAACATTCAATCTACTGAGCCCTACCCATCTAGTTACCAAGAAAATTTTTTGCCAAATCACCCTCCCAGATGATGGAAATAGCACAGAACCTGAGTGTTGCATCTAAAAATTCTCGTCTGACTTTCTGGTGACTCTTGGAAACATTTTTGTGACCCTACAAAGGGTTTCAACCCAAAGTTAAATATCTTGAAACTACCAATTAAACTTTTAAATTGCAAATATAAGAACATTTTTCATTTTAAAGGAAATGCATTTTTAATTTCAAAGAATACGAATATATATGAAATATAGAAATGTTGGCCCTGATAGCCACTTTTAGATATCCTGTGCTGGTACAAACTTGCACAAACACAACTTGAGCCCACATGACTACATTACAGTTTCTCCTTCCTCAAATCCAAAAAATGGTGAGATGGTTCATGCACACTTACCTCAGACTGGTGGATAGACACCTGGAGGGATTAATGAACAGGCTGAATATCCTTAAGTGAATAGGACTAGAAGGTGTCAAAGTTGTGTCTATTAACTTCAGTTTTGGAAATCTTACATGAAGAATATGCCCAAAACATGATGTTGAATTATTTGCAACTATTCCAGGAAGTGAATTATTTTCTAAAATCTTACTTGCACTATTAAGAACCCCCATAACACTGTCACTGAACATGGAAATATGTGAGACAGTATGACTAAATAAATACCATTTTAATTCATACCACAGTGAAGAATAGCTTCAGTTGTGCACAAACAAGCAATAAGAAACATTTTTCTTCTATAAACAGTTTTATTATTTGCCATTCTGTTTCCATACCTTCTATAAACATTGCTAATTGATAATGAGAACAGAAATCTTTCCACAGCCTGTGGTTAATAAACAGGTTGTTGAACATAAATATAGCGAGAGGGAATACCATTCTCAACTGCCAATACCTTGAGCAAACAAAGATGTAAGGTATGCAAAGACTAAGGTTGATGCTAGTACATACTGGAAGGGCTTGGTGCTGTAGTCCTCTTCAAGGGAGAATATTTCCCGAATTTCCCAATATTTACAAAAATGGTCGAATTTTATTACATAAATATTAGTCTATACAGCACCTACAGTCTGTATTGTTCAATTAAGATTTCAACCCTCATCCCCACTCCCTAATCCCCCTTCCCCATACCAAAACTGGCCACGAATATAGTAGTTTCTCCCCTCAGTTTGTTGAACAACAATGCTATAACCATTTTGCAACTGTTAAATTAACTTCTCATGTGCTTGTTTAGAGGAAAACATTTTCCAACGAATGTTGTCTGTGAACATGAAAGACCCAGAGCTGGATAGCATTTTCTTCTCAGCTTTGTGCCTTTCAGTGTCAGTTTCAAAATTTTCATTCATCTGCTGATGGTACGTAACTACTGAGTCATCACTTCCTCTTCATGGCTCTTTTTCCTTCTCCTTTCTTTGGTTTTCCTTTGCCTTTCAACCTTGCCACTCTCTTCATCTCATCTCTGAAGTCCTCATGTTCATCTCTGTTTACAAAAAACAAGCAATTAATTCAGTGGTGAATTAAATCAATTCAATCAATTAAAACAGTGGTGACAACAGGATTTTGCTGAGTGGGGGACAGGGGAGTGGGTGCATGGCTCAATGGCCTTACCCCTCCATACAGTATGCCAATGAATTAAAGGCATGGTCCATGCAGGAAGGTTTGTCTGGTGGAGATGTACAGTACCCAGTTCCAACATGAAAAAGAATCTAGCAATCATTTCTCAAATATCAGCAATTCAAATCAGGGTTCAAATTTTATTTTAAGAGGGCTCATCTTTTCATACAGGTCTGGAAAACCCCATAAAACCATATACAGGAGATGCTTTAGGGTCCACAGGGGCATGGGTCTCAATCCTGGGGGGCAGGGGGACACATCCCCCCACATTTTGGAAAAACACCCATTGACTTAAGTTTTTTACACAGTAAATTTTTGACAGAAGTGGCCATGTCCCCCCCCCCCCCACATTTGAGTGCATGCACAGGGGCTATTTTTATTGTTGCTACTGGCAGTTATCAAGGAGGGGAGGAGGGCATCTCACATTTGGTACTTTTTTCCCCTTCTCAACACTTTTCTGGGGACAATTTGACAGCTCCATGGGTGAATCCCCTATTGCCCCTGAGTTTTTCATATATGCAATTCAAATGTCCTCACCTGCAACCCCCTTCCTCATGTAAGTGGGTGCAATGATACCTTTTTCTTGACCACTTTCTTTAAAGCTTGCTATGTCCCTAGAACTGGAAACTGTAATGCTTCAAATGTATTTCAAAATGTAATATTTTACAGCCATTTTCATGGGTATGTAGTTACTACCACTAGGATATTTAACATGAATAAGTACATTATTCCTACATCTGCTGTATTGCATGAGAGGACTCACTGAGATATCCACATTTTCATCCATACCTGGCTCACAATGCTTCCCAAGTCCTGAAACTGCAAACTGCTGGCATGCTACTTTAGTTACATCTACACTGGTGCCACTGGCAGAGGGATGGGGGTAAGGGGGGTTGGAGGAGGTGAATATGGTCATCCTCCAAATTCAGATAACTGTCATTTGGGGGTGTTGACAAACACTGCAAATACTTCCAATTATGTACAGTCCACATACAGTGCCACTACAGGGCCCTACTAGTACCAGTGGGTCACTGATCTGACTGCACCAAAGTACAGTATGCGAAGCATATTTGTAACACACTTTAGGTGAGTGACATCTCACAGCAAAAATTTTGAGAAGTAACTGTTTCCATTTTTTTTTAAAAAGCCCTAGGTCTCCCAGTCATTTATTTTTCACTCAGCACCCTCTCTCTTGAAATCAGTCTGCTGATATTTCAACTGTTCTTGTTCAAATACAAAATACTGCAACCTTTCCAGGATTTAACTCCACTACAATGTATTTTAAGTTCTAATATATGAACCCTTCAGATCTAATTATCCACAACATCATCTTCCTTTTGCGTGAAACTGCAACCCCCTGGGGCCCTAACCCGCTGCAATGTTGATTCCTTAGCATGCAACATTGCCTGTACACTATTGTCTGTCACTGTTTAAAAATTACAAAAAAATGATCATTAGCTACCCACATGACCTGTAAATGAGGACTGTAGTCAGGAATTCTAACATGGGAAGCACCAGCACTTCAAAAGGGGTACTGAATCAATGTTTTTACAGCCCCTTGTAATCAATTTTTCAAAGAGGGTAAGGGCACAGTTATCTGCAAAGGGGGCATGGCCTCAGGGCTGCAAGAAATGTGTGTTTCCAGGGAAAGAGTCAAATCTGTCCACAATTTGTTCCATTTTTTCATGTACAAAAAAGATAAATTTCCTTCCAATTGCCAAAATTTCCCTCCAGATACCCATATTTTCCAGAGAGGAGCCTCCCAGCTTCCCAACTTTTACCATAGAAGAACATGAAAGACCACTGGACACCCTTTGGCTGTGGGCCTGAGAAAAGGCTAGCAGGCTATGCATGTTTATCTGTGGCAGCTGGCTTTGTGCAATGTAATTACTGTTTATTACAGACTGTGCTAAATGGTTTACAATGACACTGGAGGTTTCACAAGTAAACTTTACTAGACGAATTTCAAACCATTAGAGGGCAGCCAGATGCTGCCATTAAATAACAGAGTGACTGGATGGTCCAACTCCTATCCTCACTGGACATTCCTGAGCTGAGAAATAACATGTTGAAGCTAATTCACAAATTTAGAATGATAGTTTGTGCAATAATTGTGATGTCATTCTTGTACTCCTCAAATTAATTACATTCCTTTTCTGTTTTGTTTTTTCGAAAGCCACTGCACTCTGTGCCAAAATGTGATCACTGTCTTACTATTATAGGGTGACTTGACTATACAAGCCCTCTCCATACAATATGCTACACAAGAAAACAGTAAATTTTTCAAGGTACACTTTCAGTGCAGTAGAACCCTAAAGTAAGGTTTATTAAGGATTGTGCTTTCCACTGGCCATCAAGCCCAGTGAAGTTGTGGAGCTACAGGTCAAGTAAGAAACTTACTAGCCTGACTGTCTCAGTGTATATACAGTAGCCTAATCTAACAAACTGGCCCACCAGGCCTACTTCTTTGCATTCTGACAGGCCTGGCATGATGCTTACTGGCCTAAGGCCTCCAGGCCAATGGCTAAATTGAACCCTGCCCAAGGCAATCTTGCTTATGTCTCACCTGTATAGTCCAATCAATCTGAGATACCTCATCAGTTTTGCAGTTTCTACATGAGGTGGATAGTAATCTATCATCCTCTTCTGAAGATAGACTGGCTCCTCACTCATCAGCTTTACAACTTTCATTGATTTTGAAGTTGTTGGCTTGTAAACTTCTCCAAATATCCTGGCACTTAAACGTGCCATCCTTCTGGCATAAGTAGAGGCCATACTTTCAATCACCACTCTGTTCTCTCTTTACAGCAGTCTGAAAGATGTATCCAAGATGATTTCATAATAAACTTGTAGTAATACTAATACCATTACAACAGTTTGGATTCAATATTGCTTCTCCTAGGAAAATGCAAAAACTTGGAAAAAAATGTGAAAAGTTGTCCAACTAACCAACTTTATAGAACTCCACACACTTCAATGGCTGTTTACAGTTTTTAATCTACAGTGGACAGTACTGTAGACATACCGTTTCAAAAACAAGTGAATCTTGAACAAAAGAAGTTGCCTCAGAATTTTGACTTCGGACAGTGTTTTTCTGTAGCCTCTTGATAACATATATTAGGAAAATCAAATTTGGCTTGGGTATCCTAATATCCTCTTGCAAACACAATTTTAACAGAGCTCTGATTGTAGATCATCCTTGCCTCTTAAGAGATTAGTTTAACCTTGATGTCTTTCATAATGACAGGATATTGATACAAAAAAGATGAGGTGTTCCCAAACTGTATTTTTCACAGACAAGTCACAGACTTCATAGCCTGAAGTTTTCAAAATCAGAGCAATTGTGTGGGGTATTCTGTAATTACTCCATCTATTGATATAGTGGAGTAACTGGCCATCTATATAACAGCTGAAATTGAATTTCTTCTTACAGCAAATTTTAACTCTGTATGGTTTATGTTAATTTACAAATTAATTGATAATTTTCTGTCAAAATAACATCATACTTATTTTTACCCACTAACAATCCCATGGTTGAGCAAGAACTCATTTTGAAGGTTACGGATTGAACTTCTTCATCAAACAGCAGATCCTGCTTTAGACTGCCCCTTTTCAAATGTTACAAGGTACTGTACATACAGTACACTGCAGTTGTGTTAAATCCCTGAAAACTTCTGGGAAGAGGTAAAATATACATATTTTGCACAATGGGGTTTAGACCATGTTGAAGGAACTTTACTGGTATCAATACGGTTCATATGATATTGCAGTTATGATGTGCGCCAAACTATTACGTCACATGGTAGCTCTATGTTTGACTGTTTACAGGAAGGCGACTTGCAATGTGAATACACTGGAACTAGGCTAGATACTGATCACATGCGCCATACAACGTTACAATGTTATGAGGCCTAGGGTCTTATATAGTCACAGTCTTCAGTAAAGGACCTTTTATGATGGTGTTGACACTAGGTCTGAGAGTATGGTGAAGGGGAAAGGGGATATTGTTGGGGGATCTGGATCAAATGGGGGGAAACTCAGTAAGATGCAACATAAAAAGTTGACTTTTTCCCTAACAGGTGTGGGGAATTCCTACATGCAATTTTGAAACTTGCAGGATTGTTGCAAAAAGTGTGGGAACTGAGGTATCCCACTTCCTAACATGAACACTGGTGTACAGTAAGGTATGGCCAGAACCCAAAACTTCCTTTACAGCCCTTACAAAAACCCATTCAAAATTAAGATTCAGCAAAGTACTAGTTGAAATCTAATTTGTAATTTCTTCTTAATACATTTAATACATATATATATATTTTGCTAATTTGGGATTTAGGCGAAAAACCGTATGAAAAAACATGACTGTTGGGAGAACTCCACCCTTAGGCGAAAAAATCGTTTTGCCTTAACGTTTTACACACTGTTTTATATAGGAATGCGTAACTCTATACGCAAGTCCGATTTACCACATAATTTAACGCAATTACTTAGTTCCACACCAACTTATGTGCATGTATCCGTTAACACTAAGGACTTACGGGCCATTGAAATAACGTGCATATATATCTCAGAACCAAAAGTGGAAATATAATCTTATGTATTGTATTGTTTTTTTCTTCGCCGGTTGTATTGGCGGTATACCGATTTCGCCTAACAGGTCGATCTAGCGTTATATAACGCTAGATAACGATTTTTTCGCCTAAGGGTCGAGTTCTCCCAACAGTCACGTTTTTTCATACGGTTTTTCGCCTAAATCCCAAATTAGAGAAATATATATATGCAGGGCTCGAAATTTCGGTATATTTATCACTAGCCCGTCGGGCATTTGACAGTCACGATCCACTAGCCCGAATGATATTCGCACCAGCCCCAGTTCATTTTATCATATTAACTAAGGCTATAGCCTGCATGCGAACTTTATGTATGCATGTAACCTGCAATGAACGTTTCAATGTTGGGCCATCGCAACACTGCAGTCTTTATTGCTACATCGTAACACAGTCAACTGAGGGCCGCCCTCTATTGACTATGATCGTAAGCATCCTTACATGAGTGTACACATAACAGTACATGCGCATGCCGCACTGTGTAACGACATCCAGGGTAGGCCATAGCCTACTGTGCATGCAGCTATATCTACCCGGCTTTTATCGCGCATTAGGTATACAGTACATGACATTAGGGTACTTGTGGTGTCGGAGATTGAAACTATCATAAGAGAATGAGCAGAAGGTATTTACTTAAGTATCGTAAAGATGATTATGCTCACAAACTCTTCATGGGAAATGGAGATTTGTGCAGAACTGATTGAAAGGATAATGTTGTTTGAGTTTTGTACATCGACTTAATGGGAAAATTGTACTAGCCCTTCGGACTTTAAATTGTAAACTGGCACTTGCCGGAGCATGTTCTGAACTAGCCCCGGGCTAGCGGGCTCATGTCTTTGTCGAGCCATGATATATATAGGGTAAGATGGGGGGTTTTCGACCGCTTAAGGGTTTTTGGTTTCAAAAATTAAAAGGAGCAAAGTAATTGAACCAACTTACCTTTGGTCACAGGCAGTTCTAACGTTATATAATGCATACATATATATAAATAGACAAGGTAGCGCACTTCTTCCACACCAAGGCGTTCAGTAGCCAGATTTGGCTATTATGCACTAATACGGCCAAATCCCCAAATGCTTTGGCCAAACTGGCAAATCTTTTACTAACTTGGCCATGTATTCGTGCATATATGGCCAAATAGGCCAAACCTGGCTACTGAACGCCTTTGTGTGGAAGAAGTGCACTACCGTGTCTATTTATATATGTATGTAATATAACGTTAGAACTGCCTGTGCCTTTGGTCAACACCTACAATGCCTGTACTACCATTCAGTGTATGTCCTTTTATTTTATTAATTTTCTCTTACTGGAATATGCAATGATGATAAAAGTGGTTGAAAACTGGCTATTTTCAACCTACCTTAGGGTATTTTCAACCGCCCCATTGAAAACCATGCTAATTTAAGGCAAAATGAATTTTGTATGGGTCATAAGCGGTCATCGTGCAGATGTTGTGATAGAAGTTACATATGAAGGTAACTGTTTTACATTTGGTATATGGCCATAAATTATATCACTTAAAATTAAAATTAATCAAACTGTTGTAGTTTCCGTGATTTTATGCTAGTCAAAAACTAGGCGGTCGAAAATAGCCCGTTACATTGAAAAGTGGTGGGTGGTTTTCAACCTCCCCACTAAATGAGGGCAGTAACAATTTTGGAGCAGGTTCTTTTCATTACAATATCCCAACAACCCTTATCTATCTTGGTTATCAAATCTGACCACTTTATAATTAAGTTTATGGCTGTAAAGGTATGTATTTGTAAGTCATGTGGCTTATCGCCCATTGTAAGAAAACATGATTTTGAACAATATGTATACACATTCAGTTTTCAGGTTTGGATTTTTTATATTAAATGGTTAGCTTGGGTTAAAAGTTTGGTGATTTTAAATTGCCACTATAGTACTTGGTGGCAAATACATTTTTACTGTTGTTTCTTCAAGAAATTCAAATTTGGGAGAAATGTTCATGGTGGACGGAAATACCCTAGCGGTCGAAAACCCCCCGTCTTACCCTATAGGCCTATCTATAATTTGGGATTTAGGTGAAAAACCGTATGAAAAACGCAACTGTTGGGAGAACTCGACCCTTAGGCGAAAAAATTGTTTCGCCTTAACGTTTTACACACTGTTTTATATAGGAATGCGTAACTCTATACGCAAATCCAATTTACCACATGTTTATGCAATTACTTAACTGCACACCAACTTATGTGCATGTATCTGTTAACGCTAAGGACTTACGGTTACAGCCCACGAGACCGAAGGTTCACGAGACCGAAGGTCCGCGAGACCGAAAATGAAACAGGGTCCACGAGACCGAAGGTCCGCGAGACCGAAAATGAAATAGGGTTCACGAGACCGAAGGTCCGCGAGACCGAAAATGAAATAGAGTTCACGAGACCGAAGGTCCGCGAGACCGAAAATAAAATAAGGTTCACGAGACCGAAGGTCCGCCAGACCGAAAATAAAATAAGGTCCACGAGACCGAAAATAAAATAGGGTCCGCGAGACCGAAAATGAAATAGGGTCCGCGAGACCGAAAATAAAATAGGGTCCGCGAGACCGAAAATGAAATAGGGTCCGCGAGACCGAAATTAAAAATCCGCTCGCGAGACCGGAACGTTCATGCCAGAAGGGTGGTGTTGCAAGGGCAACGCACTAGTTTGCAAAATGTAAATACTACAGGGTGCCAGCATTAACTTAAAGCGGAGCGGAGCAGTACGGCGGACTGACACTTCTGTCGGTCTCGCGGACCCTTTCTCATTTTCGGTCTCGTGGACCTTTCCTTATTTTCGGTCTCGCGGACCTTTTCTCGTTTTCGGTTTCGCGGACCTTTTCTCACTTTCGGTCTCGCGGACCCTTTCTCATTTTCGGTCTTGCGGACCTTTTCTCATTTTCGGTCTCGCGGACCTTTTCTTACTTTCGGTCTCGCGAACCTTTTCTCATTTTCGGTCTCATGGACCCTTTTTCATTTTCGGTCTCGCGGACCCTTTCTCATTTTCGGTCTCGCGAACCTTTTTCCATTTTCGGTCTCGTGGACCCTTTTTGCTTTTGATTTTCGGTCTCGCGGACCTTCGGTCTCGTGGACCTTCGGTCTCGTGGGATGACCCCGGACTTACGGGCCATTGAAATAACTTGCATATATATCTCAGAACCAAAAGGGGAAATAGGCCTAGCCCTATAATCTTATGTATTTTATTGTTTTTTTCTTTGCAAGTTGTATTGGCGGAACACCGATTTCGCCTAACAGGTCGATCTATATATATATATAATGTATAGTGTATATGTATTTATTATGCTCCGAACGCCTTTGTCTTTGGTCCTGGAAGGCAAGTGAGACTATTTCGTGAAACCGGTACCTATGTTATTAACGTGTTGCATTTGTACCTACCAGGCTTTCTGAAACAGATGACTCTTCGACAAAGTTGCACCGCGCAACTGGCTGATTTTACAGCTTACTGCATAAAAAGAAGCTGATGCAAAGATTGCAACCAAATTAAAATTGTACCAACATTATGCCTACATGGACTGAATCAAACCTAAACGAAACTACCTCGGCCTCCCCGACCCGGAAAGTGATAAACGTGAATGAGCAGCAGTGTTTCCACACTCTAAATTCATTTTTCCTGAAATGACAACTAAAATTTCCTGAAATCGGCTTGGTATTTCCTGATATCTTCAATAACTCTCCTTAAATGCTACTTTAATGGCTCATCTAGGATTTCATCCTGTTAAGCCATGCGTTATTTCCATACGCCATTTCCGGATTTCCCGAAATTTTCCGATATAATTACCCCCTCCGCCCCTTCCCGAAAATTTCCCGAAGAGCACCCAGATTTCCCGAATTTCGGGTAATTTCGGAGCACCTGCGCGTAATACAAATATCACGTCATTGCTTTTGCCCCAAGTATTGGCAAATAAACTACAAGTTTTCAAGTTAGGAGTATAAAACAAAATACTTAAGGCACCATGACTTATTTCTGTTGTGAAAATTACTCCAAATCTTTCGAAAAACGCATAAAATAAACTATAACTTCTGCAGCAGAATGCACACTGTACGTACGGAGAGACATCAATCAACAGGTCTCTTGCCGTACAACGAAAGCGCCCTTACACTTTTCGTAGCTTCACCGGTTAAACATGCATGGATGCATTGTGTTAGCGTTCTCCCTTACTTTTATTTCTATGGCAAGTACTGAGTTTAAAGGTGGCGCTCCACCATTCCGGAAAATTACAATTTGGCGAAAGGGTGTTCCTCTGCATAAAGTGCATAAAATTGTTGTTTTGGTTGATTTAAACCCTAATCTAAAAGAGCAGTGGATCCTTTGTGTAATACATGGTGTAGAGCTTAAATTGAAGACTACATTGTGCAAAAATGGTCAAAATTGCTCTCGTGGTTTTTATTTTGAGGCTTCGGAAGAAAGCGGAGCCATCCGTATCTTAGTGCGTTGTATGGTCGGATCATAATTTTTATATTCATGCACCTCTAGCTCAAAATTTCAGTGGTCATGCTATGGAAATTTTGGTGTGCCAGCAACCTTCAACTCGTGAGCTTCAAGGTGATGTGTACCTTCTTGGTGTTGAAAACGCCAACAAGTAATGAGAGGCTGAAGAACAAGCCTAGTTTAGTGTGTAAGTCAATGACAGGAATTTATGGTGGTGCGTCACCCCAAGTGTTGTCCGTTGTGAATGCATGCACGTGCACACAAAGGGATACGTGGTCACCGTCACAATTACCTGATGGATGCAGCCGTGTTCACATATGCTCCAGGCAAACATTATATAATTATGCAACTTTTAGGGCGAACTCGTGCAATACAGTTAAAACTGAAAGTATAGTGCCCAAACCAGGGAGGTGTTATTTGGATGGAGTTACATGAAAAATGTTTAAAGTTGATACTTTAAGATCCACTAAATCTAGGGGAGATTCAGTACGTGGCGTAGCCAGGTTTTTAGTCAGGGGGGGGGGCAAGAGCACCAAGATTCCCCCCAATTAGTGATCTGCTTCCTAATAATCAGTGTTCTCCGCAGGTCCAAATTTTGTCCGGGTGCTTTCCTCTGACCTGGGTGATGTGACTGATCGCCGTCCTGGGGAAGGGGTCTAAGGGGAGGGGTACCCCCTCCCCCTTTGGAAAATTTTTGCTTATATAAGGTGGGCTAGATGCAAAATGGTGCCACATTTGGTGCTAAATGTAAACTGAATACATCACCAAGAATTCCTATTTTTTTAGGAAGCTTTTTTTTTATCTTGCTTGTCTTCAGGTCTTGGTGAATTTTTCTTGAGTCCTACCGGTAGATCAGAATCACAATGGGTGAAGTACAGTAAATAAGTGAACCCTGGTATACCTTTCCCTTCATCAGTTCACCACATTCACCACAATCAGTCCAAATTTTACGAGGACCTGCCCTTGTAGCAGAGTATAGCACTTGACCACTGACCCATTCTAACAAACTGCGTATACCACAATGCTGCTGCTTTAATTATCAAGAAACATTGGAAGTATGCAGTAAAAGGACAGAGTCCCTTGTCAGAGGTCCAGAGATCCCATGCTGTATAAAACAGATAGTAAAACATAACCAGTATAGTAAGTAATTCAAACTTC
Organism: Holothuria leucospilota; assembly: GCA_029531755.1. NCBI lineage: Eukaryota > Metazoa > Echinodermata > Holothuroidea > Aspidochirotida > Holothuriidae > Holothuria > Holothuria leucospilota. The sequence goes on from CM055962.1 coordinate 67,598,122, forward strand.
GAACGGGTTCTAATTTCGAACACCTGATACAAATGCTCATATATTCACCAGTCAAAGCAAAGTGACCGCTAATTTAAGCGATAAATACGTAGGAATTAACGTTTTCAGATGAAAGTAAGTCATATCTGAGCAAATTCAACAATATTTACCCATTAATAAAGGTTAAAAGTTTGAGACACTTCAGTTCTTACGTGTTCGAAATTCGAACCTACCACCATACAACTATAAGCATGGTGTCATCATTCCATCTCTGAAAACCTAATGAGGACTGGTTGTGCCAGTGTGGCATATACTTTTAAATAAGTAAAGTGTACTGGTTGAGAAATTTAAAATTTTACCAGATCATGCGCAAATTTCATCATATATTCACTTTCAAAATTTCCCCCAAGATTTTTCCAGAGGGAGCAACTCGCCCCCTGTCTCCCCTGGCTACGCCACTGGGGAGATTATCAACTATTAAGCCATTTATTTTGCGCAAAGGAATTTCTTTCCTTTGTTTGGTGGCTACAACTTGGTATAATTGGTTGTCAGTCAAGTCGCCCCCTCGCAAAGTTGCCCCCTAACAAACTCGCCCCTAACAGAGTCTCCCCAAGACAGACTCGCCCCTCGAAAAAGTCGCCCCTCTACAAAGTCACGGTCTCAGTCCAACAAAGTCTCCCTCGGCAAAATCATAGATAAAAAGATAATCGTTTTAGTTAGCTCTTATCAAGTGCCGCCTACGCACTTCTGTTGCTGATTTTACGTCGTATGATCATTGTCACATGGGCCTAGGCCTAACGTGCGACTTTGCTAGTGGGCGACTTTGTCAGGGGGGACTTTGAAGGGCTCGATTTTGCTTGGGGACGACTTAAGTTGACTAGTCCCATCCCCGTCATCCATAGTTGTATTAATGCGTCCATTTGTTCACCTTCACAAATAACACCAATAAGGGACATTGGAATAACTTTTGTGATATGTCACCGAATAGGATGGGTTCTTTTGTCAATCTGATATAAAAGTGGACCAGATGAAGTAGCTGTGGTGGCAAAATGAAAGGAATTTAGGGGAAATTATGGGCTTAGAAGCTAGCGGTCGTATACTGTATTAGGCTTTGACTGAGTAAAAAGGCTCTCGGTAAATGTACGGAAGCTTTGAGCTGAAAAATTAGGTGTCCTTACATGCAATATGGTGCCACATATGCTACCTTTGAAGTAAAATTTGTGTTAAAAAATTGTATATTTAGGTACTACAAGGAAAAGAAATCGGCATCATTGAGGGAGGAATGGTCCAATGGCCTCCTAAATACACCACTGATAATCATAATTTAAGTTTAATCATTCAAAAACACACTGTGAATTAATACTGGATATATAGGTGCTGGTGTAATTCAAATCAGAACTTAATTTTAATTACCAAGGAAGTTTTTTTAACTATTGATTACCTTTAGCTACATCATTGCATTATTTTTCTTTCAGCAGGTGCCCGAAAAATTCTCAGCATAGTGCCCGAATTTTTACGAAAATATTTGGTTGGAGGGCCGGCTGCAGCCCCCAGCCCCCGCCTCCTACGCCTATGCTAAGAAAGTAAGATGGAATCCTTCTCATTTTGCCGTCAGAAGATATTTAAATTACCATATCATGAAGGTTAAGAATTTGGAAAGAAATCTTTAGCATTTATTTAAACTTCAGAATGGGCGTGTACCAGCAATTATTCTTCCATTGATTGGCGTATACCTGATTTTGGTCCGTTTGAAGGCCTTTGGATGTTCAATTCACAAGTAAGTAAAGCAAGATACTCTACAGCGCCTAAAGTTGGCCGCAAATTTGGTATTCGAGTTGGAGGATTCCTGCTCTTGAATAAGTTCAAGGAGGTCAGAAAGTTGTGGAGACTGATCGTCGTCGGGACAGCGGTAACGCCAGATGGGGTTAAGGACCATGTCCCCTCGTCGAGGAGGGATCCCCTACGGTCGGGTAGATTTTCCAATGTAGTCGGGAAACAATCAAATATGAAGTAGCCCACAACAGCCATTATTCGCCTTCTGTGATTTATTACGTGATATTTTGATTTAAATGAGGACAGATCCTATAATAATAAGTCCCCCCAAATTTTCCAATTTCACGACTAAAATCCCAAAATGCGGGCCGAAAATTTTAAATTTTGCTGTCGCTGACCTTTTGGCAACCCGTCACCCTTGTTGGGCTTAAGGTTGCAGTTCCACCGCATAGGCGGGAAAGCTTGGACCCTCGATCGCTTGAATTTGTGCACTACCCGAGCGTCGGGATTACACATTTTATCGGACCTACTATCCTGACTACATGTTTTCCAAATAACTTGGAAAATTCTGCGACCAGAAAGACCATGCACGGCTTCCTGTGCTTCCCCTGTCTGTCCGCCCCCATCCCCGTCCCATTGATGTCATTTATAGGGCAAACTACGAAACATTTACAGGACATATAACAGGAAAAATGTATTCAAGAGTATTGAAACAACATCATTGAGGCGTTTTTCAGACCATATTGAGTACGGTACTAATACTTCAGGATGCGGGTAAAAAGGGGTGTTCGCTACAGCTCCCCTCCCCTCCCCAACCGGCAGTTCTAATTATATGTCACACAGCTTCACACTAGATCTCTTATTTCTATTAATTATATTGCTGCTTATTACAGCATTGTAGTTGCCCAGTTGGCAAGGCGTTCGACTCCGACTACTAAGGACGTGAGTTCGAGTCCTCGTTTTGCTGTTTTAGTGGAACTGTCGAGTTTTTGAGTTACTTTCTCTTTTTTATCTTTCTAGCTTTTATCGACTTCTCTGCGTTCACATTTTTCTTTTCTTAATCAGGCTTTGTTTTGATAATCATATCTTATTGTAAATTTCCAGATCAGGTCACTACACGCTGTTGCACGGTGCCTACATTATCAAGTCGTGTAAGCCTACCCCCTTCCACAAAGCTTCTTTTTCCCATCGGTTGCAATTGGTAATAGTTTTATGAATATTTTCCCATTATGAGATGAAACCGATTCCATATTTCATGTAATTAGCATTTGATACGAAAGGTATCAATAAAGACAGGGCTCTCGGCTACGTAAGTAGCCGAGAGACCTGTCTTTATTGATACCGAATTTGCCTACCTTTCCAAAGCAACCCTTGTTTCTAATCGAAAGTAAGTCTGGATGAATATTCATAACTTATCATAACTTTTCTTGTATTGCAACTATGGACTAAGCATCTGCTAACAATTGGCGACCATTGTCCTTGTTTGATGGTGCGCTGATCTGTCAAAGGAAGACAGCGATTCTCTTAAACTTGACCAAGTCTCTCTCCGCTTTTTCCCGGTCATCTCACACCACTAATTCAAGGGGAATCTCTGCGGAGTATATTGCCGTATGAATTTAACGAATGTGTAAACTCATTACTATGAAGCGATTGCCAAGGGGTTCCAATTTATCACTTCCCCGTCGATTCGCCGTGATTCTCAAGCGATGGCGCTCTGTGTAAATTGTGTTTATTTATCCGGAGCCGCCCTCGATTGCCCTTTATATAGTATGTATGGCTCTTCAGTGTTTTCGGCCGCGGGCCGCATTTCCCCTAGTTTATGCCTTGTCACTGTTGTAGTTGCCATCTGGGGTGAATCCAGGGTTAAGAGAAAAGGGCTCATTCCTTCAGGGCAAAACCCATACATAATTAGAGCTCGGAAAGTGCCTGCAGCACATCAGGCAATAGCGATTCTAGGCCTCAGTCTGGGTGTTTGTGGCTATGGGAGAAAATGCTAGATCCAAATGCTCCATATCGCATGCAGGAAATTGCACATCAAAATATTCTGGCTTCTCGAATCTTCCGATCTTCCGTGGGCCACATTAATTGACGTCGATTGCCGCAAATGGTCCGCTGGCAGCCACTTGAGAACCTAGGGTCAAGGGTATGTGACGCTCGATCACTACCACACTTAAAAATTAAAAAAAAAAGAAACTCACTAATTGCTTTCCTGTTAAAGCTAGTAAAAAAATAGACGCCCATGTTAAATTGCGTGTTTTGACGATACCATGGTGACTGACCTATTAATAGGTTTTTGGACTTCAGATCAGTCATTGTGCGTTCACTGCTTTATCAAATGCTCTCTGATCTCACCCCAGACAGTAAAGTTCTACCTACACTAAGTTTACTTTTACCTTTTTAGCCCCTCCTCCAATTTGAACAAAGAACACCTGTATCCTGCATGACAGAGGCACTATAAAGTGGCCTGCATTGAATGTAATTTCATCGAGGCCATAAACATTGACTCTACGTAATTCTTATACATAGGGAGAGAGGATCACGTCACCAACACGGTCGCAACCTTGCGAACAAATTTAGGCTTACAAAGATGACCGTCGGGATACTGTCATTTACGTAATTCGACGATGATTTGGAACATTTCAGACAAAGAACAAACGAGAATGGAAGAACAGTATCACAGTTCTTCGTTCTGTTTGTTGAACTTAACCTAAACTTGCATTCTTTGAAAAATATTAGAAGATTCTCGAACAATCTGTCGATACCGAATCACTTGAGCAAGTCCAAACTTTCAGTTGCACACAAGACACAGAACTATATATATCTGTGACACAAGACGCACACAGTCTTTATTATGTAATGGCGTTAACCCCTTCACCCCACATCCAAACTAGACGATCCAGGCAAAGTAAATAAACCACCGTCTTCTCATTTTGTTTTTCCCTTTTTGTGTATAAAGTATTTGGACGCAACTAATGTAATTTAAATCAGGTCTTAGAGACTGAACTGTGATTTATAAAGACTTGTCACTTTTCTTCCTACTTTTCTGCCATCGTAAAAGGCTAATCAAGAGGATCATTTGTTATCAAAACTCACTTTCCTGAAATTTTGCTGAATTGTTGCAACGTATTGAGGAACGGAGATTTGTGTGAAGGGTAATAGGCCCTTGAGGCAAAAGTTACTGTGTGAAAACGTGAAAGTCAATGGGAGCATTTCTAAAAAGTGTGGGGGATATATCTCACATCCTCCCCTTGATTTCTGCCTTTGAACATAGGCCTATTAAAGCTATTCTGGAAGACTCCCATACGCGTGCATGATAATTAGAGAAACTACTCCTGTCAGTAGTGCATGAAACTACAAAAAGGAATGGCAAAAGAATAAAATTTATTCATTACTGCTCAAATTATCAAGGAACAAATTTTGTTTACCACTTTGCGTGCATCTATCATGCTAGGAATGCTAAATCATGATGTAGGAGATCTGTAAAATTATAGCGATTATAAAATCTCCCTGCAGAATCTGAAAACCTTACGGCATGTTAATAAAATAGCTTTAGTTTAATAATAATAATAATAATTGTGCATTTGTAAAGCGCCATCTATCTATGTAAACATAATCCGAGGCGCAAAAGGACCGTATTGGATCAATAAAAAGAACAAGAAATAATAACAAAGTATCACCAGTGAAGTAGAAATTAATTATAAGCAATAGTGAACAAGTGAGTTTTAAGATTATTCTTAAAGGTAAGTAATGAATTACAACAGCGAATGTTCAGTAGAAGAGAGTTCCATAATTTGGGAGCAGCTACAGAAAAGGCCTTATCTCCAGCAGCTGTAGAAGTCCTTGGGATGGCTAGAAGATTTTTTCCTGCAGACCTTAGTGTGCGACCTGAGGAATATCGTATTAGGAGTTCTTCAAGATATACCGGTGCTTTGCCATTTAGCGCTTTCCATGTGAGAAGAATTATTTTATAGTCAATACGATGCCGGACTGGAAGCCAGTGAAGATGTTTCAAGATAGGTGTAATATGATCGTGTTTTCTAGTTTTTGTTAAAATCCGCGCTGCTGCATTCTGAACACACTGAATCTTTCTGACCAACTTATCAGGAATACCGTACAACAGGGAGTTGCAATTGTCAAGCCTGGATGTTATAAGGGCATGAACAATTAAAGCCGCTGAATCATCAGGCAAACATCTACGAATACTATTAATGTTCCTGATATGAAAGAAAGCAGTTTGGCAGAGCTTCTTAACATGAGATTCCATGGACAAGGTATTGTCAAAGATTATACCAAGATTGCGAGCAGCAATAGAAGGCTGAATGATGGAATTACCAATTTGCATCTGTTTGGTTTGAATTTTAGTTTGATTGTTTCTAGAGGTGACAACAAGAAGATCTGTTTTCTCATCATTCAGCTTCAGTTTATTTGTAGTCATCCAAGATTTTATGTCTGACACACATTTTTCAATGCATTGACGGGTGGAATGTTCAGAATTAGGATCATCTAAATTAAAAGAAAGATATAACTGTGTGTCGTCAGCATATGAATGTACATTAAGCCCGTGTTTCTGAGCAATAGCAATGACTGGTCTAGAGTAGATAGTGAAGAGTATGGGGCCGAGGACCGAGCCCTGTGGTACACCAACATTCGACGATAATGTGCCATTGATACTTACGGCCTGAGTTCTGTCACTTATATAGGATTTAATCCAGTCCAGAGCTGCACCTTTGACACCAATAGAACGAAGTCGAGAAAGAAGGATTCCATGATCTATGGTATCAAAGGCAGCAGAAAGATCAAGGAGTACCAAAAACACACCATGTCTGCTGTCAATGGCTCGAAGAATGTCGTTTTTCACCCGAAGTAACGCGGTTTCAGTTCCATGATGTTTTCTGTATGCAGACTGAAATGGCTCATATAACATATTTTGTGACAAATGGTCATGAAGGCGTGAGGCTACAACCTTTTCAATGATCTTAGACACAAAAGAAAGGTTGGACACAGGGCGGAAGTTTTTAAGACTTTCGGGGTCCAGCGTTGTTTTCTTTCCTTAAGTTTCCTTAATCCTTCTTAAATTCCATGACTGAGTATCCTGCTGAAGGCCCAACTATAAGACCACACATTTAGAGATCCACTACAGAGTTGCCCTATAGGTGATGAGCTCCTATACCAGTGGCGCAGACTCAGGATAGTCTACAATGGGGGTGATATTTTCTTCCACCCCATGAAGGGGTGCCATTCTGGAAGGAGATCGTAAGGGAGAGGAAATCCCCCTGACGTTTTGGGGATCCATATAAGGTCTATCAGACGCAAAAGGATGCCGTCTTTGACAAAACTTTCAACTTATCGTATGTTTAAAATTCTCTATTTAGTGAATGCTTTTTATTTGGGCTGGCTCTAAGGGGAGGGGCGTAGGGCGTAAAGCTAACGTCCCTCTCTTTGAGATCTTTTTGTTTATATGACGGCTCGGATGCAAAATGGTGCTGCCGTATCTTTGTCAAAGCTTTAAATAGAAAGATTATATCGTTTTAAAACTTCTCATTAATTAGTCAATTTTTCCTATGCGTTGGCCGGGTCACATGTTAAGGGTTCATCTAAGGGGAGTGGTCATGTTTGTTTAAGTAGGGTCGCTAAAATGATTCTCATCTTTTTCTGTGGCATGTCATACCAACAAGTATAGTTCAAGTACCCCCTCAATATCCACCGGCTTTGCATCAGAATTAATAATAAGGCTAAAATGCCAGTTAGAAATTCCGGCCAAATATACTCCACTGCTCAAAGAAGGTTCCTATTGGTCATGCAATCCTACTATACTAGACATATACATAGATGCCCTATTTAGCAGCTTTGAGACCTCGCTGTGGCCCACAACAGAATTATTCGGGTCTTTTACTGCTTGTTTCTTCTGAAATAATAGCGCCGGTGTACAAAGCTCATGCTACGCTCCTTGATACCTTCATGTATTTATGTCTTCACTACTAGGCAGAGCTGTAACCGAGTCCAGCTAATCCGATTCCGGGCCAATTCCGATTCCAGTTGCCAACATTCCCGGCCAATTCCAAGTCCAGTGCTCTCCAGTTCCTAGCCAGTTCAGAGTCCAGTGACCCCAATTCCGAGTCCGGCCATTTGACAACGTAGAATATCATAGAAATACGTTTTCACTATTTTGCAAGCACATTTCATTGAAACGGTCATTTTAGGAGTGAAATTAGTTGCGAGTCTACCCTGTAATTTAGTTGACTGTGTGCGACCATTCAAGGATTAAATTGTGTACCAATAAGAACGTATCATTAAGTAACATTGTGAAACTTTCATTTTTGTGGACTTGGCTGGAATCGGCTCCGAGTCCGAGTCTAGCTGCAGCCCATTCCGGGCCAATTCCGATTCATGAACCTCCTATTCCAGGCCAATTCCTAGTCCAGTAAAAAACGGACTCGAGTCAGGAATCGAGTCCGAGTCAGGGCTCTGGAGTTACAGCCCTGCTACTACGCCTCACACCCCTTCCACAAAGTGCCATGCACACACTGCTTATGAAGCTCCCAGCGCCATCATTTACTCACCAGACGTGGTACCATAACTTATTTTGAGTAACAGAAGCAACATTAGTAAGATGTTCATTAGCAGCTGCGATTTACTGTACCTCATCAAGCGTGACACAAATTTGCACAGGCTCAGTTTGCAGTATCCAGCGTGGGCTTTAGGCAGGTGGAGAGGTAACCTAGTGCTGTATTAATATAGCGAGTGCATCTTCCGGGCTTTCAGACCCCTGGATAATGGGATGTTTTGCGATTCACTAGGAGACCTGTAGTCAAACCACCTCCCTACTCAAACTCGACTGAGTTTATAACCTTCACAATGGTCCAGAAGTACGTTTAATCTGACCACAATCACGTGACGATATGTGTATTCCTTCATTCTCTGGATATGATCAATTTTCCAATGCAACCCAGGCGCGTAGCTACGGGGGGCTGGGGGCCTGGGGGCCTGGCTCTCCAGATGTTTGCCAGCCCATCAGAAATTGTACGTGTCCTAATTAAATTTATGAGAATTAAGGACCGCGATCAATGCCGTTACCCCCCATTTGGTACCTAGCCCCCTAAAAATTTCATCCTAGCTACGCCCCTGATGCCATGAGGTATTGGTCTCGTTAAAACTACTAAAAACCTCTTTCCCCTTCTTTATTACACCAATTGCCTCAAGGCTGAATGTAATTTCCATTGTCCAGATCATGACATATGATACAGCTTGTTGGAAAGAGATAATTAATTAGCTCGGCGATGGAGATAGCCTAGGGCGTTAGAAAGTGACATATAATCCTACCCCACGAAAGTCCAATTTTGTGGGGTCAGAAATCGAACATTTTTAATGGGTTCAATACGGCATGCAACCCATTTGCGTGTTTCGAAGTTCCAGCGTCTATGCTGAGGTAGCTAACCAAACTTACGCGGAGCGTGAAGAACTCCGGACCAAGTATTCAAGAACTACCTCATATGTAGTACTCTAATGCTCCAAGTATAGGTCTTTCGTATCGTTACGGCCAGGAGCGCCAATCACAACCGACTGGACTCAAAGTGAGAGGGTGGAAGTGGGGTGGAAGGCATAAATGACCGAACATGCATGGATAAAACTGAACAAATGTACTGAGATTTGGTCCCCAGCCTTCACAGAGTTTGGGATGCATGTTACGGTAAGTACAACTACGTCACTTAAAGGCCATGGGCCAGAGGCACATAATGGACACCCACAACTCTCCGACTTAATATTTTTTTAGAACCTTCTAGCTCCGTGAACCCGAAATCGAGTGGTAACAGTCAATATTTTCGGTCTCACTTATTCAAAATGGCTGCCAAAAGCAAAATGGCGGCAAAATTATGAATATTTTGAATTAAGTAATAATAAATAGTCTTTTAAAATATTTTCGACACATTTGCTTTTAACATTTGTTCATATTTTATGAAGAAAATTCCAAACGTAATTTCTAAAATTTTTCTTGGCGAGATTCGATTTGATGAGAGGACAGGAGGAACACTAGTAGATCTCCATTTTTGCGAATCAATCAGCCGGCGATGATTCATAAGTTGTAATTTGTACAGCGCAGTTCATCACCAAACTTTAAATATTGTCAAAATATACTCGAAGCAGCCTCAGGTCCGTGGGCGTCCGGAATGGGGGGCAAGGGGCACTTGCCCCCCCCGGAAAATCAAAAACTTGAAGAAAAAGTAACATCAACATTTTTTATGATATCGCTAGAAAATTTCCAGAACATGAGCATTCAAAACAGAAACTGATTAGATGCATCTCATTAGGCCTGGGAAGTGCCATTTTAGCGATCTGGGAGGCATCTCGGCTAAAATTTCTTGGCGCTTCACGCCAGACTATGGTGACGCTACGCTTAGATAGTTTGCCTACAGGTTTTGCCCCTCTGGCAATTTCCTGGCTACATCCCTGTAAAAGGCGCCAACATTTAGCAATTAAGCTCTTTTCTGGGAGTAAAAATTTCCCCTGATTTGATCAATTCAAAGTTTTGTCCCCCTAAAATTTTTTCTGCTGACGCCCATGCTCAGGTCCAGACATTGTTCACAGAGGCGGTCCAGCAAGAGGGACGCTCACCTCAGCCCCTCCTGGTTAGGGCTGAGCTTCAGAGACTGATATTTCAGTGCCATTTTGGATGCCACCTTGAATTTTGGAGATTGCTCCGTCGGCATTTTTGAGGACTTTTAGTATGTTGTTTTATTCATATTCGTAGATCTGTCCTGGAAATTTTAGCTTGGTATGAACAATTTCCAGGTTAAAGTTAATGCTATTGATATATGTCAAAATTTGTGTGCAACTGTTACATGCGTAATGTACGTACTGAATAACACCTTCAACATTTTAGCCTCATCACTACCCTGTTGTCGTTGCCGAGAGAGGTCTATGACTGAGTCTCATCTGAAATTTTAGCAGATGTCATACGATGTCTTTTTCTTAGCTGATGCTGTAAGTTGTGGTTGTCGTAGCCTACAGCTCGATCTTCCATAAACTCCCACACCCTGAAAGTTCACGACTAGGCCTATTTATGTTATTTATGTTAGCTTGCCCAGCCGACTAGCGGGGTGGTACGCGCACCACTCCTTCAAACTTTGACGTGTACTAATTAGCTTTACGGAATCGCTCCCACACTTTAAACAGACGATCAAGGTTGTTCGATGCTTCCCTTTTTTCAGCGGTTTCCATTATTTTTCAGAGGATTCCATTAGTTTGACTTGTTTATTGTTTCTGCTACCATTTTCGTTGAAGCTATCCCATGCATGAGTAATTTTTCACACATACGATTGTGACAGGGCACGGTTTTCAGTGAACGACGTCGGGAATGTAAGCCTAGCCTACCTTTTTTAGTCTTCAATAAGCAATTTACTTAGCATGTGGGATAGTTAAACTACAAATTGACTTTATCCTTGAACTGAAAGTTTATTCAGCTTTCTTTTGTCAAAATTGCAAGTGCGCTTGTAAAGATTCTGTTTATTCTCTGACAGTTCTGCCGACAAAACTAGTTTCATTACTTCTTTTTCGAGACTGCACGTCTCCCGTCTCGCCTCATATATTTGCTTTCTTAAAATATTTTATCTATGTCGTGAATTTTGTGCAAAGACGTGACTGACTCCTTGAGCACGAAATACAAGCAATCCCAGCAAAACTGCAGGGCGTCAGTGGTATGGAGTGATTGACAGGTAAGTATGTGACTCTTCCAAGTGTCACTCCTAACGTTGAACATGAATTCATGTTTATGTCTGATTTGCTTGAGGTGAGTTTGTATTACAGTGGAGAGTATTGACACAGATCTATCTAATAAAGTGGAGAATATAGTCAGGGGCGTGCATACGGGAGTGTGAGGGTACGGTTAGAGAGTTGCAACTCTGGTTGGGTGTAACAAATCAAAAGTCGGTCACCAAGAGACCCGATGTCTGTAACAAAAATGGCAATCAATAGAACCTTTCAGATATATATGTAATAAAGGCCATGGGCCAGGGGGCAGTTCACGGGCACCCCCAAAGCTCTCCGACCCAAAATGTTTTTGAAACCTTATTGTCCCCTGAACACGAAATCAAGTGGTAACAATCACTGTTTTGGGCCTCACTTTTTCCAAGTGGCTACCAAAAACAAAAATGGGGACAAAAATGAATATTTTGTGTTAAATTATAAAAAAGAAAATCTTTAAAAATATTTTGACACATCTGCTCTTCACATTTGTTCATATTTTACAAAGAAAATTCTAGACTTAATTTTTGTAATTTCCTTGGTGAGATTCAGGTTAGCCAAGATGGCGAAAAAACAAAATGGCCTCCAAAATAAATAAAATATTTTCAAAAATTATGTAAAAACATTGAAAAATACCACAGTCCCAATTCCTAATGACGCAATTTAATGGATTTCCCAAACCTTGGCACAAGAGTTAATATCAGCCAATGTGGGGAAATTAAGAAGTAAAAATAACACAGCAAAATAAGAAAATAATTAAAAATAATCCAAAAAAATACAGAAAATAACCATTAAAAGTATATATCAATATTTCATTAGTTGCAAATTCTTCACGATATTTTATTTTGTCACAGTTATGACTCATAATATGTTTGCCCCACTAAAATATTGGTCTGATATTCCCATCTTGTCATGGGTGTCAATCTTTACTCGAATGTGTGGGGGGGGGGGGACATGGCCACTTCTGTCAAAATTTACTGTGTAAAAATCTTAAGTCAATGGGCATTTTCCAAAATGTGGGGGGACGTGTCCCCCTGTCCCCCCCCCCCCAGGATTGACGCCCATGCATCTTGTCCCGTAGAAATAGGTCTATGTCAGAACTTGAAAAAAATGGCGGAGAAATATATCATTGTCTCTTGTTACTCCAAAAATATCATTTTGATAGAAGACTCTTAATTTTTCCACCACCTAAGAACAAACAACAACACAATCAGAGATTTACGGGATATTTTCTTTTCCAAGACAGGGGGCTGGGCTGATTATGCCCGAAAACAGCATGTATTACCCAAGATAATCGCCCGTTTTTTTCCAATTATCTGCCCGAGAAATAACCTTTCTTGAACTCCTAGGACCTGCAGCTCCCAGCCCCCTGGGTGGAACGCCTATGGTCACAATTGCATGCAGATGACAATAAAATCATTAACAGAATTTCCATTTGTCTTTAAAAATGCCAAAAATGCCAACAAAATATCTCTATTCAAAACACGCTACAAATATGGATGCGATCATGACATATGTACAAAGAAGGGTACTAATGGCTTTAAAATTACAAATTCACCTGCAAGCTTTGTGATTAGTTAAGGTCATGTCACATTAACGGGAAACACAAGTATTAAAACACTCATACATATGGTTGCAAAGCCTGCCTTAAAAAACTTTGACCGGAACCTCGCAGACTTCCGCTCACCACGTTGTCAAGTCTTCTTGTTTGAAATGTCACTGTTTGTCCACTCAGTCATGCTTCTGACACCATAGCCAATTTAACCGAAGGAACATCTTAGCAGGAGTGATGGGGCTTCAACTTCCTATAATTTTCAGTTTGAATGATTTTTGTCTTAAAACGCCCAAAGTTATCTTTCAAAATGCCAAAAATGAGGATTTCTATGGTACAGCCATCCAATCTTAGGACCCTCCCAACGGCTTTGAAATGCATATTGTGGGCCTTTTTGATATTAATTCTACAGCAATATAATATAATATAAAGGAACATCTTTCCGTGTTTGCTTCCGTCAAATATTATGATTCAAAGAACAGCTCTTTGATCATACTAACTTGGATTAAACTTATTAAAAAGTGCTTTTGTTTTCCGTCTTTTCAAATACACGTTAGTCAAACATTTTGTTGTGTGTTTCCACCATGTACAGCTTCAGAAAACAGTTTTATTTTTACATATGTGTCACTAGTTTAGTTTCTTCTCATGAATGACCTCTCTAATCGATAATCAAGTGATATTCATCTATATAGGTGTAATTTCTTTTCTCCTTCGTTCATAACTGTTAAAATTCACTTCTACCAACTTACATATAGCTGTTTCAGCTCATTTACGAAAGTAATCGTCTTAAAAACCACTTTTCCAAAATATAAATTATTTGCACAAGCGGACAATTTCCTGCAGTCTGTTTTTTCCTGTCTATTCTTTTCCTGACATATTGAACTTCCACGAGGGTGATATCTCTCTCGTTGGTTATCGATTGTGTCAGGGTTAATTGGCTACAGCTGCATAAGCAACTAACTGCATTTAAAAATAAATTGTATATAATTACAAAGAAATAGCTATAGTACTGTAGGTATTTAATCGGTCATGACATGGGTCAGAGGCCTCTCTCACCCACCCACGGAGAGAACAATTTGTCTGTTTTCTGATAAAGATGGGACTGAAATTTGTCCATTTTGTACTGCTTTGTGAAGTTCAAAATTGACAACTGTAACAACACTTCTTATATTTCCGTGAACTGATTCAGAAAATTTGTAACGATTGATGGTATTTCTCTAAGCCAGTACTTCGCAGGACAGAAGTTTACATACATGAAGTATGACGTCATTTAGGGCAGCCTGCGCAGTGGCGTAGCCAGGGGGGACGGGGGGGGGGGGCGAGTTGCCCCCTCTGGAAAATCTTGGGGGAAATTTTGAAAGTGAAAATATGGTGAAATTTGCGCATGATCTGGTAAAATTTTAAATTTCTCAACCAGTACACTTTACTTATTTAAAAGTATATGCCACACTGGCACAACCAGTCCTCATTATTAAGGTTTTCAGAGATGGAATGATGACACCACGCCTATAGTTGTACTAGTTATGTTTTACTATCTGTTTTATACAGCATGGGATCTCTGGACCTCTGACAAGGGACTCTGTCCTTTTACTGTATACTTCCAATGTTTCTTGATAATTAAAGCAGCAGCATTGTGGTATATGCAGTTGTTAGAATGGGTCAGTGGTCAAGTGCTATACTCTGCTACAAGGGCAGGTCCTCGTAAAATTTGGACTGATTGTGGTGAATGTGGTGAACTGGTGAAGGGAAAGGTGTACCAGGGTTCACTTAATGACTGTACTTCACCCACTGTGATTCTGATCTACCAGAAGGACTCAAGAAAAATTCACCATGACCTGAAGACAAGCAAGATAAAAAAGCTTCCTAAAAAAATAGGAATTCTTGGTGATGTATTCAGTTTACATTTAGCACCAAATGTGGCACCATTTTGCATCTAGCCCACCTTATATGAGCAAAAATTTTCCAAAGGGGGAGGGGGACACCCCTCCCCTGAGACCCCTCCCCCAGGACGGCGATCAGTCACATCAGCCAGGTCAGAGGAAAGCACCCGGACAAAATTTGGACCTACGGAGAACACTGATTATTAGGAAGTAGATCAATAATTGGGGGAAATCTTGGTGCTCTTGCCCCCCCCCCCCAGACAAAAATCCTGGCTACGCCACTGAGCCTGCGTAGCTGCTCTCTTTGGCCTCCGATTATGGGGCTGCATTTTTCTTCTTTTTTGAGTGTGTAACGTTCCTAAAGAAAAAAACTTCCCTCGATCCACGCGCTTCATTTAGGTCTGTTAAAGAGCCTATATTATAGCTATATGTGGACCGAAGGTTACAGTGGGAACAATGCAAAAGATGTCCTCTCGAAATTTTGTCCTTATTTTGTGAGACTGTGACATATTAGTTTGGAAACATCACCCTTAAAGTTTTTTCCTTTGTTATGAGACAACGACGTAACCGAAGACTTGTCGCAGCTCTGTACACGTTGACAGCATAAATATGGTGATATTCTGTAACCGCATAAGCTGTGGAAAAGGTTAATTATTGGACAGACTTTAGCTTTGAGCTCAGGGTGCCCCCATTCGAAAAGTGGAGGATGGGGGCATAAAAAGAGGATCCTGTTGAAAGATTATAGAAGTGGTTTTCGAGACATAATGGGGGTGTCCTAATATGTGTGACACTATAAGAGTACCTTTCGTAAAAGAAGGTACTCCACGTCACTATCTGCGTGAGCCATAATCTGTTTACACTATAAACCGAAACTTAATCTCTTAATGTGTCTTCCACAGTGCCGGAAATAACACTATCCGAGCCTTCTTAAATGATTGTGTATATATATATATATATATATATATATATATATATATATATATATATATATATATATATATATATATATATTCGTTAAGGGGAAGAAAAAACAATGCTTTTGGAAACCAGATATACAACAACGCTTTTTCAATGGCCCGCCATCCGTACGTGTTAAAAGATACGGGTACGTACTTGGTCAACATTGAAGTAATAGCATGTAAATCATGAACGGACGTTTCCATCCGTTTACGTATTCCTATATAAAAAGCGTGTGATTTCGCAAAGTCGACCTGATTTTTTCCCCTTGTTGCTTAGTTGGTAGAGCGTACTGCACGTTGAGCAGTAGGTCGATGGTTCAAACTCAGCTAGGACCTCAGTTTTTCATCATTTCCACAGGTTTAAAAATTATGCGACTGTGTCCGCTTCCCACCATTCTCCAGTTTATATATATATATATATATATATATATATATATCATTGTTAGGCTAAATGAGATTTTCAAGCATCGAGATAAGTATACACCATGAAACATGCTTTTGCAATTATACATAAGTATACAAATAACGAATGCTCATGAGTGCGATAGTATGAATAATTTCATGAGTTGAAAGATCGTTCTATTCAACGAATGAAATTATTTATACTATTGCACGAATGGAAAACTTTCATTATTTGTTTTATATAACACCTAACTTCCTATATCCTAAATAGATCGTGGCCAAAAGTTGATTGCGCGTACCGCAGTGATAGCTGACGTCACCGCCGTGGGTTAACCTGCACTAAACCACGACCGTAGGTTAATGCCGATTATCCCATGGCATGTGACCACCAATCCTCTAATCAGATGTAGAGGTATTACTAAGGTGTTACATAATATGCAATGTGACCACTAAATTATTTCGGAATAAGTCTAGCCTATAGGGAAGTTTCACGGCCGCAAAAGTCAACTAACGCAACCACGTTCTGGAGGACAAACAAGCCCACGCGGACGCTAAGTCATGCCCTAAAGGAATGTGGTGCGTGGCGCAGTGTCCTCCAGAACAACCAGCGCGTTCACTTAATTTGACCTTTGGTGCAAGCTCCCTATAGTGATCGTGGTGATCATGTATACCGTTACGTGTACCGGTACGCACGTTTTTCTGGGGTCATTCCCCAGGAAATAACCGAAATTAAACACTGTTAAATGTATTTCCTGACATCTGACAATCAAGATAAATCTATATGTACAAAATAAAATATTTTTAGGGAATCACGATTGCCATACGGTAAATTTCGGAGTAGGCCGCCTAAGCTAGCTGTTAATGATTAAGTTTCATTGAAAACAGAGAAGATCCAAAGAGCCTACCGGCCGTCTGGGAATCCTCCGAGTCCCCAGGAAAATTTTAAATTAAACACTGATAAATGTAATTCCTGTCACCTGGCTGCCCTCTTTTCATGACCATTAAAGCAGGCCGGCTATTACCGGTACATAATTATTAAACTGCTGTTATCATTAGCGTCAACTCAAATCGAAAAATGGGGAGACATTATATAATGACGGAACATGAAAAATAGTTTAGCAAAACACGAGGAGTTTTCCTCAACCTTCCAAGGGTGGGGACATCTCCCCCCCCCCTTCCACCTATTGAGATCTACCGTATATTACCGTGATTGTACTGGGGCGATGACTGTTTTCCCAAAAGCAACATGTAAAACATGCCATTGAAAAAGTCAGTTTTGTTAATCGTACTGTCGGTAGCTAAGGAAGAGTAAGTGAATCGGCGCGAGAAACATTTTTTTTTTTTGCTGTTCTTTGGACGTTTTTATCTGAGAGTGCTAGAGACAAAATGAGGGAACATCGAGAGATCACATCCACTCCGTTATACGGTCGGCGAAAGTGGATTTTATTTTAATCCTTTCGAGCGGAGGCGGTTTATTCCACACCCGCGGTGTTTGACCCTGCTTGAATACCGGTATTACTCGATTTCGTCTTCTGACGATACATACACGGTAATAATTGACACCGACATAATTATGGGAATACCTCACGTTATGCAAAGTATGAACTGTGAAATCACTTTGCCATGATTTCACTTTTTTTATGTAACACAGGAAGTGGCGAATTAATTTTGGTTTCGGGAAAAGTTCAGGACAATGACTTCAAAGACGGCTGGCAGATGTTTGAAACAGATTACGCGCTGATTAAAGGCAAGGCAATGAAACAATTAACAGTTCCGCGCGAATGACCTCGCTGCAGAGATGAACAGGTAATCCAATTGGCAAAAGCCGTGAGCAAAGGCCCTTAGCCAGAAAAGGCACTGAAGGGGGCAAAAAGGCTTCCAGTGAGGCGAAATATTTTCTTGGGAGGGGAAGGGAAGAGAC
Source organism: Holothuria leucospilota (assembly GCA_029531755.1). Lineage (NCBI taxonomy): Eukaryota > Metazoa > Echinodermata > Holothuroidea > Aspidochirotida > Holothuriidae > Holothuria > Holothuria leucospilota. The sequence continues at coordinate 67,616,326 of CM055962.1, forward strand.
ATACTAAATGCATCAAGGCAATGGTAATTGTGATTTTTCTGGAGGGCGAAAAATTATTTAGTGGGCGCTGCCTCCCACCCCCCTTCATTGGCTACGGGCTAGGGTAAGCAGTGTAGTAAAATTAGCTCTGCAATGAATGAATTCAAGCTTCCTGAAACATGGAGGACATGACGTAAATGAACTCTTTACTAACAGTATACAATACCGCATAGCCCTGTTATCGTCGTTATCCAGAAGAGGAACATTTTTATAAAGTTCTTGGAAGTTAGGACATGAATGTCACCAACCATATCTCTATTAGCTTATTGAGGTTTTAGCAACGTTTGCGAGTGCTCTTTAACATTACGAAATGTATAATGGTAGGACATGCATTGGTCATTCAGATCAGGAGTTGCTATTTGTCAAATAGCAAATTGTTAACATGATATTTCAAGATAGCAATGATTTACACTTTTCATACTTGGTGTATAGATCTTTTATTAAGAGAAAGATTCACATTGGTTTTAGTGGAGGTGCAAGGTCATCTGAGGGACACCAGACGTAAAACTAAGAAACCTTACAAACTGTTCACAAACACGATATCTCAAGAAAAGAAAGTGGGCCGTATCTCCAAATTGTGTCGTTTCGTGACCAACGAAAATGGCGGGCTGAATGTTTGTACCATTCCAAGGATAAACTATAGAGAACAACATATATATATATATATATATATATATATATATATATATATATATATATATATATATATATATATATATATATATATATATATATATATATATATAAACCGTTACACTGGAAAATCTGGCTGAGGTGAAAAGAAGTTGACTCCACCGGGGTTCGAACTCGGGACCTCCCGCTTGCTAGTGCGGACGCTCTAACCACTGAGCTATGAAGCCAAGTTGGTTTGGCCTTTCTTCAAACACCATATGAAACACTCACAATTCACCTCCTGAGCAGGCACCTATTTTTGGAACAGCACTAGTTCTCCATTGATGCAAGCCCAACCGGAGATCACGAATGATGCAATCCAGCTGAACACAATTGTCAATCCGCCAGCGGATCTCCTAAGAGATGCAGAAACGTGTGAGAGCACAAAGGTGACGGTGAATAAACGCTGACGGCAACTGCGATGCATATAGTGAAAAACTGTGACACTGGAAAATCTGGCTGAGGTGAAAAGAAGTTGACTCCACCGGGGTTCGAACTCGGGATCTCCCGCTTGCTAGTGCGGACGCTCTAACCACTGAGCTATGAAGCCAAGTTGTTGGTTTGGCCTTTGTTCAAACACCATATGACATATGAAGCACTCACAATTCACCTCCTGAGCAGGCACCTATTTTTGGAACAGCACTAGTTCTCCATTGTATATATATCTATAAATATACATATATATATATATATATATATATATATGTATATGTATATGTATATATATATATATTTATATGTATATTTATATATATATATATATATATATATATATATGTATATATATATATATATATATATTTATAAATATATATATATATATATATATATATATATATATATTCTGATTGAAAGAGGGTATCCCACGAGTATCGTTAATGAGAAGGTTAGTAAAGCCTGTACCATTCCGAGAAGGACCCTTCTCAATCGTAACCGTACAAAGTGTGCTAGGAACTTTAATGCCCCCCTGGTAGTTACCCGTAACCCAAGGTTACCTCCCCTAAACAATATTATTAAGAAGCATTTTCATATTCTTAAATCGTCCCCCACTTTCAATAAAAGTTTTCCTAACCCACCCCCAGTGGTTTACAGACAACCACCCAATTTAAAATCTTTACTGGTAAGAGCGAAAATACGTGATCATACAGAAAATAGAGGTGTTTTAAAACACACGATAAAAGGTGTGTCACCTGTAGTGCCCTACGTGAAACATCTACTGTACAAAGTTTTAATACAGGTCAGAATTTCCAGGTGATGGGGGATTTAACCTGCACCAAAAAAGGCGTTATCTACTCGATTAATTGTTTGGATTGCTATAAGCAGTATGTGGGAGAAACGGGACTAGAGCTTAGGATTAGACATACGGGTCACCGACAGGAGTTTAGAAAGGGCCAAACCAGGGAGTTCCTAACACCTCCCTGGTCAAACTCCCATTGGTAAGCATTTTAGGGTCTGTACAAATTTCGAATTAATAGGTATTAAAAAGCTACGTAACAATAACAAGAGAACGAGGGAGGAGGTCGAATTGAAATGGATTTACCGGTTGAATACTCTTGCCCCTATAGGTATTAACGTAAAAGATGTAAGCTTAAATAGAACATTGCCTAGCAGCTAGTTCTTTTCCACTTCTTTTAGTTTTAAGCACGTGAGCAAGGGGAGTGTATCTCCTCGAAACGTAGTGCGACTTTTAACATTTCAGTCTTGCCATTTTAAAAAACTTTTTTTTAAGTTTTTAAACCGTTTACCAACTGTTACATCTTGTTGCCTCAGATGATTTTGCACGATCTTTGTCTTCAGGAATATATATATGTATATATATATATATATATATATATATATATATATATATATATATATATATATATATATTTTCACAAGCATAACTCTGGTACATTCATTAGAAATTCCAGTATTAATTACCTCATGATGGGCTGGTGCAAAGGATGCTGTGACAATATTATAGGCCTAATCATTAAAAAGTAAAAAAGAATACGACTAACGTGAATGTTGATGGTGTAGTGGAAAATGTTCGATTTTCCGTTTTCCTTGCGTGGGTTCGAATCCCATGCAAGCACTTATCTGTTCACTTTTGTTATTCATTTTTTGTCTTCTGTTATTTACCATACTTGGGATATAGATTTTTCAAATTGAGAGGAAGAAACCTATTGTTTTGGTGGAGGTCAGAGGCCATTTGAAGTTATCAGAGGAAAAAACTGAAAACATCATAAACACCATATCTCAGTCAGGTTAGGAATCATGACTACTTTTCATACTTTGGAAGTGGATGCATCATACTTAGAAAAATACCCCTGTTGTTTTCGGTTAAGTTCAAAGGTCATCTGAGAAACTAAGAAAACCTTGTAAAGTGAAGTATCTCATATCTGGATGCCACATTCCAATTGCAAGAACTCTTATCAGGGGAGGATCCAGAATTTTACAAGGGGGGGGGGCTGAAACGTCAAACGTCATTTGAAGTCAAAAGAGGTCACCCTGTCAAAACATGGCGTGTAACTGTGAGGGACCTAATACGCTACAAAAGAGGTGAACGACACATGTTGTTTAAAAGAACCTTATTGTGTTTAGAAGAAGTCAAAAGACATGTCAGGTCACCAGAGGTCAAATTGTGAAAACATCGTAAAGCTCGATATATCAAGACGGATAACTTTGAGGGATAAACCTCAGTGCGACGAAGCATTTCCTTTCGGCAAGGAATAACTAAGCTAAGCCTTTGGGCTGTTATGTTTGACCCCCCCCCCTCCCCGACAACTCCCTGGTTTGACATAACTCCATTCTCATTATTCTTATTATTCAGCTCAACGACTTCATCACGTTATGTAAGAAACACAGGCCTACTATTCTAGGGGAGGATGTATGTAGATGGTGTAAGTTAAATAAGAATTTTGGAGAATTTCGGCTTTTTGGACCATTATATGATTAACTCTGTAGGTGGCTGTTTAGTGTCAGCGACAATATCGGATCAAAGATCAAAGACGGGGTGGGTCATTGCTAATGCTGGATATCTCGTTAACACCATATTGGTTTCAAGACATGCAATTTTCAGTCCTTTGAGTTACTGGTATATCTTCTTTAGTATGAATACTACAATCCCCGCCAAAACAAATGAAACAAAACCTGACATTTATCACTCTTGGTAGCTGTTCTCCCCCTTTCCCCCATTTCAATGCTGGTTGGTTAAAAGTTATCATTTCTTAGTAAGACAACATTGAAACGGGGAAAAGGGGTTTGTTAAACTTTGTTTCATTAACTTTTGGCGGGGATTTTAGATTTCTTTTACTTAAATCTTACTGTTGTTTCTTTCCACCACGTACACGGTAGCCTACACACTTCATAGTTGTTTTCATCTCGTATATGAAAGTTCTTTTTATCCCGTATATGAAAGAATAATTCTGTCAGTCTGTATAATATTATCTATCAGTCTTTTCGTTGACTGTAATCTGGGATGATTCTCACGTTCGTAAAATGACATTTAGATAGAAGCTTTTCTCATCAAAAACCTTTATGTGATGGAACGGTTGTGATCAAATTTTACGGCCTACTCTATTTTTTACATGTTTTGTCGCTTTATCTTGAAAGTTTCAGCCCCCCTGTAACAGTTACTGATTGAAAATGATATTTATACACATGTAAGGAACGTTGATAAGACGGTCTGCTTGCATTTTGAACAAAGTGAAATCATAAATAACTTTTTTAAAGATTGGGAAAGGCATTAATAGAGCACCATGACAACCTGTCAAGTATTTATGACGTGCCATAGAACAAAGTGATGTAACCTAGCAGAATAAAGAGCGGGGGGCTTATCATGAAGATTGGCCCCAAACACCCCAAAATTTATGAAGAGATAATTTGAGAACTTTGAACTGTTGAAGGTGAAAGGGCTTTTGCATATCGGGTATATATTCCGTATACTTTCATATGTAAATCAGTACCTGGGGAAGTAGGCTTAATGTTCAGTGCACTTTGGAATTTTCCCTCTATTAAAAATAGCATTATGGTAGCCTAGTCTCAATTCACGTTAACTCATCGTAAAGATTAAGAATAAGGAAACCCTTTGACCGCGTTGATCGTGAGACGAGTTGGTTGCACAGGATAGTTACATGCCAGAATAGACCCTTTTTCAAAAAGCGATTAAGATGCATTATGGGATAGAGTTTTGGTACCCGTCGGTTTTGTTAATGTCTCTTTACTGTGGAGAAAAACGTCGCACACATGTATAAAACTGGCCTCTTAGCCAGAGCTATGAGTTAACGGCTTTAAGGTACCGTACCCCACGTACCAATCGAACTAAGTTAATTAATTGAAATAACATGTAATGTGTTACATATATATATATATATATATATATATTCATTTATTTATTTATTTATTTATTTATTTATTTATTTATTTATTTATTTATTTATTTATTTATTTATTTATTTATTTATTTATTTATTTATTTATTCATTTATTTATTTATTTTATTTATTTTTATTTATTTTATTTTTTATTTTTTTTTAAAAAATATTTATTTATTTATTTATTCATTTATTTATTTATTTATTTATTTATTTATTTTTCCTCTTTATTGTTCTTTCAATCAATTTTCGTCATAAAATTAAGATTAAGTACACTGCATAACACATATATGACAAAGTAAGCAGACATTTCAAATAAAGGTTGAATGATAAATGTAAGACAATACTCTTCTGCAAAGCATGAGTAATAAAAAAATCTTTCATACTTAAGAAATTTCACTCCTTAGCAAAGAAAGTCAAAGATACAAAAAGTGATAAATTGTTTTATAAATCTGGCAAAATTCACTGTATTTATTTATTTATTTATTTATTTATTTATTTATTTATTTATTTATTTATTTATTTATTTATTTATTTATTTATTCATTCATTCATTTATTTATTTATTTATTTATTTATTTATTTATTTATTTATTCATTTATGTATTTATTTATTTATATATAGTAAAACAGAAGAGTTCCACGCATTCTCCGAGGTAACAATAAAATAAAGAAAGGAATGCAATTCAGAAGATAAGTGGTTGATATGAGGAGTACAAAAGATCCCAATTTCGAAATACATTTTAAATCTTTTGTACTCCTCAAATCAACCAGTTATGCTCTTAATTGCATTCCTTTCTTTTATATATATATATATATATATACATATATATATATATATATATATATATATATATATTTATTTATTTATATATTTATTTATTTATATATTTATATATTTATTTATTTATTCATTTATTTTATTTTTTGTTATTTTTTATTTTTTTAAAAAAAATATTTATTTATTTATTCATTTATTTATTTATTTATTTATTTTTTTATTTATTCATTCATTCATTCATTCATTCATTCATTTATTTATTTATTTATTTATTTATTGATTTATTTATTTATTTATTCATTTATGTATTTATTTATTTATTTATATATAGTGAAACAGAAGAGTTCCACGTATTCTCCGAGGTAACAATAAAATAAAGAAAGGAATGCAATTCAGAACATAAGTTCGGTTGATATTCACAGGAGTACAAAAGATCCAAATTTCGAAATACATTTTGAATCTTTTGTACTCCTCAAATCAACCAGTTATGCTCTTAATTGCATTCCTTTCTTTATTATATATATATATATATATATATATATATATATATATATATATATATATATATATATATATATATATATATATATACGTTAAGTGAATACTTTGCAAAAATTCGTCTCCACCATGCAGCACACTATTTGGGGTTTGGAAGATGCGTAAACCCGTAAACGTTTGGGATGTAAGCCTCGTATGGGTTTTTCCTCGTGTGTGGTTTACCAAATACATTGCTTAAAGGAGCTGAGGGACGGTCAATCTGGTGCTGGGAGACAAGTGATTCCCCACAGATTTGGATTCGATTTTCACGGAGTGTAATTGCAAGCACATGATTATACTGTCTAACAACATGTTTTGTGGTTAGCAAGCCACGACATTCCGTGCTGAAACGAACAAAGCGTAACAAACCCATCTGTCAGTCGGCTCTTACCTGGAAAGTTGTTAACGAGAATGTCTTGTCGTCAATAATCATGGTTTCGTTCCGTGACGTATAACTGAGGAATGAAGTTTCCTCTCTTCACAGAAAACCAAAGTCGTTATTTCCTACCCGTAGTCTGTAAAAGCTTTTTCATATCACATGTAGGCCTACTTTTGAAATTCACATCCTATAATTATAAAAACGATGTCGCATTGTAGATGACGAATACCTGATTACATGACATCAAGAGACGAACATTTTATGATGCGAGAGTTAAAGTTAAATGAGGTTTACGGCTCAGTTTCTAACTAATTGGTTTAAGTCGGGCCGGCCACGGCCTTTTTTCCAGTTGTGGCTCACTGGCTTGTTTCCCCTACTCCATTGTTTATGTTGAGCACCAAGCGCAATGGCAGTAGGTTCCATTTAAAGTGGCTTCGGTATGACCCGGTCAGGAGTCGAACCCCAGACCTGCCGGTTGCAAGTCGGTGCGACTGTTTGGCAAGTGCCATCGCAAAGTCATAGACTTACTTGAAATGTCCTCCGTCTTTGACGAGTTCCGTGTCTACCAACTTCTGGATGGTTGTCGTCTGATTACATTAATCAAAGAGGGACGTAGTGTTCGGTTTACCAGGGACGAGGCAAAAGGCAAAAAAAAAAAAGAACACGGAAGACCAATCTATTCTTCAGGTATGACACACTTTACTAGGGTAGAGGCATACTTAAAGGGGAATTTTCATGATCCCAGACAGTTCCAATTCTCCCTCACAGGAAATGGTATTGGACAAATTATCGATAGATGGGGTGATGCCAGAATTATTAGGGCTCGGTCTGAAAACGAAGACCCGCAATCCCTCTGCCTGCGAAAACCCCCACAAGTTATTCTCAGCGATAGTCTGTTTGTGGTGTCAAGATCACTCGTGTAAGTATTAAGAGCTTTAGAGCGGCAGCCATGAATCGAGAACATGGTGAACAAATGGCTAAAATATTTTCAAGGCTGGGTAAGCGATTGTCGGTCCGATGGCTGCAGTTCGTCACGTTTTATCTCAGCTGCTTCCCCTTTCGTCACTGGGATCTGCTTGGTGAATTTTTAATTTGAGGCGGTATAAAATACAGCTGCCAGGGATGGATGATCACTAGGGCGGACCTACCCTGCGCAGCACCTCTGTGGCTGCCGCCCCCTTGAGCTGCCGTTAGATTTTTCGTAGCGACAAGCTGGACGAAATAAGTTCGTCCGCTAGGGTGGACCGGACGGTGTATCGTTGATAGGGGTAATGAGTGTTTCGTCTATGATTACAATTTACAAGATTTTCAGATTTTAGGGAGCCTCATATAAGCAAATTCTAGCATAATTAATGGAATGAACTTTCGAAGCTTTCGGTCAGTAGTTGAAGGAATCTTTTATAACATATATACATTTCAGAAATGAAAATATAGACCTACAGGGTTGAAGAATTTCAGGTTGTTTTGGACAAACGTAAGTCAAGTGGAAGACATTACTTTTAAGATAGCACATGGCTTTTGTAATCTTATGTAGGCTACTCAAACAGTCAGAGTCAGTTAGAACAAGCTGTACTATGTAAGGTATTTTTCCGTTTTGACTTTTAATTTTAATACCCCACTCTGATATACATCAACACGTTGATCAGTTGCGATATTCTTCACATTACAAAAATAGTTTAGTAAAATGAGTTCAGCTAGAAGTACGTAACAAAATTCAGGCTCATGCATATGTATGGAAGCATTTGTTTTCATAATATAAACAATCAATGTACAAAATTTGCGTATTTATATCAATTAAGTGAAAGGTCTTGCGAAATATTTATCTTAAAATAGATACAAAAGAAAACACAAGTGATGTGTATATCGCATAAACCTCCTTAGACAAGATTTTTGGTATTACCTTACTTGCGATATCATGCAATGCTCACTCTACTTCAATGAGAAGTCTACACACTGGCACTTTTTAAAACCATACTGAAGGTAGTATTATTTGCGATAGAAGTGGAAAAATTATCTAACAAAGCCAAAATTGTTCATTTAATATCAACAAAAGTAATTCACAGAACATTTTCCCTTGTTACCATTAGTTGTCTGAAATCTTCTGAAGACAACCTCACCAAGTACATAGACAATATCTAAGCAATCCACTATAATGCAGGTGAATGGTAGTGTTTTGGCTTGCAACCCCTCTCTCAATCAAATATTGTTACTGCAAATGACTTTGTGATCACAGTTAAAAATTGACCTTTTCTTTATACATGGACGATATGTGCTTAGGCCTAGATTGGCTTCCCTACTGTAGGCCTAGATTGGCTTCCCTACTGTTTGGTGTATCGGTTTATTTTTACTGTTTGAAGTATTTTATTTCCACGTTATTGTTTCTTTATTTTCATCCCCAGGTAGAAATGTAGTTGTTTAATTAGCAAGGAGAGTGGCATTTTTGAAACTCATGGAGTGTCCCGAGCAGCGTAAGCGGAAGTACAACAACATAACTGAAGTTTGTCCATTGAGTAATGTATGTGTCATGCTCTTTCTCTGAAGCCAGTATTGTGAAGACTACACTATGTCGAAATATCAAATTTGAAAACATTGACTTGAACTTTTATGGTAATTCAATTACCGTCCACGAATGCTTTGAAATGACAGATCGGAAGTCTTCACATGGCCCGCTGTGAGGGGTAACCTACCAATACGCCCCTTATTCATTATGAAGAATTGAATGTTGACGCCATTTTGAAAGAGTTCCAAGGATTATTTCACGCTGCGAGCTCGTAATGAGTTTAATCACATATTCGAACAAAACAGGAAAATAATCAGGTAGTGTTTCCTGGTCATGCTTACTCCTTCATTTATCAATTCAATTTAACACAGATGGGTTTTCCTTGACTTAAAGCATAAAGATCGCCAGCAAGTACTTCAGTTACATGAAACGTAAGCCTTGTAACATACCGGTAACCTTTTTAAAATTTGGGGCTCAACTTATTCGTAAGATTCATTTTCATAGCTTTTTAAAGGAAGGGCCTTCATAGAAGCAAAACCAGCGTCTTTCTAAAGTGTTCGTAATTTTCTTGCCAGGCTTGAATAAGACTATTTAAGATTTAGTTTCCTAACAGCATGGCAAACATTGGCGTTTAATAAATACAATAGGGTTTCACATTATTATTTTTTGCAGATTCTTTGCTACATCGATAATATATATTTTTTTAAAAAAAAGTACAGATATTGTGAGTGTCACTCAAGCTCACGGAGCAAATATTTAAGACCTTCACTTTAAATAGCTCTGTCACCATTGTAAAACTATCGACATCTAGCCTAATAGCTGGAATACTACAAGCGCCAATTTTAATTACTGTACGCAGATTAATAAACCTTTGTTAGGCCAGTAGCCTACACTATACAATGACGATAATCGTAGTAATAAATAAAAGGTTAAAAGTTCCATAAAATAATTGTTTCATCGAGCAAAGAAAGACGTACATTGAATTCAGAAGCCGAGACAGTGAATATAAAGAACAAAGAACTGCGATCTTATCGCATTGATATTTAGAAAAAAATTGCACCAGTATACTATACTTCGAAATATATAAATATGGCTGCCTCAGTTTTTACAGTTAGGCTTCTCATTTTCCACTTTTTTTAATTTTCACCCCGTCTTGGACAATAATTTCACAGTGGCGTTCCATTGCGTTCCTACTCGGAAGATTTTATCTATGTCTCATCTTCTGGAGGAACAGTATTTCCAACTAATTCGGAAACTTGTCAAATGTGAACGTCTGTGAGTATGCGAACAACACATAAGAAACTATTGTGTAAGCCTTTCTTAAACAAACAAAAGTGCTAAAACACAAAAAAGTCTTTTTTCAGGTAATCTCTCCATACGCATCGAAAAAAGTAAAATATTAGTAATGCAATAGTTGAAAGGTATATAATTCAAGTTTGACTCCTAAATTCTTTGTGTTGCTCTTTACAGGCTAGTACGGTACGTAAACTCCATCAACCAGGCGTTTGTACACTAGAAACAAAATAATCATACTGACATCTGCATATAGTGACGTTACTGTCTCTCAAGGAGCTTAAATTTGGCAAAGCTGCATACAACAGTATGAATAAAATTTGACACATTTTCTTACAGGAGAAAACAATTAAAAGTTCACATTTTACGTAATTTATTGATCAGCTACTGTCCGAATTAAAAATTAAGCAAACTTGTCCAACTTGTTGTCTTCCCTTAGGTGAAGACTTTCCTTGTCTTTGCGATATAACCTGACGATGAGACTTTGCCCCCTGACTCATCGACATGTTCTTAAAATAGATTCAGCTGCATGTTGTTACAGAGTTTATACATAAGTGTTTCTATATACAAAGGCTACCCATTGCAGGGTTATGATGTTCTCAGTCATGTCTGTTTTCAACTCAAAGTGGACATCAGGTTATCGTAGAACCTGTGTCTCCGAAATGCACAATGCGCTATTCTCCCTTCATAAACGCGTCGACCTAACACACGTTGATCACGCGTTACCTGCCAGACCATCATGAATCCACCGCGTGGACCACACTGCCTCGAATAACTTAGAATTTCATCGCGAGATGGATAACCTACATTATAAGGTTACTTGGAATGTATCAATACAAATAGCAATGCATAGGTGTTTCTAATACCCAGTTAGACAGGGAGTTGCTTAACAAATTTTCCTCAGGAGAAAAGGACACCGACGAGCGTTGCTTTGTTATTAGTACTTCACGTACGCTTCAAAATGGTTACTCCAGGATGTACCCGTTTAATCCATGACATGAACTTAAATATTCTGGTGTAGTAACCGTATTGGTTAGCTGTGTCACATCCGTCAGGACTTCCCCAGCTCACTATTCCGGTGATAAATTCCTTTCCATTTCGCCTAACCATGAAGGGAGCCCCGCTGTCACCCTTGCAAGTATCCCCGCTCATTGCGGTAGCAAATCCCGCACAAAACATGTTGGGCGTAAACGAATAGTTCGTAGATCTTTTACATTCTGCACGGTCCACGATGGGTAATGTGATCTGTTTAAGATATCTCGGAGCTGCACCGTTTCGATCGTCACCCCATCCTGCCACAACCCCATACCTTTCAACTCCGGGCTTTATGAGGGATCTTGAGCTTTTCTTGTCTGGTAGGCAAATGGGCTTAATGTAGTCTGAGAATTCTATTGGTTCCCTCACACGAATCAGTGCTATATCATTATCATACGTGTCAGCGTCAAACCCAGGATGGACATAAATTCTGTCCACGTCATAGACTCGCTGCTGCGGTTCTGGCAAAAGAGTGTCATAATCACCAACTTGGATCATTATGTCCCTTGTTGTAACGTTGTAGAATTTGATGCAGTGGGCTGCTGTAATAATCCAGTGATCATCTAAAATGCTACCAGAACAGTACTTCCTCCCATATTTTACGTGCCAGATTTGGGCCATCCAAGGAAATGCCCCTTTTACTGTTTGCTTTCCACCAACGATACGGGTTGTTGCGAGCGGATGAACTTCTCCACAAACTAGAAGGAAAGAAACAAGACAGATGAGAAATAATCAGTGCTGAGTCTATAGAGAACAGCCTGGTTCTCAAATTTAGAACGAGAGGGCCCCTGTTACTTGAATTTTTCGTTGCAACAGTTGTAGTACATAGTATGCTTCCAATTTAAATTTTGCGCTCCTCGAACCTTCCCGCGGGCCATTCTAGAACCCGTCGCGGGCCTCAAACGGTCCGGGGGCCATTACTTTACAATCTATAGTCTAGAATATCAATGGTGGTTAAAAAAGCTCCACATCGTTTGTTAATACCATTGGCTACAGTTGCATTTACCTATGTATGGAATACCAGTGGGCATAACATTCTGCGGTAAAAGGTATAAAACGATGGACAAGGTTAATAAACTGTACAGGCGTGCCCGTAACAAGCTTTCCCGTAACAAGCTTGCCTGTAACAAGCTTGCTTTAGAGGGCGCTTTCCAAGTAACTCAAGATGGCATTTGTAATAGTGGAGCGGGGTGGATCTTGCTAAGGAGGCGTCTTTACTAAGAATTTGTCAAAAATCGGGATGCTCCGATACTAACTGGTGAAATATTTTGCAAAGTTTGATTACAATATATATGTTCAAGAGCTGGTCTGAGCGGAACTTTCGTTGGAGGTGGTCGTTTGAACCTCGAGACCTCCTGAAGATATAGACCTGCTTCAACAGGGAAGAGTAGCATGGTAGAAAAACAACTTGAAAGCAGGGAATTTTGTTCAACCAATCTGAGTACTTAGGTAAAGGACCGTAGTACCAAGGGTATAGCCAAGATGTGGTAAGGTTACTGAAGATGTGATACAGCCCGTGACAGTTAGGTCAGAGGTCATAGATAAATGTGAAGCAGTTCAGTAAACAATGCCCCCTCTAAAAAGCAGGTTTTCCTTCAATTTTTTGAAAAAGGTTACAGATATATAGTCGATCCTCTTACGAGATGACAATAAAACTTGATGAAAAGAATTCGTAAACTTGAAAACCGTGGGAAAGTTTTCGGATACAGTCGTGGAATATCAGATGAAAACAAAATGTTCTACAAATCCTCTTTAGTTTAAAACTTGAGTCACATGGCGTAAATACATTGATTAATGTCTGGTCTGGAAGATAGCCTGCATATTTCTTTAGATTAGTGTATAGCTTACACTTCACAGGTTAGAACACAATGCCGCACTGAAACATATTAACGAGTTTGGACAGATCAGAGAAGAGCTAACGTTTATTTGACTCTGGTTATATTTCGAGTACATACATGCAGGTCACAAACTGACTCGCTGGTACAGACACTAGGGACTCTTGAAATGACATAATTGATGCTTAAAAGTATCAAGGATTTATGTATACAACAATACGTGCAGGAATTTTAAGATGCAAGACCTACCGTAACTTCCAACGGCCACAATCATAAATACTTACTGTCTGCGATGTTGAGTTGTCCTGCCACACTGGATGCACCATACGGTCCCATGCCGGTTACCGTCCTCGCTGCGACCAGGAACTTGTACTTCTTTAGAGGATCTACATTCGGCAAGTTGACAATTGTCAGCTGTGTAGATCCTGAGTGAATTACTCGATCCGTCTGTACGTCCAAGAGCATGTAGGTGTACCCCGTTATACGGCCGTTCCTATGACCACATGGGGGTGCTTTCCACATAGCGACGAGGGCATCCTGACTTGCGTGGTATTCAGTTGAAATAGAAGTTGGTGGGTCAGTCGGTGCTGTGAGGAAAAAAAGAAATAAAAACGGTCTTTTAGAAATAAAACGTCAGTGAAGGAGGATTTCACAGTGAAAGAAAACAAAATGAGGATTGGACAAAAATTTTGTAAATTTACGACATTAGGTTGAATTCAAGAGTCACACTGTTAGGAAAGTCAAAGTTTACGTGTATGTGGATGTAATGGCGTCATGACTTTAAATGTTACACAATACTGACTGCACGTCGGGCATTCTTTTTAAATGTCATTGCTCATTTCAACATACATACTCTACACAACTATAGAGTCTTATTCTAGTCAAACATGAAGGGGTATCCCATGCCTCTTTCTGGCTGATTTGATCCTCAAACGTTGCTACTGGTTATCCCCTTAACAAATTCGAAAACAAATCATTAACTTTTCCGGTACAACCTATCACCTAGAAGAGAATCTGACTCCATCCTATCGCATTGACTTGTACAGCGTCTTCACCTTGCGTACGATAGGTCAAAGCCTAAGCTGCAGACAACTACCTCCCAAGAAGTCCATAAAACATTCTTCGCGACTTGGTTTAAAGGCGGGAAAACAATGTGGCATGTGCCTTAAATCAGAAGAGTTCTCTGTTGCAACTCCTGCTTAAATCCCGCGTAAATAACTCTTGTCATAAGGTAACTTACTAGTAATAAACATCATGGGCGGCCAGCTGCAGACAGGCGTACAACCAATACAAAATTCGTCTGAAGCGGGCTCTCGATTAATAAATCTTATTACGCGCAGTTTACAACGTATAGATATCCTTTTATTTCTTGTTATGCTCAGTGTAGACTAGATACTATTTGAGATGCTAAGGGCAAAGTCATTGCAATGTATTGGACGGCAATAAAATTATTTTGAAAATACAATTAAGGTGCACTCGTAGAGGAATATTTCCCTGTAACAAAGTTGACACTAGAAATAAATATTCCATGGTTAAAAGACAAGCTACAAGTTAGCGTATAAATGGCAAGAAGACATTAAAAGTCATTCAGAAATTCCAAACCAGGTGTGCATAAAACATTTGTCTGAGGCAAATAGTTGGGATGCTAATATTCTTTGCCAATTACATACCGTCGAAAAAAGAAACGTGAATGGATGGACAACAAAGATGAAACTATAAGAGGTAAGGGGTAAATCTTTGTACTAGTTTCAAAGGTATTATTATACTGTTGTATGATTATTCTGCAATCTGGAATATCACCTTGCCCAATTTTATTATGACAGTCCTTAATCCGTAGCCTACAGGGCAACCTTATCCAAAAGCTGTTTTTTCAGCGGTTGGTAGGCTATACAGCAGAATTTTATCTGGGTTTTCACAAATCACAAATCTGTAAAAACTGTCTGTAACTTTAATCATAGGAGGTGTAGAATCTCATTCGGTTAGCTTCATTTCACTTGAAGATGATCTTCTTTAAAATGAAATGACAAGATAAAAGGGGACATTAAGTTGATCCTGTTGCACTGAAAGTTTTATCAATGT
This sequence comes from Holothuria leucospilota, assembly GCA_029531755.1. Lineage (NCBI taxonomy): Eukaryota > Metazoa > Echinodermata > Holothuroidea > Aspidochirotida > Holothuriidae > Holothuria > Holothuria leucospilota. The sequence continues at coordinate 67,631,831 of CM055962.1, forward strand.
CTTCATTGCCATATCGGTTTTGAATTTGTGGTTAAGTAGCCAGACTAGGACGAATTTAGAACGAATTTGGTTTTATCTCAAATTTCTACCGAGTGACCGCAAACCACAAAGTTTTTAAAATAATCCTATCTCTTTAAAGAATGTAACCAACATTCTTTGAAGGAATAACGGTTATACTCTCTACTGCTACCTGAGTTCATTGACCCATTTAGCTCATGATACTATGTTCTATGTATAGATATTCGTCCTTTTGGTTTATGTTGATAATGGATTATCTTCGAAGTACAGTGTACTTCACCTAGACCAAATTTAATATCTGAAGTTCCTAATATTTTTAGCCTTTTCATTCAGAACTTTGTAATTTCTCAATCACAACTTCTAGGGTCTCGCATTACATTCTGTTTAGGGTCCGTTATCCAAGTCAAAGTTGCATAAGGTAACTGTTTTATGTTATTTGTTTTACTTGTTCTTTTAGATTTGTCAAACGCTTATACACTGGAGTGCCACAGGGCTCAGTTCTTGGTCCTGTTCTATTCTCAATGTATTTAGCAGGGTTAAGTGATGTTATACATCACCATGGTATTAATTTTCACTATTATGCTGATGACACTCAATTATATATTTCCTTTCACAAAACATCATATACGCTGCCTTTCAGACAATAGAAGCTTGCATGTGAACAAATGGCTTACTATTCATCAGCTGAACCTTAATTGTTATAAGACAGAGTGCATTGTCTTTCGTTCATACTTTTCGGTTGCAAACCCTGGTTTTCCTCCCCTTGCCGAGGAAGATGACCTCATCTATGCTTCAAAAGTTTGAAAAACTTAGGCTCATTCTTTGATCAAACTCTGGCAATGGAAACATGTTAATGCTTTCTGTTGTTTCACCAACTGGCAGTTGAGGAACGTCAGCCTTCTGAAGAAGTATCTTGACGATAACCCTTTGTGAAATGCTAGTAAATGCTTTTGTTACCTCCACAACGTTTCGCTTAATGGTCTGTCAGATTTATAGATTAAAAAAACTGCAAAACCTTCAAAACTCGGCAGCACGTATAGTCAAAAGGAAGCGGAGACGCTGCCACACGACCCCGCTTTTAAAGGAACTTCATCGGCTTCCTATTAGTGAGAGAAACACATTTAAAATGCTGCTGCTCACTTTTCGTGCTCAGTATCTAGAACAACCTGTTTATATCTCTCAGCTACTCTCTCCTTATGCTCCTCCTCGTGGTCTTCGTTCCTCTGGCAAAGCCTACCTGTCTCTTCATTTCGCAATCCACGATTAAAAGCTTTTGGATACCCATGTTTTGTGTACTCTGCTCCCTATTTGTGAAACAAGTGTCTAAAGTCTAAAGCAAAACTCTTTACATTGCAAAAAGAACGTCTTAAGTGACTTAAAATGGGCCAAAAGAAAAGCTCTTACTAGAGGGTGTTCCATGTTTTTTGTGTAAATCACCGACCCTCTCGGTTGAGCCCCAACCAGACAGAGCATGTTGTGCGGCAAGGGCCTTACATTCTACATTATGGTCACATACACAGTGGAGTGACTTTACAACGACAAAGCCTTCGATTACGTTGAATCGGAAACACGTTTACTACTTGTAACACGATAGGCCTATAACAATTGAAAGGAAGTACTGTATTCTCTTAACAAGTTTACCCCGAGGCAAGGGCGTCCACAGAAAAAAATTCAAGGGGGGATCAAAATTTTTTAGAGGGACCCAACTCTTTTCATGGGAAATATTTTACTCCCAGAAGAGAGTTTAGATGCTACTTTTCACACAGTGTTGACAAAGGCATAACCAGGAACTTGTCAAGGGGGGGGGGGGGGCGAAGCCCAGGACAGACTCTCAGCGCTCCGCACCAGCATGAGTTGGCGCGGAGCGCAAGAAAATTTTTGCCCCAAATACTTCCCAGATCGCTGGAAATGGCACTTCAAAGGCCTATTTACTGCAGCATTTTAAAAGGGGAAACACTTGCAATATCGTAAATATAAACTGTAAAAAATACCAAAAATATGCGGGGGGGGGGGCTGCTGGGGCCTGAGTGTTGATATTTTTATTCAATTCCTGTTTTGAGAGTAGAAATTCACACTGAGTGAACTGTTCAGAAATGTTGATGTTATATTTTATTCGTTGTTTTTTCTTGATTTTTTCTTCGTTTTTTCAAGTTTTTTATTTTCCGGGGAGGGGGGCAAGTGCCCCCCTCCGGACGCCCATGCCCCGAGGCCAAGGCAGAAGGGCGAAAGCAAATATCAGAGAGTACATCTCACAAACGAGTCGCAGCCTTCGCTTTTTACAACAATCTGCACAGCCTGGATCTTTTTTCCAATGTCCCCTCGAATCTCTAGCGAAGAGTCGAAGACGAAACCAAACGTTAGCCTACTCCCAACATGGAACTTCCATGCTCCCAAACGAGTTCTACTCCCCAAAGGAGCTACGTCCCCGGGGGACAACAAAATTTAACATGCCCAACCTCTTGACCTTCAGACCGCTACGTCATGGTTTATCATGCGTGGCATCGTTTATTTGTGTATTTGATGACTACTTTAATTCCATTTCTTCATTTTGAACTTTTTATGCATAAATAAACCTTTTCATACGACGCACGGAATGGTAAAAAATGTATAAGTTTTCCGGGGTACTGTAAGGGTACAGTTTAAGGTTTCAAGAAACAAGCAAACAAAAGAAAAAGAGTGAGGCAGTTGTCGGTCCATTACTCGTCACATGAATTGATGACGTAAGGTTGTGACGTCGACTTAATTGACAATGGCGTACAAGGATGTTATTCGTTATCATCGCAGAGAGAGAAGGAAAGACTCTATCTCAGGAGACCATCTGATACCACAACATGAGTGATTTAAGATACGCACTGTTTCTTCAGATTTCATCGTACAATTGTCGGACACATAGGCTGCTTTGGTTGATATATCTCATGTGAATGTGTCAGAAATAATATGTTGTTATGCCAGAGAGTAATTCAGGACGTCCCTCGACATTTTAAACGCTTAGAGCAATGCATGACTAGGCTTTACTCTCTGCAAGATGCAGGGATAATATCCACAGGCTATATGTTATGGACGGATCTAGTGAAAAGGTGAAATATCTCTCATCGCTGATTTAATGAATTGAGAATACTGCGGAATTTTGGAGACGCTAGTGTATCCGTGACTAGGAACACAATTAAGGGGTGCATTGTACTACATACTGGTATAAAGCTTCTCGAATATCAATCAACTTTAGGCCTACTTACCACCTTCAGATGTATTGACCATCGTTTGCTTTTCCGTGCTCCGGCCGTAAATATTAACTACCGTCACATTGACCATATAAGTCGAGTATGGATGTAGGTTATTCAGCAGAACAGGAGCAGTATCGGTTCTTATTGTCCCGTCAAGCCCGCCCTCACTTTCGTCCTGACATTGTTCTCTGTTCAGCAGCTTGTACTCAACTACAAAGCTTTCTGCTGGACAGTCCTCGTCAACTCCTATCCTCCACGTAACAGTCAACTGATGAGGGAATCCAGGGTCGGCCATAACCCTCTCCACGGGACGTGGCCCTAAACAGTGGAAAAATAAAAAGACTGAGATTGGACGGTATCCTTGTGACGTCATTCGCTTGTGCCGAAGAAGTAAGTGCAGAACATGTCGCATGAGATTACGCCAGCCTTAATTGCATTAAATCTATTTGAAAAGTATTTTTTCAATGTCACTTCGACTCTTTGGCGAAGAGCGGAAGGACAAAACCAAACGTTACTCCACGAAAGAAGTTGTGTTCCCCCAAGTAGATACGTCACCAAGGAACACAAAGACTGTACGTAACCAACCTCTTGAACTTCAGGCCTCTACATGCTAGGTCTATCATGCATGGCCCCTTTCTAAAGACTGGCTGAAAAGAACAGAAACTCTGTTTGGAAAGTATTCCCACGTATTTAAAAATTCACCCTGTAAACGAAACTGAATCTTCAATTAAGCCATGCATATGCTGTGAGCACGTAGCCTATTGTTGAACTCTTTGAGAACATTTCCCCTTTCTCACTGAAGTATATGCAACTAGTACCTTATTCGACAAGGATATAGTTCACATACGACTGAACGGTGACAGTAATGTGCAAAATGTCACGTATCACGTGACAATATCGTTTTGTTTGATATCTAAAGTGCAATTATTATGAAATTGCTGTAAATATCCTGCAGTGTAAGCAGTGGCACTTTGGTAAGCACTAAAACTGAAAGAGAATATCACATACTTCTTAAAGAAAAGTAACCTTCAAGAAAATTTAAATAAACATGAAAATATGCAGTTACTTTTAATGGCAATTTGATATTTGTACCCATCTTGATGTGAACCTTCTCAACATGAAGATATTGCAAGAAACAGTTTTATGACCACAAGAATATGGGATTTACAGAGGAGGTGTCACTCTCTGAGTGAAGAATATATCACCGAAATAGCTTTCATGCTACCAAATTGGCTGCAAAAACATCATAAATTTGCGATTTTCAAATTTTTGTTATTCTTAAAACAGGGGGTACATCAGCAAAAAATTCTCACAATTATGGAAATGTAGCTGAGTTTTCCATTGACGATTCTGAGACAAATTTTATTCTTCGTGTTACAGCGTAAAATTGATAACATTTATTTATTTAAAAACTTCATTCACATTAAAGAACCTGTAACGATCCAACGTCACGTTGCTATGCAACGTGCTGTGTAGCAGACCACCTATGTATATGAGATGTCAAAGAGGTTATTAGTTGTTATATTCTCTCATTCTGTCCCATCCCAGGAGTTTATGTCAAAGCGTTGCTATGTGAAGAAAGAGGAGCTTCGTATTTACAGAAATGCGATAAGAGTTTTGAAGAGCAGCCGGTCTGATAATGCTTGCACATCAATGGCTACCTTTGATTTTTAGAGGCCAAATTTACTTCGCATTGTTCCCTCAAAGCTGTTTAGTGAGCTTACTTAACCCATGGGGTTGGTGCTTAACCCAAGGAGTCTACTAAAGCCCAGAATGATTACGGTTATCAGACTATCAGGGGGATCAGTCGCAATAATTTGCTCACAGCGCTTTTCACTCTTTGTAGAAACCATATCAATGAATTAAGAACCAGCATAATGGCTGTTAAATCTCCGGAATAATTACTGTCACTGTTTGGGCCCTATCTGAAAAAATATTACTAGGAGGGGGCCAGTGTAGTGGAAATAATCAAAAGCCCCTGACACATTGTTCACATAACGGTTGGATGGTCCACCTTCTTTCTGTTGAAAGTTTGTTCCACAATTTTGCATCAAGCTCTTCAAAACGCCTTGTAACTTTCTTGAATGTTAGGACTGATATCCAGGCGCGGTTTTACGGGGGGCTTTGGGGACTCAAGCCCCCCCAAAATTCGCTCAAGCCCCCCCCAAAAATTTCCGAGGTTGTGTGTTATCTTCATGCTATATTTGCGTGTATTGAGAAAAACAAAATTGTCCAATACATTTGTGTACATCTTAGTCCAGTGGATTTAGTTTCTCAAATGTGTCATGCAAGATAGGCATGTGATTACGTTTCTTGTATCCACGTCCACGTACGTACACCGTTGTTTTGACTGCATGTAGTACGACAGCCACGCTTCGCCTTAGTACTGTATTACGACGGTAGGCACAGTGCGGGCGCCTACTAGCTTACCCAGCTGCATTCTTACGTTCGACGCCAGTCCCAGGGGCGTAAATACAGGTGTGTGTGTGTGTGGGGGCAGACATGAACAACATTTGATACCTTGCTCAAACGAATTTTTGATCGAATGCCCGAAAAATGTGCAAAAAGGGGGTCCTAAAATACGTAAATTTTTTTAACACAAATTCTGCTTCAAAATGTAGCGTATGTAAATTGCATGTAAGTACATCTAATTTCAAAAAATACTGCATGCCCCCCCCCCCCCCCGTGAGAGAAATCCTGGGTACGCCACTGATGGAGTTCTCCTTAGCATCATTCCCCAATGTTGGTAATGATAATGACAGAAAATTTTATTCTTCCGTTTCAAGCCCTCCCTAAGCCCCCCAAAAAATCTCGGCCTAGAACCGCGCCTGCTGATATCCTTCACTTCCTTAGATCATGGAAGTACCACTTTGACTTCCATGCTTAGATAGGCCATTATCACTGGCCTACATCAAATACTATCGTACACTTTACTGCCTATAACTTTCTAACTTATCCAAATACGTAGTCCTTCCAACTTATTGAAACATGAAATGGAATTTCAATACTGGCCTGGGTTTTAAAAATTTGAAGCGCAGTACGTATTTACTAGAAGGCCAACTGAATAATAAATGAGTGAAGCCGATTGGAGGGAGTAGAGGTTCCATAGACTGACTTTTCGTCTGTATGACAGCTGGCAGATTATGTTGGAAATCGGAAATGCGAAGATTCTTCTGTACTTTATCCTGATACGCTACAACAGAAACATTTTCAAATATATATTTCGTGTATAACCTTGATACAAACAATTAGCATAAATCATATCAATTATGCAAGTGATATTTATTGATAATAACATTTATCCTCAATAGCTTCAGTGTTTCGATATCACATAAACAAAGCAACCATGCTTTCACGATTTAAAATGTGACTTTCAAGACCTACCATTGCACGGAGTCGTCACTGTTACAAGCGGACTAACAACTCCGATAACTTCACCGGCAGGTTTGAAGTTGAGTCGCCATGCTTCAACTTTAAACTCGTACGGTGTCCTCTCCGTCAGTCCATCGACTGTCCCGTACTTCAAATAACCAGGTATGAGAGCTCCCATCTAAATGAACAAAAACCAGAGAATAAAGAGTTAACTGGTAATAAGATGGAGTTAGATATTTGTTGTAAGCATTCCTTCCGTGGAAACTTCAGTGAACTGTGATGATCAAAAAACAATGTGTATGACATTTATGTAGTCAAACATGGATACAACATGGATACAATAACCTACTCAATTTTAAAAACATACTTGAATAGGCATATGGAACCACTTGGATTTTGGGGGAGAGGGCACCATTTTCTTGCCCGCATATCCGTGACTTTTAAGAAGAATTTTGCCCGAATTTCAACAGATTCTGCTCGAATTTTGGGGTTGTCCAAATCTTCAGGGCGCCGGGTGGGGGCAGAGTGCTCTCCTACCTCCAGTCTCATACGCCTACGCATACTCGTTGGAAAGTCTTAGTGAAGGTTATATTTGTTAAAGCAAACATCTAATACGTGAAAGTTACCGTGAAATTCTCAGATGTTCCAGCTGGTCGGTACATGATTCGAAAGTTCACAACAAGCTCTTCTGGAAGTACAGACTGTGCAACAGCAAACCAATTTTCCCACTCCAGAGACACAGAAGTACTGGTGACCCTGCCGGCAACTGGAGGGGGCTCTATCGAAGGGTCCAGCGGAACTGACTCTAAGGAAGAAAGAAAAATTCTTTCAGAAATTTGCTTCTGATCCAAGTATTGAACAGGCGGTTGAGAATGGCCGTAGTCTCCAATGGTTTTTATCTCTATGCTAACTGTATCTGAAGAAAGGGCTACACTGGAACATCGAGACGCTTCCTAGCATATCCCTTGTAATTCAAACTAACGCTTCGAAAATCATTTTCACAGAAGAATTTGACGTGCAATTTTACGAAGAAAAGTTGGAAAATGCCGACAAAACTGCTCAAAGTTCCGACAAGGCATAGGGCGTAATCTTTTCCAAGGCAAAAGATGTTTAAGTGACACCTCATTAGGGAGCATTCATAGGATATATAATGACCATAGCATATCAACATAAGCAAATCATATGAAAGATCATGCAGTGCATCTTATAAGATGAAGGACTAAACAATGTTTTCATCTAGCCTGACTGTTCGTTAAATGTTTTCACCGATGATAAACATAAAACTTCTTTACGCGTTACATACGGCTTAATATACAGTTCATATTTTCTAACCACAAAGGGTAGGCCTACACTTGTGTTTTCATCATCGGTTCGTTTTCACAAAACATTTACGTGAAAAGGTTTCCTTGCAAGCAGAAGCTAAATTTGGTTACATGGAGTATGATTGCTCTCTCCTGCAACGCTTTCACTTTCTACTCTTCAGGCGCGGATGCAAGGGGGGAGGGCTTTCCCGGCCTCAGCCCCCTTTTTCGCCACACCAACAATAACAAATACGCGAAAATTAGCATAATGTTAATCTAGGAGAATATTTAAGGGGGCTTTCAGCCCCCTTCCCCTTTTCCAAATGTCTGGATCCGCCCCTGCTCTTCGAGTTTCAGTGAAAGCGACAGAGACAATTAGGCTACTTGAAGCTAACGTTAACTACTGAAGGTCTGCTACTAAGGTCGTTTATTGGGTCCAGGCGAAGCCGGGAACGGTAGTTGTCGCTCACCTGTTGTGCGTGCAATGAACCCGCCACGACCCCGACTGTGACTACTTTTGATATCTGTTGCCGGCTTTGGCGTTAGTTAAGTGCACCGTACATGCGATGGCAAAATGCTCTCTGTTAAGCCGAAACCGTATGAAATAGTTTTCAAAGGTTTGCTTCTAATAATTCATATCCGTCGCCAGCTTGAGAAATATGCCCAAACGCACCGTACACGAGACTTCCACAAGTTGCACTCGCGGCGAGTAAGTCGAAACCGCGCTAGCGACGTTCAGTCAGATTGTGGCGTCATAGGAGATTCCACTGTCGTCTGCATGCACTGCAGTGATTTCGCGTCAGGCACAAGTACAGTATATATTAACTACATACATTCATTTTTATTTTGTAACGTGGGTAGAAATATTGTTAACCTAACTTAAGTATTAGGCAAACCTTCACTATCTTGCTAAGCCAACAAGCCAATACTTAGTGGCTAGCCTACCTTTTAGCCTAACTTTGCTGCACTAACGTAGTTCTAGACTACTTACAAACTTCCTGTACATGGTTAAGCAAGCTAAATTGCAACGTGCACACGCATACTATGCTTAGTTGAGGCGATCACCGCCTGGAACCATTCTCAAGTTTTCCTTTGATCTAAATACTAGGCCTAACAAAGTTCACTGTCGCTGTAACAGGTCCCTGGTCACTGCAACTTGTGCGCTTTTATCTGTGGCCTCCTAATTTTCCAGATTTCTCCAACTTTGTCACGTTTGTCATGTCACCGCTTTATATTGTGATAAACACAATTATCCCCGCCTGTGCTTTGAAAGAGGAGGACGCACTCTTGCACATCCCGTTGACTTGTCGATCACACAAATTAGACAGAGAACTATTCTATGAGGTTGCATCTGTTGCGTTTTATAATGAGACGGAAGATTAGATTTTATTCTACCCGGAAGGTCTTGTCAGAACTAAAAGCTGTTCTCAAAGGGAAAGTCAATAGTCACAATAACTGACCATGAGGGTCTGACCTTAAGGTAAGGTTATTCTGTTTAATCTAATCATTTGGTTAACTTGCTATCATTTAAACGCCCCAAAAAAGAAGGGCTACAAAAACTGAGTCTTTCAATATACAAACAGTCTTCTCTGGCTATTTGGTCTTGTTACAATCGTGAGAGACAGTTTCTAACAGACAGACAAAGTGACGCTTCCTTCCGGTACTTATTTGTTCGTAGTTCGTATAGCACACGTACAGTTTTCAATACAAGCTCTATAGCCGTGGCCGGCCCGACTTAAATCAATTGGTTAGAAACTGAGCCGTAAAACCTAATGTAACTCTAACTCTGTATAGCCTATGAACACCCAGATATCATAAAACTAAGTCTGTAAACTAACAATTTAACATGTTTTCTAAGTAAACAATTGGCAATATAAACTTTTCTTCATGAGTTCCTACAATTCCGGTAACGTCTGTCGAGAACTCTCAAAAGGGGGAAGACCCCCTCCCGTAATCTCAGTCTTAACATGCCTTACCTGTCTTAACGTGCCTTACCACGAAGGCAATTTTCCTTTTTATGTGGACAAAAAAGTGTATCTTATCTTATCTTACCTGTAGTATCCTGGTCCGTTGGCCCTTCATCTCTCGTACACGACAACCAGACCACATGACGAGGATTGCAGGAACTGGAGTAATCGGCCACCCTAGCATTCTCGCATTCCCAGAGAGAAGACTCAGAACCGTTGCACCTCACACCTTCCAAATAAATCTTCCTGTGGGTTGAAAATCAAACCAGTATATCAAGATAACTGAGTGAGAATATGTCCTAAGTATGACATGACAAGGATGACCCGAGAATCATCTGTCTGCTGTCTAGGGACCCTGTTCTGCGTAAGGAGCTACCATCGGCAGGGAGCTGCCACTTGCTCCCTGCTACTGGTAACACGACTGACCCTGATTCATTGTCACGTACCGTACTCATCTACGCCAGATGCCATTCTGTCAACACACAGAGACAATACATAGGTTGAGTTTTATGATCACCTTTTCGACAAACCAAGGCCCAAAACACTTGGGCTAGGCTGTCCTGATTGCATACTCATTGTAGGTATTCGACGTTAGTTGTAGTATTTCGTATCGACAATTTGACATTACGGAACGATGAGACGTCCGTTTCTTTACTATCCAGTTTAAAAGCCGTTAGTCGTACCCATACCATGATAACTTTACGACTTCTGAAATAGTCTACATACAAAGTTCTAAAAATGTCTAGTTTGAGCAGGGAGTTGCTATTTGACTCCCTGGTTTGAGGCACCGCTTCCTACCAGGGAGTTGCTATTTGACAAATAGCAACTCCCTGTTCCTACCAACTGTCCAACTCCAAATCTCAAGCTGGTGAACAGGTGATAGATCATTCGAATTTTCTATTGAACATGTAGGTTTGAAAAAGGAGAATTTGCATGAGAATGCAGCCACTAATCAGTGACTGCCAATGACCATATGAATCATGGTGACCAATGCAGAGGATTTCACACAGACATATCATGAGGTGGAACAGAGGACACTGTCCTCCCAAATTTGTTCGACTAACTTGAATACGGGCAGAATCTAGGTGTTGAATCATTCAGGCAAAATCCTTTTACAAGGCTCAGAGGAAGTTGTGCGCCCCTTGACTACGGGACTACCCCAGATAAAAAAGATACCATACGCCTATACGACCACATTTCCATTACAATCGTTCGCGATGACTTTACAAGTGCAACCATGGAGTTGCCAATGGACAGCTCCTTGGTGTCGTAGACCATAACCTCAAAAAGTGGAAGCCACAGGCATGTCGGGATGATGAGATCAAATAGGCCTAGTACACAACTTAGGCAATCGAGTAAAAATCATCGAGCGGTATTAAATCCGTTGTCCCTAGCATCGGAGAGGAGCCACGCGATGTAGACCCTTCCCGAAGTCCAAACTATATAGACTAAACTGCAGCATCTTAATTAATTCAACCGAATGCTGTTGGATGGGGTACAAGAGTTTATCTGCGTGAGCGGTATGTAGCTTTCAGTACAATGGTTTTAGACCATACCCGTGTCATATCTGTTCTCTTAGTTATCAATTACAGAACGCAGGCAAACCAGAAATTCCTTTCCGCGTGTCTGTAAGTGTTTTTGTGAAGTTTGAGAGTGATGTGTTATGTCACAGCAGGCTCTTAATGAGGTTACAGCAGAGTTTACGGGTCTGAAGGATATTGGTCTCGACTCAAGTGCAGGGGGCTAAGTGGAAGGTCACATTTTGGCCAACCAGGGAGTTGCCGGAGTCAACCGTGTGGAGATGAAGCCAGCCCAAGCAGTTGGAATATCGCTATGTATTTCGCACCAAATATTAAAGGCATGAGCGTCATGATGAGAACATGGCGATTATAACTACAGACGATGTAGACGATTCTCTAACGCTGTGAGAACATTTTCATGGTCAGATGGCATGACCTTCATTGTATCAAAGTAACTACCTGAGAATGTAATCTCTTCTATGGTCGCTCAGCAGACTGCAGTCAATCTTAAAGGGAATAAGCAGTCGCCCAAAATTTGTTTTGAGAAGTCAGTTAACTTTTTCATTCCTCCTCTTGATTGCCTTGTAAGTACCTCTGATGATATCTTTGACTACTAATATTACAAACGAAAGTGAAATAAGGAGTTATTCTCCATTAATTTAACAATCCGGTGACAAAAATATTATCTCATGGTTTAAAAGAGCCATTTAGGAATTAGGATGACGGGGTATACTAATTTAATTGGGGTGACCACATTTTCCCTTTAAACATTTCGTTATTACTGGGTGTCGACACTGCGAAGGTGGAGTAGTCCGACTTCACGTGGAAGTTCAACTCTGGGAGTATATGATGTTAATACTACAAAATCCGGTCTACTTGGAGAAAGCGATACGTCAACGAACGCACACAGAGGAAGAAAACAGGCAGCACCATTGTTAAAAATACTACAAAACTATGAATTTGGGAAAAATTACCTTTGTCACTGTATATAAAGTTCTAAGAAATCAAACCGCTGTCGTGAGTTGCATTCATCGTAGGTACGTCAATCTTTTGTTCAGTTCACGCAAAGCGATTTACTTCCAAAGTTTAGAACCAGTTACTTTCTCGTGTATTGTCCAACTTTTGTAAACAACAAACGAGCACAGACACTACAGCCACAGTTATGATTTACATTAAAGAAAATCTTCTTGCTCTGTCATTTCTAATGAGACTAGGTTCAACCTCTTCCTGCTCCTAGAACGTACCTCAAACAGTGCAACGTGATTACGAGTTTATGACCATCACAGGTAAAAGAGGTAACAAAAATTTATCACAGTAAGAATTTTGATGGATAATGAACTGGGTAGATTGATTAAATTAGATTTTAGATTAGTGTAGTGTACTGTGGTGTAGGGCAGTAGTTCTGCACGTTACTTGTAATTAAAAAGAAATGGCACGGGAGAACAAACTATAATTAAGGTTTGATCTGTAATGAAGTAAATGAGATGAGATTTTGTTTCACATTTCTGACTGTCTCATACTGATATGCCTAACCTCTAGGATAACCTAGTCGTCATTTCAGGATAGTTACAAATATTTGGTTGTACACAATATTGAATATGGAAGGTAAAATAAGGAGTTATTCTGCATGAATTTAAAAAAGTATTGAAAAATATTATCATATGATTGATAGGAGCCATTCATGAATAAGGATGACGGGGTACACTAATTCATACAAGGGGGACTGCATTTTCCCTTTAAGCTAGAATTTAATTTCTTGGATCAACAATAAGATGCAATGGAACCAACTAAGCATATTTCACTACTTATATAGAAGTTTTGATTATATCTTCGACTTATTACAAGTATTCAATTTATCAAACCAAAATTTAAAACCATTAAGTGACCCCATCTCAGTGTAAGCAACTTAAAGGGAGAATGCAGTCACCCCAATAAAGAATTGTATAGTAGACTATCCTATTTCCTGAATAGCTCTTGAGAATCATGTGACAGTATTTTTCTCACTCAGTTGTAAAATTTACAAGGAGCAACTGCTTGGTTTACCTTGAATATGCAATATTTATGTCCTAAAATATTATGAAGATACGGAAGAGAAATAAGAGGAAATTTGTGACATTTAGCGATTGTTTCAAAATAAGTTTGGGCGACTGCTTTTCACCTTTAAAGGTCTAACTTCTGGAAAACGGTATAGGCCTAAAGCTCAGTTCCAAATAGGCTGGATCTTGCTATGAGCCTGTGGTCACTGTGTGTCTGTACAGAGCACTCCTTTTTATTTAAATGGGATTCAGACCCTGTTGTCACTTAGGCTTGGTTTGTCTGTAAGCGTGTCATCTGGTTGTGTTTCGTAGCGACCTCACTCTGGCAGCTTGATGCCAGGATCTGGCTTCACTGTATCTTCGTCAATTGCACATCAATCCCTGAATTACAATATTTTTTAGTAAACTGCCACTTATAGAAAAGTTCTTTTGTAGTTTTATCTCCAACAATGAAAAGGTGAATTCAATTTTTACATTAATGAACATCAGTATTTGGAGAAAGGGGTTGAACACATACCTTATAACTATTTCAATAAAAAAAAATAACTTTCAGGTTGCATGCTGTTGATTCATTTGGTATAGCTAGTACCTGAATACCGAAAAATGCAAAATATTCGCAGAATTTCTTTAACCTGTTAAAGATATGTACAAAACCGTCAAGTACAACCTTATTTCTTTGACAGTTTACGAAGTCTGGGTTCCTTTTCCAGACAATAGTCACAAATATCTAATTACTGATGGGCTTCCCGTCATGATGGCGCACAACTGAGCATATCCTTTGTACAACATTCAACTACATCAGTAATTTATGTTTGGCATTAGCCCCATGTCTGGTTAAATGATTAACCCAATTTTTGACTGAAGTATGTTTGAAACTGTGCATACTTAGTGTGGCTACTAAACGACTACAGCCGAAAGGATGAAGATGCTTCATCAGTGGCAATTGGAATCGGAAATGAGCATATAGCAGCTGCTTTTGACGTAAAGTTTCAATGCAATTCTTACTAACACGACAACAGACAATTGCCATACCTAGGAGGCAATGTTGGTTCACTTCATTCCCTGCTTTTAGAATTGCCTACAAACCCTGTCGCAGGCCTTGCTAAATTAGCAGCAACTTCCCTATGAATGGTATGTTTTATTTCCATACTGTGTAATAAGATTCTACAAAATGAACATGTAGATCAAAAATGAGGCATGTAATCCAGGTAAATGCCCTAATCTATCTTGCAGACAAGGAAATTGCAATACAAAGTCCTCGCACAATTAATTGTCCTTTCCTTCCGTCGTTTTGCCATAAGGTGTTGAGTTCTAGTATGCCAACCTATTACAATCGATGATGTGACTATAGCTACAATATTTTGGCTTTTTAGGGAACATCACTAAACGTTTTCTTTAAAATGCCCTGCAAAAAGTTCGAAACTTATTTCAACACAGCTACTATCCAATAGCACTGCGCAATAGATGAAAACAAGACTAATTCGTGAGAGTCTAAGGTGAGCAGCTCCACCCTCCTCCTCCAAATATCCAAACTAGACCGCAAGTGAGAGATTTTTCTGAATGACAATAACGAGAACAATACACCATACATATTTCGTTTGTTGCAGAAGTAGTGTCTACTACCTTTACAATCAAATTTAGATAAAAGCTTCACACAAAACGAAGACAATATACCAAACAATATTTTCTTACAAGTTAAAGGAAGTATATTAAATTAGTGGTTCCAATGTGCTGCTTATTTCTTTCTGACTACACGTCTACAGTCGCTTGGGTTTGGGCAGGGGTGTAATTTCTTCGTTTTGTCTTCCAATGCAGGGTGTTGATAATCTTTCTTCGCGCTACATTCCTGACTCGAGAAAGTTGTATTTAAGTTAATGTAATTAATTGAATGTATTACTATTATGTAATGTAAATCATATAATCTCAAAATGTAACATTTACATGGAACACCAAATTTCTCTTGTCCCAGACAAAGCAATTGTTTCTGGAATTAACATGCCACTAAAAAGTACAACACTCCAGGAGAAGTAGACCTAATGACTTTGCCACAGTTTACTTCTTCATACCCTTTCGTGGGACTTCCACTGTCGTAAAGGCAGAAAGTACATTGACTTGGGAAGCAGGGACTGATTCTATTCGACAGGTGTCTACACCACTCCCGACCAGCAGGAGACCTATCAATAGGTTTAGATCTGTTAATGTCCCTTTGGAGACAGAGACCACGATCTGCATCACATTTCATTTCTTTGATTCTGTGATGGTACGAGGATATGGATACACATCGACGAGGGAAAGCGACTCTGTCTAAAGCACGGGGGTGTTGGGTCAGACGTAAAAATGTCAAGTATAATAAACAATACATATGGTTTAAAATATTACTACCAAAGTCGGACTCTCAGGTTCGGATAACTTGTTCGTCTGCTTCATCACTTATGGCCGCCTAATCTGGGAGGTATAACGAAACATAACCCTCCTAAATCAATGGCGACCAACAGTTTTCCAAATATCTCATGTTTAAAATGACACTCTATAAAATGTCGGGAGGGACTTGAGGGTGGCAAAAGTGACTTTTATTGCGAATGAAAAAGGATGGCATGGGTACTTTTAGTTCGGACCTGAAAAGAACTTTTGCGTATGACAGCCATATGCCTGTCATGCCATGACCCAGAGGCACTTATAACAGGGACTACTGTAAAGGGTCAGTCTGATGATCATTACCTATCCGTAGGAACGAACATAAAATGATATGAACACATTTGCGGAATTCGACATATGGCCTCCATGACTGTTTCATCAGTTCGATCTTATTTTACTGCTGTTTCTGGTCTTCTGAAATACTTTTAAAGGAAACATTTTTAAACCAGGCTTGTTACGTGTGTGGGGGTCACGGGGCGAAGTGCAAAATTCCCATGAAGAATCATCTTCCCTTCTCGTAACCAGACAGACGTACTTTGAACCGGGGCAAGCTGGTATGACCTCTGGAAGGGGAAACATTCATTGATGAAAAGTATCCAACGGGGAATTACGTGACTGACTGACAGCCTGAATGGTGGACTTGAATCAAGTCTCTTCAGAGTAGTACCGTGTCATCAACACGATCCTCGAATCCTGGTACAACTGGGAAGGCAAATTATCAATAGAAAACTTTGACTGTCTGACTTTAAAAGGCATCAATGTCACATATAAATGACAAGGCTCGGTAACCTTGTCGACCTTCACGGAAACACATATTTCTTGCTTTTCAATAACAGTTATTTAAAGTTAAAAGCACCCGTCGTGGAAGAAGGCTAAGACCCTAAGGCAATGTTACTAGGCTAATTATCGTTAAAGCATCATTTCCCTTTGGAGACATCTCCGGTTTTAACAGTTCTCTGAGGTAATTTAAAAGCTATCGTAACTTCTTCAGAGATGATGACAGAAATTATAAAAAGTATTTTTAACGGACAAAAATCGACTTGAGCGAGATATTAGAATGTCGCAATTTCCCCCTAAAATGCTTGTTATTACGCGCTCAGTGAAGGATACTATATTGCAGTAACAGCTTGGCTTCCAAATCTCCTCATCAGGTCAGAAACTTATCACTTTAAGATAAGAATGTTCTCCACAATTTTTGTTATGTACCGTCCGACAGGAAACAAATCAGTCACGAATAACGCAAAGCGAGGTTCAACATGGATTGTTCTTGAGAACCTGCCAATGTTAATCAGCAAGCATCTAAAAAGTAAACAACTGTTATTTTATCAATTTGTACAGAAAGTAAGTTTGTTTTTCGAAAACGTTGGCCATGGACCATTCACTACCCATTCCATCCGGGGTGGTCTCAAGGTTCACCATCAAAGGTTCTCCTTACTACATATAGGTCTATACATGACAAAGGACAGAAAAAAAGAGACGACAAGTCTGGTAAAAAATTGGGGAAGAACACAATGCAACAGAGAGTACTTTGAGGGTCCAATTAAAAATGTTATCAAAAGAGGCGAAAGACACCCCTCTTTCTGAAGCTCTGATGGACAAGAATCGTCAGTCCAATTCTGGAAGGGTGCTATTGGCAATTAAGTATCAGCCCAGTCCCTTGTCACTGGCCAAATTCGTTCGAACATATTTGCCACGCTTCAGAGCACGTTTAGCCCAAAGTCTTTCTTTCCCAATCCCCAGATGCTGCCTTTCCGCGTCCCCCCCCCCCAAAAAAAAAAAATGACGGAAAATTTTGGTAAAGGTGAAATTCGGAAAACCTTCCCTGTCTTGTCAATTTCAATAGGCTTACTAGAATTACTTCTCGTACCGGATCATCCAAATTGACAAATTGTCCTCACAATTTAAAAGCTCCAAAATTCCTACACTCCTTGTCACTCTCGTGATCAAGCACTGAAGAAGAGCTGCTAGTGTTGCTCGAAAGCTTTGCAAAAACTTTTTATGGCTGTTTTTTCCCCAAATTTCAAGCCTATACCGCTATCACGTATTTCTTTCGAGATCCACTGATTCGTTCTTGTAGCACTGTTGTTACAAAGTATTTCCTTTAACGTATATATAAATATACATATTTATATATAAATATACATATTTATATATATATATATATAAATATGATATATATATATATCTCTATTCGTGCCAATTGTTTCTCTCATTCACTGCAACCAAACAATTGTTGATTCAGAAGTGTGATATATATATATATATATATATATATATATATATCATACATATACATACATACATACACACACACCTTAGTTTATGACTACTGTATATGTATATAGGTTTACTGACCTATATCATAAAACACTCTTCAACAGTATGGGGATGAGCACAGCGTGACACGGAGAACACGTGTTGAACCAGGACTGAGACGGTTTATCGATGGCTAAATAGACTTATTGGTTATCAAGGTATGAATCGATGGACAGGAAGTGACATCTAATTTAATTTCCAAACCCCTTTCCTGTACCATTCTGATACACAGTATGTTTTAAGACGAGTAACTTAACACATTTACAATTCTGTTGTTCTACAAATGCCATTTTAAATATTTCTTTTAGTTTCTTTGAAATATTTCTGAGTTTGGTGGTCGCGATCACCAGACCGCATTGTGGCTCGTGACTGAGCTACTGTACAACATGGCAGTGCTCAGTACACAGATTGATAAAATCACATTGGGAGAAAGTCAGTGAAAGAACAACGACCAGAAACGTCTACAACCTATACACTATTACCTCCGGCAGGGTATATTCCAATGAAGAGGACGTCCAGCGTCAGTGGCTATACCGCCAGTCTGAACTAGTTTATGCGTTTAAAGACAGACTGTCATCACCCCAAAGTATATTTTTAGTGTATGTATATCAAAATTCTCAGTTGGTGACTGCTCTTTGATTGACATCAAAGTTTGAAAATTTGAAAGATGCAGAGTAGCTCACATTCCACACAAGGTAGAGAGAGTACTTTTATTACATTTTATAGCCTTGTATGCTCACCAGGACATGGCCTTAAGCAATAAAACAGGTTTTTTCTTGCACAAGGAAGAGCCTCATGCTGTTATGGGAGGAGCTAGAAGATGCATAGTTGGGAGAATTGGAACTGTCTGGAATCATGAAAATTCCCCTTTAAGTTGTTGAACACTTTTTATGATATAGGTCTAAACCTACAGTAGTCATAAACTATAAGGTCCATATTAATGCCAGGGGATTAAAAGCACTTTACCTGAGTGGTATCTTTTCCGACCTTCCAGTCATCGCAGTTGAGCGTTCCGCGCTTGCATAGCCGAGATGCCTACACGCAACGTCTGAGTTTTCACTGGTCCAGTTATTGAAGCAGACGAGTCCCCAGAATTTTTCGTGAAGCACTTGGAGCATTCCCTCATTAGGAGATGAACCTTGCTGTAACCTCAGTCGACCTGAGTGCAAACGATAAATACCAGAATGGGTAATGAAGCTTCGTAACATATCAAGTTTCTCTTCTGAATGTAGGTTGTATGGCATAAAATTGGCGGCGATTTGTTCTAGGGGACATGACCCCATTTTCAAATAATTTACTGTGTGAAAGATCAAAGTTAATGGGAAACTTCTCGAATATTGGAAAGGACATGTCCCCCTGCCCCCGGGATCGCCGCCCATGTGGAACATGACCCGTCACTGTTCTTACAGTGTATGTACCTAAAGTCAAACATTAAAAAAATGTACGGTATGTTGCGAAAGTTGAAAAATATATCCCATTGATAAATTTTCACCTCGTCACGTGACTTTCCTTTGCTAAGATATCAATGCAGAAGTTTTTCCACTCAATGTAAAATGGTCGATAGGTAAAATGGTCGTAAAATAATTTTTTTTTACATTTTTTGTTTTCCCTTCTTTTCCTGACGCCACTTAAGTTTGTTCCAAGACGTGATCACTGTCTTATCACTGTACTACCTCCAGGGGTGTAGCCGGGGGGCGAATGGAGCAGCCACCCCCCCCCCTTGAGCATATTTTTTGGTGTTTTCCCTATGTTTATTTCTACAATATTGCTAGTGTTTTCTCTATTTTTATGAGGTGAGTAGGCCTGGGAAGTGCCATTTCCAGCGATCTTGGGGCAAAAATTTTCTTGCGCTCTGCGTCAACCCATGGTGGCGCGGAGCGCTGAGAGTCTGTCTATCGGCATCGCCCCCATACGCCCCTGACTACCTCAAAAGCAGTACTTCCATGGTATTATTGCTAAAGAATAACTTGGAAAAGCAAATCCTTTCCTTACAACATGCTATATGCCAGCACTGAGTACGTTTTTTAAGGTTAGCCTATATAATCATTTTGTTTTCACAAAGAAACAAAAGAAGCTAAATTTGAGTTGTACCATGAGAACATCACAAATAGAATATTTTTAAATTCAGTGCAAAAATTGCAAAATTTTACAGCACATCAACCCAGTCTATAGCTTTGAAGATGGGAATTGTCCCAATGTAATTGGTGTTCTATGCTAATCGTAATTTTAGACTTGAGGAACACTTTAAAGCAGGATATTGGTCTTGTTTCTAGACATGCAATGCCGTAGAAATGCACTCCCACGTTTCCGCCTCCATACTGATTACGCTCGAAATTGTGGAATTCAACATCGTTGCCAAGTGGAATATTTTAACATGAATGAGAACTGATCAAGAGAAAGTAATGTGCGGCATTGTGGGGTACATATCGCAGACGACCTGGTCATTAACAAGTCAAGTTGTAGCTTTCTTTGTATCGAGTAACAAAACAACCTAGCCAATACCTTCTGTATCTCTTATCTGGCGTCACAAATGATAAGTCTGTACGAACTGCCGGCACGGAGAACGAATCCTTCTAGCTACCGTACCCATTAAAAAGAAAAGAACACGAATGTAACGATATTGCAAGTAGCCGATATTACCTGCACCGATATTTTAGTCCTGGACATCAGCCGATACCGATCCGAAACCGATGTTTTGAAAATAAGCATCCTATATACTAACTATTAGCCAAAGAGCACCACAATTGAGTCTCGGTTCATCTTAATGAGGTAAAATATATGATCTTGTACTTGTATTCAAAACTACTAAAATAGTGCACCATTTTTATGGCATGTAAGACGATAAATATCGGTTATGTCATATCGGCAAATCGGCAATTAAGGTAAATTTTACGGATGCCGATACTGAACCAAAATGGGGAATATCGGCCGATATCGATGGTTGATACCGATGATCGTTCCAACACTGCTTTCAACTGTCAACTTGGAGAGGGCAAGGAGGTCTTCTTGCTGGCTTTTCACCCCAAACTTCATGTTGGTATTAAGGCTAGACAGAAAGATGACTGTTTTTTCTCATCCCTGTCTGCACCGCCCTCCTAGTGTTCTGATAGAGAATTGGTTCATAACTTTTCAGTCATATGTGGGCCTTTACCTGTTTACACACCTCGTTAGAGCCTGGGTCATATCAAAAATAAGAAGACGAGAAATGATTCAGGTATGGGAAGTAATAACGTGGAAGTGTACATGACTGAAACGGTACTAAGAGGTCTACACATAGTACAAGAAACAAACACGTATAGTGTGAGAGATTTGGTTATACAGGTCTATAGGTGTCGTACTAAACCTGACGAACCAAACGGAACAAACTTTTGATCGTACCCAGTCAGCCATGCAATGTCTGCAGTCATTCTTCGTGCAATGAACACAACTATGCAAACATCTTTTATTTGCTTTTCTACTTTTTGTTTCATTTGATAGTGCATAAAGACTGCTTTCAAAGAAATCCATGCTACACGATAGCAATGTGGCGACCTTAGCCGAACTTTTGAGTAAGAAGCTTAAATTTATGCTGAAGAGCTCAGCAAATTGCTTAAGATTAAGATAGTACATAGGTCTATTGTCAGTAATCAAATAAGACCAGAAAACTGAAGGGTAAGGTTCAGTCTCGAAATTCGTCAACACTGATGCATTAAGTAGGCCTAACATATGGAACATCAGGATGTCTACACATGATCTATGAGATAGTTTAATATCTCGGTTGTAAATCAGACAGATACGTTATCTAAACCATTTGTCTAAAATTCAAAACCAGAAGACATAGCTGACATTCAACTAAAGGACGGTAATTGATGCATGGCTATCCAGCTTTAATTACAGAGGAGAAATTTGTTACCACGAAATTCCGATCATTGCACTGCAGTTATGTCCAATGAACGTTAACAAGTGCAGGCTACTCATCAACTGTAGAGGTAAACGAAAGGACGACAATTTCAAGGGAGAGGAACCCTCAAAGAATTATTGAATATAGTGAATAATTTGTTTACTTGGATACAACTAGTAAGGAATCTTTTTCAAAAGATTAAAAAGGTGAAGACCAGGTTTTAACCAAAACATGCTAAAGAGTCGAAGAAACGGCTGAATGATCCATGAGGACTTTCATCAAATGCACGGAATCTTAGGATGCTATCCAAGTTGCAAGAGTAATGAAGCAAAGGGGCTTTCACTTTGACGACTCAGCCATGAAATTCTGATTGTATGTATCCATCTAGTTTCATGGTTCAGGAACTTTTCTTTTCTTTTTTTATATTTGCAAAGAATTACTAAACACAGAGTAGGAAATTACCATCGTATGTTAACGTCATCAAATTCTCCTGATGCTTGGGTATTAAATGAAACAGCTACCGTACTATTATCAGCTTTCCTTTTTGTTTGATTGCACTGTACATCAGTGACATCTCTCCAATTTTTCAACACCATTGATCATGTATGAGATTTATTTTCCCATGCTAATCGTTCTTGTAAATCTACTTACTTTCTACAGAGAGGACGTTCTAGGAAACAGGACGAGAGTATCATGGGACTTTATAAGTGAGCCGAATTAAAGGAAACATTTCACCCGATGATCCTCCCTCCAAGTTATTCTGTAATCTAGCTACTGGTACAAGAAACACTGCTAATAATTATAAACACACTACTGAGTGAAACCATCTCCAGTTATACAAAAGATACACTATTCCATATATACTGGCAAGGCCTATATATACAACGGGCTATAGGTTACCATCATTCGTCCTAGAGCAACTCCAGATGATTATCTATACGTTTAAGAAGAATAAGAATTTATTATTGCCTGTCCGACCATGTGAAAAGTGATTTCAAAACAAGTTCATTTCCTCGGGATGAAAGTGTCCAAAAAAGAAGGGTTGGTTACGTAATTTCCACGAAGTGCTGTAGAGAGCGCGAAAAAGGACCTTGGACGCTTCATGGATCAAGACGGTTGGACTGGAAGCCTGCGAAGAACCGACAATTATTAAGAAGATGGGAGGGTTATCAACGTTCTTTTACCTGCATGTCTTTTCAATGGTAATATAAGTCGTGACTGGACTCGGGTACCATCAGCTATGGCACATGCCAAATCTATGATGACCACGTGGTTAAACAAAATTTCTTATGGCGAAAAACAGTGTATTACAAAAGAAATGACCCATAGCTAGCTGTGGAGGAGCACGCTACGCTTACATAGGGGTTGGTGGTGTAGACGAATATCCACAAACTGAATTGACACCCTGCTTAAAGGAACTACTCCTAGAGCAAGGATCACGCTGGAGCACTATTTAAAGGGAAAATGCAGCCCCAATTTGAATTAGTGTACTCCGTCATCTTAATTCAGGAATGGCTCCTGTCAACTGTGTGACTATATTTTTGTTACTTATTTGTTAACTTCATGCAGAATAACTCCTTGGCTTACTTTCAATATTCAATGTTTTCACACAGAAGCGTAATGAAACATACTTGTGAGCGAAAGAGGAGATTTGTAAGATTTAAGAGATTTTTGAAAATAAACTTGCGGCGACTACGTTTTCCCTTGTAAAGCTGGTTTCTGTGATTCCAGGAATAACCCAAAATGTTTGCCTATGTCAAAAGACATTGAAAGGCATTTGGATAAGCTTTATATACACTTTCAAGGTACGAGTATGCATGCCACTGGGGATCTACTACTTTCTCGAAAAACTTCTTTGTCATTGGGCTTCGACACATTTTCTTCACATTATTATACTGACTGAAGATCTTGTCATCAAACGTATCAAAATGTTGAGTAGGTCGACAAAACTCTCAGTTCTTTCCTAGACTTACCTTCCAATAAACTGATAAATCCGTTATTGTTGCCGGGAACAGTTCCCACCACTTACTACTGAGGGAAAAGTTGAACGAACCTAAAACACCGGAGGGAGTCCCTTTTGGTGTAAAGTAGCGGATTACAAGAGAATAAATAAGTCAGGTGTTGCCCCTTACAGATTCCCTTTCGGCACCCATACCTGGTCATACTTTTACTTCACACGTTCGAAAAATGGGGACGATTTTATGTAAATACGTTAACACGTCCATTACTTTAAGTTTTTTTATTTGTTTTATTTTAGTGATCAAAACAATCATCACACTTCCGATGGCTTTTGTAAAGAATTATGAAA
Source organism: Holothuria leucospilota (assembly GCA_029531755.1). Lineage (NCBI taxonomy): Eukaryota > Metazoa > Echinodermata > Holothuroidea > Aspidochirotida > Holothuriidae > Holothuria > Holothuria leucospilota. The sequence continues at coordinate 67,656,185 of CM055962.1, forward strand.
TGGCGACAAGAACAATACAACCTCGACACCCACGGTTAACTACAGTGTATCTGATTTTGTATTTCTGGTTCCCGACAAAGCACGGCTTGCTTTGAAGTGCAGTTCCACTAGTGTCTACCAACCTTGATGGAACTGTACAAAATGGTCGACAAAAAGTGCCAAAATAAGCCTCCCATTGCGTATTGTTTGCAGAGAATTGTCTAGAAAAGTCCTTTGAAGTAGAAGTTGAGAAAAAATTCAAACGTGTTGCATACGGAAATGACTACCTGCGCCTATGGCTAGGTGTTTGACCATAGCCTTTTACCTCGGTGCTGAAACCTTTCCTGTACTTCTGTCCCACAGAGAAGAAAGGGCAATGTGGGAGATGTAACGCTAAGATGAGGTTGTAGAAATAAGTATACTTCCTGAGGGTACCCCAGATACCTCCTCTTTGGGAACAGTTGTGCACGATCAGGGAGTTGCCAACGGAAACACCCTGCTTTGATGGTACAGTACCCAGGTTTGTGGAAATTAGAAGCGACCGGCACATAGCCCTTGACATAACCGTAGGAGGTAATTCTTTAACTGCTTAGCGGCGATCAGAACTAAGTAGTTGAGACGGGTGGTTTACCCCATTCATCTATGAAAGAAACTATTCCAACCGGTTTCTATTCATTTTTAACAACCGCACAACCCTTTCAAGTTAACGCACTATTGACGAAAAGTCTTTGGTACTTTTCTTTCTCCAAATAGGCTATGCCGTCCAAATTGACTCACAATAATCCGACAAGCTTACAAGGGAATGATGGAAAGATGTGCCCTGACATCTTTTACTGGCCTTCATTATTTAAGACATACAGATAAGGGTAAAAGTTGGCTTCTCATTTTCAAATAGAAACGAATTTAAACTCCTCTGAAGTTTACCCTTATTAGTGAAACTATCACTATTTAAATTTACTTTACCACAAAGCACCCCAAATCCTAACCATACTTAATGACTGATAATTGCGCATTTAGCAACACTAAAGAGGGCTTAATGGAACTGCAAACGAGACTTTCAAAGCAACGAAAGTTTAAATTGTCAGAAAATTGGAATAATATCATTTATCAAGTTTAATTATGGATAAATACTTTTCTCAGGTCATCTTATAATGCCAAAATCAGTTAAGTACCCAGTTAAGACTTTCATACAAAATGATATAGTAAACTAGGTCACGATACATTCCAGATTGAGTTGGCACAAGTTCATTACTGAATGCCTTATAGCAAAAGTGTTACCATGGATCCTATATTAGGTCACAAACGAAAGTAGCAAGTGAGAATTCCTAATTATATATTGGTAATAATTGTTGAGTTTAAACTTTGTTTACGAACGTGTGAACTTCTGGAAGTTTTGAAGACAAAACAGCTTGCCACTGCATTGAATAGGTGCGCCATCGACCAAAGTGTAGTACTGGGGTTTTAGACTGCATGAGCGTCACAACATGATAGTTTTTAAAAGAAGCTTTATGTGAGGACATTAATAATGATATACTTGCACAAGCGAATTAAGCCTACATATAACCAATATTACCTCAAACCATCAACCTCTGTGTCCGATAAGCTTTAGGAAGATAAGCCAATACTAATTTCGGGTGGTACTTTTTCTTAAGTCCCCTGGACTCTCTTGCGAAGAGCCGAAGGGCAAAAACCAATCGTTTACTCCCGAAGGAGTTAGACTGAACATGACCAACCTCTTTACCCTCGCACCTTTACATCATGGGTCTGTCATGCCTGGTCCTGTTCTTGACTGGCTGAAAAGAGCATATACCACACATGATCTTAGCCGGGTAAGAAAGGCCATGGTAGTCACAGGACGTCAGATCGTTTGTGCATGGTTAGTAATTTCTTTAGAGAGCTACCTTAACCTTTCATCAACAAAACAATCGGTTGAACAACAAGGGCGCGTTCCATTTTCCTCAAAGAAAAAGGCTACTCTATGGTTGGAGTATATCTGTCTTGGACTATTGTTATTGACACAGGATTCATTGGGTCATAAGTGCACAATCTTTTCGTTGAATAGGTGAAAGTAATCTGATGGAAGAGTTACAACAATACAATTTCTTCCAAGGGTGGTGTTAGGACCACGCATACATACTGTAGTTCGACGTGTTCGTTTTTCCCTACATCGTCGTTCGGATACATAGACGTGCAGTCGTGTATGGTAGAGGACTGAAAACGAAATTTAGAAGAAAAATCGCGCTGTGTGGTCTATTCTATTCTAACAGGTCCTGTTTATAATCTTGTGGCTTCATAGAGTCTTTTTTATATCGTTACAGATACAGTGTCAATGTCAAATTATTATGATCGTTTCTTGAAATGTCGGTGACCCGAGTTGACCCGTGGAACACCTGCCTTACGTGGGCATATTTTCTCCTCATACATTGCCTACTCCTGGCTGGGAAAACACCTTTCAAATAGATCAACTCTACGGGCAACGCGAGGTATATTCTTGTTAATGAAGAGCTGAAGGCAAACCGCAAACTCTTTTCCAGGGTAGCACATGGCATTTATTAAAAATACGTGACGAAAATCGGATGTAGCTTTCATTGAACCTCTCGTATTTCATCTCCTCTTCCACCCACTAAAAATAAGAAAAAAGTTTCACAATCTGTGCACCGAAGTGTGTATTGGTTAGAGTTGCATTATATTTATAAGCATATGAATGTTTGACGTTTCCATAAAACAGCTCTCTGCAGCAAAAAAGCAAAACAGCAAAATGGAAAATGGCAATTTTAAAAGCAAACTATGTAACATAAAATTTCAATCGATTTTTTTAGGCGCATGTGACAGTGTGTGAAGACAATCTATGTAATTTACAAAGTTCTGTACATTTCAAGCAGTTGGTTATTTTGTTAAGAACTTCAGACCTTGAACTTTACCCGCAGTAATAATTCACAAAGTAACACCTGCATCCTTTACAGTGACCCTTCTTTCTTTGCTACAAAATTCTTTGACATCTAGGCTTCTATGATCCAAATCACGCAAAATTCCCAAGGTTCTCCAAATGTTCCTGTATGGTCGTAAATACCCATTTGGCAATATCAGTAAACGCTATAAGAATCTCCTACAGACACTCGGTAAGCGCTTTTTTTGGGCGGATGTGCGCAATTTTCCGCCCAAACTGACTTATCGTAATGACCTGCAGTCAAGGAACGTGCGCGTGCCGAGTGCGATATTTAGTTGTATAAGTAGACGTCTACAGAGGGTAATGGCTACATATTTGACCACGGAAATTGTACGTGCACCTTCATTTCAAGGCCATAAAGTTTATACCAGTACCAACGAACTGGTGTATCACATAGGCGTAGAACCTGTACTCAGCTGGAAAAGGAGGAATGAATGCTTAAAAGCGCCATCTGGAATAGTAGACTAAGGGGGAAACCCCCTCCCCCATCCTCTTCACTTAAGAGGAGCTATTTTAATATTCCTGCCTCCTTAGATTCAATTTGATGTTGCATTTTGTCAAGGTTTGGTAGCAGGCCTACATATACTTAAAATATTTTATTGAAGAAGTTTGATTAGTTACGGAGGACAAATAAGGGGCCTTCATCCTTGAAAGGTGGGAGGCGGAAGCATACTTTAGTCCTAATATAGCCTCCTGAACGTTATGTGGTGTATAATGACCTATATGCTACCGTTCCAATTTTGACAGTTAGAGATGCACTACAGTATGCTCATGTGCAACAAGGATGGTGTAACTGCACTTCCTCTAAAGGAGCGCGTATATACAGTAGTGCACCTCGAAAATGGATTGAGATGTTAAAAGACGTATAGCGACACGTGAAATGAGTCTTATGTGACAGCATAGCTTCGTACTTTTTGAAGTGATTTATTGAAAATGAAATTTATCATGGTCGGATCATTTTGTAATGTCTCGATTTATTCTTCATAAGAGACATATAATCCACAATTAGCCTACGTTGCAGCAAAGAAGATCATTATTCGTTGACTATATGCAAGTAGATTTGCAAGACGCAGTGAACAACAGTCATTAATTCGTCCTGTACGTTGTCATGACATATTCTGCAATGGCATATATATACCGGTAGTTATGGTCCATTGCACTGTGTTATGTCAAGATTCACCACTTACCGTGCAATCCGATACCTTTGCTTTAAAGGGGATATTGCAGTCGCCCCAAGTTTATTTTCAAACACCAGCTAAATCTTACAGATCTCCTGTTCTTTACCTTGCAAATATCTTTCATTATGATTCTGCACAAAATACAGAATATTAAGGGAATAAAAGAAGAAATTATTCTGCTTGAATTTACCAAATACTGTAGGTAGCAAAAATGTTGTCACATAATTGAAAGGAGCCATTCTTGAATTAGGATACCACGGTATACTAATTCAAACTGGGGTACTGCATTTTCCCTTTAAGTGTAATAGGCCTAACTGTCAATGATATTACTGCAAAGTAGATATAAAGGTAAAGAAAACACGACAGGTAATAAATCAAAGTGGGTTCTACATCATTGATCCTTCGCATTAGGCAGTTTCTGGTTTGGAAACTTTGGACGTACCAAGTACCAAGGTTTCAAATAGCCCACATTAGTTATCCTTCAGTGATTTATCAAGGGGTGTCTTATATTCTTACGGCTGGCCCCTAGATCACTTAACTTTATCTTACAGCTGTATAATTAGAGCAAACGAAAGGCATCTGCTTGTGATTCATAAATGTTATTTTGGATGCAACATAAGCCTATAGGCCTACATTTTACAACTGTCACACTATATATGAATGTAGTTTAGGCACAATATATAAACTGAAAGTTAGAAGGAATATAGCCGTTTATAAAATTTAAATACTCAAAAATGGTGCACTATGAAATAAAAGCCTAACTGGACTATTTCTAATAAATGACTGTGCTGAAGAATACTACCTCACTGTAACTAGTACACAGTTTTGAATTTTCCGAACAAGGCCCAAGTGTGATGTTTCATATTTTTTGGAGTAGCTTTGCACGAGATGGTGTAGACTATATCTTTGTATTCGTCGGTTAAGTTCAAATGATCTCAAGTTATTAAAACATACACAGCCTTAAAGGAAATAGGCAGTGGCCCCAAAATTTGCTTTGAGAAATCAGCAAACTCTTGCAAATCTCCTCTTATTGCATTACACGCACCTCTGATGACGTTTTGAACATAACTATTACAAACAATCGGTAAAGCAAAGAGAAATTCTCCTTGAATTTCATTGTCACATGATCAAAATAGCCCATTCATGAACTAGAGTGTCGGGGCATAGTAACTCTGATTGGGGTGACTGCATTTTTCCTTTAAAAGAACTTTATCAATGACAACCCGGCGAGACGAGGAGGCGACAAGTTGGTACTTGGCAAAAACTGCCAGCAACTTTATCGAGCAAACGCTTGCTATGTACGAATGTGTAATAAACGTTTAGTACAAGTGCATATTAATTCAGCCTCGCTGACATGGAAGTTTAAAGGCAGTAGGCAGTCACCCCAAACAGAGTGAGTGTACCCTGCTACTCTAGTTCATGATTGGCCTATTTTGATCATGTGACAATATTTTTGTTAGTGAATTGTGAAATTCAAGGAGAATTTCTCCTTGCTTTCCATACTGTTTGTAATAGTTATGTTTAAAACATCTTCAGAGGTGCTTGTAATGCAATAAGACGAGATTTGCAAGAGTTTGCTCATTTTTCAAAGAAAATTTTGGGGCGACTGCCTACTGCCTTTAACTTGCTCTATTATCAGGCAGCTGGAAGACTTTTCTTCCAGTTAAATACATAACTACATCCTTTAAACCATTGATTCTCAAACGCGGCCCTCGGACGGTGCGGCCAGCTCCCAGAGTTGTAATCGAGTCACTAGATTCGTGACTCGAGTCACAATTTTCAAACTTTTAAGTGACTAGAGTCGAGTCATTGACTCAAGTCACTGTACTATTTCAATGGGGAAATTACTCCTGAATTCTCTCGAGTCACTATCATTTTGAGAAGAAGTAACTCGAGTCGTGATTCTTTACAATACTGGCGGCTCCTGAATTGATTTTAGGTTTTAAGAAAATTCATATTCGACACTAACAAAATTTAGCAAAGTAGGACTTAAAATTATGTAATATAAAGTCACTTCTTGAATCCTTCCAAATTTGCTCTTCTGATGGCCTGTCGGATACCCTCTGCAGCCCTCGCCCTCTTTTCAGCCTCTCCATTTGGTCCCCACCCTCAAAAAATTTGAGAACCACTCCGTTAGACACTTACGGTATGTTTTTTCCACTTCTTGCAGTCAGACTATTGCAATTCTTTTACAAGCACAACACCAGTTATGTAAGAATATTAAAGTGACAAAGCAGTTGCGTAGGCTACAAGTTTTTCTTTATATGATCGTCAGGTGACGGAGAACAAAGTTGTTTACCGTTAATAAGAAGACAAACAAGTCGTAGCCTACAGTACTTCACAACTCATGCGTTCTTTTTCTGACCTTTTGCACTATAGCCTAACGTCGTAAATAACCCTTAAAAGATATGTCGAAAGGGAAATGCTCCTCGAACTTGGACACTCCTGCAGGGAATGTTCACCTGTCGTGTCACGAAAAGAAATATCTCCACATATGTTCACTGTAGCTTTGTTGAAGTGTCGTTATGGCTGGGCTGCATCTAGTCTAACTAACAACTTCGTTTCTTTGCAAGCTATGTATTACGGTAGTTGCCTACGAATTAATGCCAGGCACCCAAGTAAAATGTGTTGTTCTGCATTTGACAGTCATTCTGGTGGTTAGTACCGTTTTTATTGTGGTTTCTCTTTTGTGGTTTCCTCTTTCTTTTCCTTGCCTAGTACATACTTTTTGTTTCTTTGTTAAAAGAGTTAAATAGAATTTTGTACTCATATATCGCAATGCTTTTTCTTTAAGTGTACCCAAGAAAGAGCCATTACGAAGGGTGTGGGGCTGGGAAAAAAGGGCCAGGCCATTTGCAATGGACGCTGGGCTTAGTTCTTGTTTATTTTCTCAGAGGTCAAAAGAGTTTCCCCGTGTAATCGGTGACATGTTCAAAAGAAGCCAGAGGGCATGGCCTCTATCTCTCAAGCATGGCCAGTGGGAGAATTTTGAGAAACAATGAGAGAAATCGGTGAAAAGCGTCTGTCGGGGAAAATGAGAACTTTGTCCCTTCCTTACCAATGAAAATTTCTAAAATCCTGGGTACTCCACTTCGTATAAGTACCGTATATGGTACCACTTTAGAACCACACAGGGCGGACTTCGCATTTATTACATGCTTGTACGTGTGGTACATATGTAGGTCTATTCACAATTAAATCATCATGGTCAAGTCATTTGAGGTACTCCTAATATGTAAAAACCAGCTGCCAAATTTTTAGATACAATTGTTATGGCTTCACAACAGATAATAAAATGCCACACTGTAAGTGACACTTACAAAACTGTTGGTTTGAAGGTTATGCCTTGTGAAGGTCTTGGTTTTAAAACAGCCGAATACTATCACTCCAGCGACGGTCAATTTTGACACGTTAAACACCAATGTTGTTAATTTTAACACATTTAAGGTCAACGTTGACTCGGATAACTGATTATTTGAAGGTCGTTACAAGCAGGGTGAGAATACCAAGGGAGCATACACGTTACTTATGTCAGGGAACTGAAAGACCGCATCATGAGCAGTGCATGCACAACATTTTCTTCTCTGTCACATGCGAACAACACATTTTTTGTTTCCGTGAAAACTGTCACAAAAGTGCGAAAATTTGGTATGAAAATGTGACAGTTTGGTAAAAGTAGTCAGTTTCGGTCTTCTTCCCGTGCTTCATGTGTTCACATTCATGATTACAGTAGGCTATATGAAGACTTAATGAAGCCATGCTTTTTATGAAATAGTAACCAAGAAAGATTTTAATAACAAAAAAAATAAACTCACGCAAAAATATCGAGGGACTAGGGGGAGTTTCTTAAAATCAAACTGTCCATGACAAAGCGACATGTTTGTTTCGCTCAATTGTGAAATTGGTAGTTTACAGGGAAAATGCAGCCCCCCCCCCATAAAATTGAATTAGTGTACCCCGTCATCCTAATTCGGGAATGGCTCCTTTCAATCATGACACAATATTTTTGTTTCTTATTTGTTAAAGTCATGCAGAATAAGACCTTGGTTTACATTCAATACTCAATATTTTAGAAATAAAAAGAGTAATACGTATGAGCCAAATAAAGGAAGATCTGAAAGATTTAGGAGATTTTTGAAAATAAACTTCTTTCTCCCTTTAATACAGGGATAGCAATGTTAAATGACTTAGGGATCTTAGGTCTAGGCTATGTATACATCTGAAAGAGGCTGCCCATCGCTAATTAATTTGTTCAGTCTACGAATTCCCCTTTCTTAGGATTTACATCCGATACTTACCCCGCCCCTCCTTCAAGGAAAATGAAGGAACCGAGCTAGCCTAAAAATTTGGACATTTCTTACAAATGCGGGCAAGTATGCTGAGGACGAAGCATAAGCTAGATGTTTATTTGATGGTGCGACGATGACGTTATAATAGCCCAGTCCGGCAGTCCCTATGTGACATATTTTGCATATAACAAGCTAATGGTGCAAAACTAATCCATACTACTAGAGCTGCTTGTAAGCATCGAATAAATTAGTCAAAGGAAATGCCATTTCGGCTTATTTTGACTAATTCACGTTAAGAGTAAAGCTGTGACATTGAATGAACGATGTGATGCGCTTTTTTGGTGTTGTGATGCGCTTTTTTGGTGTTGTGAAGCATTCTTGTGAGCAAGTCAAGTGGCTCGTTCAATTGCATCTTGGTAAACTTACCGTGTTTAACGTCTTCGCGTTTGTCTTCTAAATTCAGATTTGCGAATAACTGGAAGATTTGTTCTCTTAATTCGGAGAAACATTTCTCGATAGTGTTGTGCTTTGAAGTTTTACTGATTCCATTTAGACTGCAGTCTAGGGCAGTAAGAAGTTAATAGTTTGAACAAGATAAGATGACAAACAGAGTAAATACCATGTTGTAAACACATGTTTAGATAAAGTTGTCTGCCATTCAGAAGTAAGCAGGTTTTAGATTTCCACTGCATCGGAGAAATTTCATTTGACATAAACCATGCAAAATAAATCATGTATTTTGACAGATTCGGTTGGCTGTCCGAATTTAGCAGAGGAAGCAGCGGAGGGTAATTCAATCACTGTAAGGTTAATTTCATAAATGCATAAGATTACCCACAATGCATCTGGTTAAGTACATGAAAGCATGTAATTCTTTTATTAGTTATGCTCTACTACATTTAATTTCGACCCCGACCGTAATAACATTCCTCACTGTACTCACTGTAGGGGAATTTTCACCATCCCAGACAGTTCCAATTCTCCCAACTATGCAACTGTTAGCTCCTCCCATAACTGTATGAAGCTCTTCCTTGTGCAGGAATAAACCTGTTTTATTGCTTAAGGCCATGTCCTGGTGAGCATACAAGGCTATAAAATGTAATAAAAGCACTCTCTCTGCCTTGTGTGGAATGTGAGCTACTCTGCATCTTTCGAATTTTCAAACTTTGATGTCAGTCAAAGAGCAGTCACCAATTGAGAATTTTCATACCCTTACAATAAAAATATACTTTGGGGTGATGACTGTCTGTCTTTAATATGGAGGAAATGGATGGCAACTTCCTCTCCGACGCGGCACGTTACATAAATGTGGTAATGGTTTACAGGAGCGTAGTCAAAATGAGTTGGGGGGGGGGGGGCGGAAGGGACGTACGTTCCCACTGAGAGACGTACTTTCCTAATGCCCCGCGAATAATATATCAGGATAAAGTGTCATTTATTAAACTTAATTTCCATTAGTAATCTCACCCAGCAAGATGTCACCATTTTCAACCATAATGCCCATGCAAGAACTTAGGATGATCAGTGCCTAGCTAGTACGCCATTGGTTTAAAGCTTATCAACTAACTGCAGTAAACCACCGCTATTATGCACCACTACCCAAAGCTCCGTAGGAAACAATATCACCATAAACCCATGTAAAGGTACTGTACAGTAACTAGAAGATTACCTAGTCTATTAAAACCAACTATGGACCATTTATATCTCCAAGCCAACGAGGACCACCTACCACGACATGTACGAACTAATCATTCTGTTGATAGGCAAAAGGCTAACAGTGTAATAGGTAATCATTGATCCAAGCGCACACAGAGAGGATCACAAAGTCAGGAAAACAGTAAATCTGAATCAGGTTAACTGTCAATTATAGTGCAAAGACGGAATCTTCTCACTCTTCTTTTTCCCTATTTTGAACAGGCTGATACTGGCAAAGAACAATACTCGACCTACATCGAAGCCATTAAACAGACTTAAAAAACACAAGCACCATACGGGGCTATACTAAAGAAGACACTCAGATACATTTTAAATTTACCTGGGGTGGGGAGGGGGTCGTTTGAGTTGCACGGGTGACATATGGGTTACTATCCCTAGATCAAAAAAGTTTGGAGCAACGGGGCATGCCACTTGAAATGGTACTCTGTAGAAGCAAAATAGTATCCTATTAAACGTACCCCCATACCCATACGTATAGACATGACGATAAACATGTCCCTTCACTGCATTGTAGCTCAATGAATGGATTCCTTATGGATAGGTTTTATTCACATCTTTTAAATTTTCTAACCAGGTTGGGTTTTAATCGTCTACCTATTCATGCCCATTATCATTAATAGTAAAAAAGAATTGCTTCAACGTACGAATACATGCATATTTATTCGATTTTAATGCACTATCGACTTCATGATGCAGCGAAAGCGAAACAAACATATATACAGAGTCAAGCGCACATGAAAAATTTCACACGGCTCTAGAGGGATACAAAAAAATCTCGCAGTCAAGTGGAGTGTTTATTCATTTGCTGTACTAATTAGACAATGGATGTAACGGTCATAAGTCTGAGAAATTAAGTCTAAATGACCTTTTACTTGAATAGGTAATACTGTGACGATTGTGAAGTGGAGAGATTCTCGGAACAGTCAAATTACACTACAGTACTTTTCAGCAAGTCAATTAAGAGGCACAAATCAGTCACACGTTACAAAATTCCCGCATACATACTTCCTGTGCGAATTTGATCGCATGAGCCATTACTCCCGGGATTCATAATGGCAGGACTAATCCTTCCAAATGCTCTTTCAATGGTACGGTACTAGCAAGCTTAAATTGCGAATTCGTATTTATATATATATATATATATATATATATATATATATATATATATATATATATATATATATATATATATATTAGCATGTACTCCTAATGCGCTTAAAACAATATGTACGTACTAGGTAGTTGCCTTTTACGGCCCCTGTCAGTGCGACCCTCTATGGCCCCTATTAGCGTTGTCCTTTATGGCCCATCCCAGTTTAGTACCCAGTGCACAGTACCGGTGTATACTGTAGACGGGTCGGTGAACAGAGAGAACTTCACTTCGCTATCTTTCTGACTATGGAGTGACAGCGTAGAAGCTTTTAGTGTGTTACACCGAAGACAAAATCTTTTTCTCATCAAGATGAAGCGCACAAAACAGCTTTTACTTTTCTAAATCGGTTTTTGTCTGGCAGTTGGGCCACCCCACTTCATTACTACCGTTGTGAAGCATTTAGTGAACTTCAAATAGAAGAATTAGGTCACTACAGGAAAACACGTGGAGCTTATGGAAACTGTTTGTGAGAAAGCTTAGCATCGTCTAAAGGTCGCAAGATGAATAGCACTTAATGCTATAAGAGCGATTAAAGATTTGAACAAACCAAGTGACAGATTAGATGGTTGTGAGTTGTCCTCAAAATAGTAAAGATGTTTGTCGTTTTCCTATTGTCCACTTTCTAAGAATGTTTAGCCTTAGGCAATCTGTCATCCAAGGCAGTTCTAGATGCCACGTGGGTTGGCCTTAACTCTTTAAAATCGAATGCGAGTTGAGTTTTTAAAATATATGGTACTTCAAGATTTTAATTTACGGACCTAATGTGATCTCATTTCTTCTGCCTTATCAAGCAACTCCTCTGCTGTCAGCTTAGCTTCACTCATATAACCAGTGTGGATCAGTTGAAGTAATTGTGGTATGCAGGCCTAAGTATACCAACTCTTAAAATAAAGGATTCTTTGTTGTTCCATTCATCATTCTTGAAACAAATAGCCTAACGACACACATCCATTCCTTACACAATTATTACACAGATTCAGTATGATCTTAAATGACGAAGAACGTCGGAGGCTCGTGAACCACTGTCGGGTTAAGTAATGCCCATGCATTCCTTCAGTTCTTGCGTGTATCAGGCCTAATCTGTCACGATGTTTGTTGTAATATAAATACTATGGCCTTCATCATTTTCTGTTTGATAATAACAGGTCATTAACCTGGTTTGTTATTATTAAGTGAGATTATTGCTCATTAGCAACGCAGCCAACAGTCCCCAGTTGGTATACAAAACCTATATCACTACAAACAATTTAAGGCACCTTTACAACAATGTCAAATCAGCCCCATATAAAATCTAGTACTCTTTACAGACAGTTCATGACCCTTTTCAATTAACCAGCCGTCGAATCTCGCTATTCTGTAGTCCATTTTACACGTAAGTGATAAGTTTAATAACTGAAATTATCACTAGGACGGAAACAGCGAGTTAGCGCGGCGTATTAGGCTCTTTTTTATATTCTAGAAGATACCAGACTAAACTTGACACGCTAAAATCGGCATACTGTAGTCTAGAACAACACAACAAAGGAATTCTGATGGTTAGTAAATAATATGAATTTCACCCGTAGGCTAACTGGCCCACATAAAAGTACTTTAGGCATTCCTTAAAATCGGCAGGCATAAGGAGTGTAAGCTGAATAAAAAAGTTCACTTGGTGCGAAAGTGAGATTGATTAACGCACAAATTCCACCCCAGAATCTCGTTTTAATGGTGTCTGGGGACAAAACTTCGCACAGACACTCCGCTATACAGAAACCGATAATCCCACGAGCTTATTTCTAAACAAAAACGTTATAAATACTTCGTTAAAATATATACAGTGCATGAATACTGAAATAGCAAAGTACCAAACGGGGAGCATGCACAACTGGCATATATGAATTGCGGGATAAGTGCTTCCGCTAAGTGGACCCCAGGACCCCATACCGACGGAAAGCTTTTGAGCACTGAACACTAAGCACACTGTTTCCCATGCAGTTTTGTACACATCGTGTCCCTTCCCCACTTGAAAAGCAATTGGCTCCTCCCAGTGGCGTATGTAGGGTCAGGCCATAAAGGGCCATTCTCAGTGGCGGATCCAGGAGTTGGCAGAAGGGGGGGCCCAGGTCATAGTGGTTTGTATAAAAGTCCGATCTGGGGGAGGGATCTAAGGGGGGAAGCGGTGCGCCAGGGGTGGTGCCAGGGTATTTTGATAGGAGGTAAAGTATGTGATGAGTGTTCACCGTCCTGGGGGAGGGGTCTAAGGGGAGGGGGTGTCCCCTCCCCTTTGAGAAATTTTTGTTAATTTAAGGTTGCTCAGATGCAAAATGGCAATGTCTTTGGTATATTTTTTGGACTGATCATACATGACTAGAAAGTGTTCATAATTCAGTCAATTTTAATTTTTGGTTGGGTGGAAGATGCTTTTCTGGGGAGGGGTCTAAGGGGAGGGGTTCCCCTCCCCTTTAAGAAAATTTTTGTTAATTTAAGATTGCTTAGATGCAAAATGGTGATGTCTTTAGTATATTTTTCAAACTGATCATATATGGCTGGAAAATGCTCATAATTTAGTGAAATTTAAAGTTTGGTTGGTTGAAAGAAGAGAGTAAGCTGCCTTTGTTGTCCACATATTAGGATGGCAGTTTCCCGAATTGAAGTCTCCTTTTCCCTTATATTACCCTAAATTCGAAGTATATTTCATTAAAGTAAATTACAAAGCTTAAAGAAGATGCTAACGTTGCAGCAAGTTATAGTTAACTTAAGAGCCTGAGGTTGTTGAAAATATTCCTCTAAATATTAAAGAATTCTGAATTTCCCTTGAAAGTAGAAGCAGTGTTTCCAATGATGTGGGCCCGGCCGGTAATAGACTGAAGTTAGCAGTCCAATGCAGCGCTCATGAGTAACCCCTTGCAATGCCCGGAAAACGTTATTGTGACCAATATAAGCCAAAATATTATCAGCCGGAGGTCAGTAACAGAATATTAATATAAGACTGATTTTCTGAGGTAGAAATTTAAATAATGAACAAATTTGAATTTCACTCTGACTCATCACAAAGGCCTATTTAATTGCAAATAGGGCCTAGTCATTTGTTGAAAAAAACTTCAAAAATTTTTGGAAGGGGGGCCCGGGCCCCCTGGGCCCCCCCCCCTAAATCCGCCCATGAATTCTCACCCCTTACTGATGCCTATTCTTAATGTAAAAATTTAAAATACGTAGATTTTTGAAATTTTACTTCAAAGGTTGTATATGTAGCACCAGTTTGCACGTAAGGACACCTTATTTTCCCCCTCCCCTTAGACCCCTCTCCCAGGTCGGCGATCCCAGAACATACTGCATCCCCTCATTGACAGAAATCCTTACTACGCCAAATTTAGCTACACTGTAAACTCGTAACTTTCAGGACACTTTCAATATGTAAATGTTTAGGCCATTTTACAACGTTTGTTACAATACCGGTATCATTTTAGTTATACGTAGCCTTAGGAAACTTAAAATGTTAATTCAAGTAACCTACAGTTTTTTTTCCAAAGTTGACTGAACGCTCTTCCCCTATACAACACTGAACAGGGTAATATAACATGTACATGTAGGTTCATTGCGTTTGAAAAAGCTAACAAACAAGTTCATTAAATACCAAGCTAAGTCCTAAGTACAATATCATAATGGGATATGAACGCAACTTTACAACTTCCGAGGGGTGCAATAGAAAGGACATACGAAGAACACAAAAGCAGCCATTTTGCTGTTCAAACATTGGCTTCCTACGATTTCTATACGTGTACCTCTTACAAGTAGCGTTTGCGACGGTGTTGTGACAAATTTATGGTTCTGTATGTACACAGCTACACGGGGTAATGTTAACTTTTGTGACGTGTGTTGCAGTAGGGTTAAAATATTATTATATGAGGGAACTGAGAATTTGCGAGCATGTCCTGGGATGAACCCATGACGTAATGCCCTTGGCTGTCTGCTTCAAGTAAGATCATTGTAATGAAGTTCCTGTCTTGGAACAGGGTATATGAAACATCTGGATAAGTCGACGGGAATTTACGTAGCAGGCCTATTTGTTCGGATAATTGATATCCTGGAAAGACAAATCCTGTCAAAACTTCATGCAACCAAAAGTTGGCAGATAACATGGTTTTAATGCTATCAACCTCCCTCCCAAACACATACACACACGCACGCATGTACGCACACACGCCGGAGTCAGCCTTATTGTTTCAGTTTCCTGTAATCTCTATATGAGGATTTAGACAACTCGAGCCGTCATGCACCCTACCTTTTAAAAATGAATTCTCCTGGAGTGCTATCATGATTTATGTAAAAACGATTATTTGGTTCGCTAAAACCCTGAATGCACTGTGGTGCTTCAATACACTCGCCAATTTTGCGGTCAGTGACCTGGGTACCGACAACATCAATGCATATCCGGGCTGTACTCCCTGAATGGGTACTTTCCCTGAAAAATGTATATAAGTATATGGTGATTTCACTTTTGAAGTCCCCCCATGAAATGGTGGAGCCTCCCCAGGAGCAAACCAAACATTTTTTCTGGTTACGTTACTGCTCCCAGTCCGAGTCCCTAATATACGCTAAAGACGCACTATAATTACACTTGAATGTTAGTGGAGTATATAAATAAATCTAAGGTATCCGATCTATGTTAGAGAGTTCCTTAGGTAGCAATCTAATTCCATTTTTTTTTACCGTCCTTAGTCTCTGTAATTACCCTCGTGTTTAAAACTTAACAGAACAGACCTACACTGCAAGGTAAAGTAGTTTCCACTGCTGTTAATTGTTAAAAACGACGTAAAGTTAACCACATCTGTAGAAGAAACGTCAGAAAGCATGTCTTCTCTGTTCATTAACAATTACTAGTTGTAGTTTTTCCTATTTGCCTTAGTCAACATGTTCCGTATTTTCGATCTCTAGTACAGTATTAGCAGCCATGAAATCAGGCGTACCTTTTCAATTAACACACACTCACACATGAAAGATACCGGCATAGCGCCGCCACATTCCGAACATTGTGCCAGAAATGTCCATGAATGTTCAATACTTAGCATGAGATGAATGTCAGAGAAGAAAATTCAACATGACACGAAGGTATATGACTATGAAATTATAGGCTGACGAGCTTGCGATAATATATTTCGTTTACTCAAGAATTCGTCTGTTTACCCAGGGCTGGCAACTCTCTAGTTCACTTAGACTTGATGGAGTGCTATTCCAGGAAGAGAACTTGCCGCATTGTGCTGGTAGCAGAGTTTCCCCTGGCGTTCTTTTTTGTGAGGCGGCCACCTCACAGTTTTTGGCCACCACCTCACAGAAATTTACTATAATTGCTACCTGTGCTATACTAGATATAGGAGTATTGATAGTCCTCCCTCACTGTTGATACCGAAGCTGGCACCATATAACCCACATGGACTAATACCACCTCACACTCTCTCAAGCCCAGACGGAAACCCTGTGGTAGTACGCTCTTATTCGATGAAAAGGAATCATCTTTATAGATATTCATCTGAGTTCACCTTGCTTCATTTTGCTGACACAAAAAGGCAATTACAAAATCTGAGATTTCTGAAAGGAAGCAATGAAGCATTGCGCAGTTATTTATGACAACGTAAACACAAATTTGGTTGCAGCCTACATACAGTATAATATGTACATGGTTCTGCGAGTAAGCTACAATCATTCGTTTTCGCTTATCTTCCTATGGTTAAAAGTCAAGGGCTGACGCCTTCTCCTCCTGAATCGATGCAGGTAACCTCTCCCTTGACTCGACCCCTCAAAATAAGCTGGATGACTTCACAGCGCAGGAACTATGCGCCAAAGGATCAGTCGAAACATTTTGATATACACCCTACTGTTACAATACCCCTGGATTGCCGAAGTTCATGGTTTAGCTTAGTGACGTTTTATCCCCGTTCCCGATGTATATACTTATCAGCTGTTCATGCCATACTCTCTCTAAATGTAAAAGAGTGAATTTCACTCTTCGACGATGACCACTCTCTGTTTCGAGTGGAATTCCACTCTGCCCGGAGTGGTAATTCACTCATTTGGAGGGAATTGCCACTCCCAGCAGAGTGAAATTTTCACTCGAAGAAAGAGTGGTCATTCAGTCATTGTAGGCAATCGTCGAAGAGTGAAATTCACTCTTTTACATTTAGAGAGTAGGCGAAGGAAGCTGGGGAGAGGGGCTGTAAAAATGTGGTGGGACGGAAGTATACTTCCGCCCTCTCCCCTCAATCCAAGGACGAAAATCCCGTTTTGATTTCTCTGTTAAAATGTGAAAAACTTGCAGTAATTTTCCTTAAAATTTGTCCAATATGTTGCACCAAATTGCATCTAAGGACCCTCTCCTTAGCTCCCCCAGGACGCGGTCCGAGACGACATTCAGCCCCCAGCCGAGAGCGGCCTCCTACGCCTATGGCTTATGCCGCAAAGATGTCCATGCTTTTTACTTTTCACGTGTCAGTGTACACAATGTAATGTATGCATGGTCACCTCAGGGATTATGGTTAGCTGAATTTACACTCTATCGGTGCTAACATGTTTCGTGGCCATGCATAGTCTTATACCTGTATACCGGTGTGTATTTCAAGTGGTCACGATTGAAGCGTATTATTTATGTAAATTTAGGTCTCTACAGGGTGGAATGTACCAGCAATACTTACGGTATAGGCCTACCTTTAACCGATATTTCTTCATGAAGTGTAAATCTATAGGTTGACCTCATTACTGCATTATATTTCCCATGATATGTAGAGTATCTAATTGCAAGTTGCAACTTACAAAGAGTGGTAAGAAGCAGTACAGTGAAAGTAATTTAGTAAATCCCTGCAACTTGCGGCACATCATCTTCGGATGACACGTCTGCCTACACAAAATGAACTGACAAGCAAAACCGCAGGGTAGTTATAAAGTTGGAGGAGTCGCTGACTTTTGGACATGCGTACGGTGTTTCAATGTTGGTACAGCACAGTGTTTTTCCTTTTTGCACTTCCTCGTCTTACAGGGGGATCAATCACATAGGCCTAGGAAGCGGGGGGGGGGGTTGGGTCAAAAATGTGGTGGGGCGGAAGTATGCATCCAGCCTCCCTCAATTCAAGGAAGAAAAAAACCCTTATTTGTTCCCTCTGTAAAAAAAATCAAAACTTTGCAGTGATGTTCCTTAAAATTTGCCCAATATGTTGCACCAAATTGCATCTAAAGACCCTCAAATATTCCAAAAAAAAAATTCCAAAGAGGAGGGGGGCCGGGGGCGCCCATTCCGAAACAACGCTCAACCCGTAGTCGAAAACAGTCTCCTACGCCTATTATTAAACATTGTTAAACAGCAATTCAGTGATGAAACACATTCAAGTACCAGAGTCTTTGAAAGTGTCCATATTTTTCATCATTATACTTGCGTGAAAAAGTGACAAAAGTGTGTTAAGGTAGAGTTCGAAGATTTTTCAAAATATATCAAATGACGATAATTACAACAAATCACCATTTTTCACATTTTCCAAAGTGCGCTCTGGAAGGGGAGAGGGAGTACTCAGTAAGAGAGCGTTTTGTATACCTTTGGGAAACGATGAAAAAGTGGATCCTCCTCCCTCGCCCCCCCCATAAGATTCACAACTGAATTGGAAATTTACAACGGATGACTACAAACCGCTGAACGCTTGAAATTTTCATACTGTACTGTTTAAGACGCGTAATTGGTAGGAATTGCTTGAGAAACTAATAATTCAAGTTTGAATACCAACAATGCGTTCCAATCCTACAAATTTCATGATTGTGCGCTATTGCGGTTACAGTTCGTTCTTTAGAGAAGCCCAAAAATGAGAAGCAATGTCCAGTTAACAAGACGATGACCTAAACACTACTTGCCTATTAATTCCAGCCAATGCCAAGATTTCTCGGGAGTTTTACGAGTTCGGATTCGATCTGGGGGCTGCTGAACATTTAACTATCACTTGACGTCACATGTGCTTAGACGATCCTTGGTTTTTCGTCTATTCTGTTTGTGTAAAACCTACGGCATCTTTGTCAATTTGCTTTAGAAATAAGTCTTAGGTTCCACAGGGCACTGAAGTACCAGTCAAAAGTACAATCACATCACCATAACATTTCTTTACAACTTCAGAAAGCCTGCGGCACCGACTTTGAAGAATTATTTGCATTTAGTAAAATCTGATCAGGTATGCGAATAAGATACTAATCTGAGATTAGACTTTTAACTGTTGTATTATGTTAATTCTCCATTGCTAATTCTCCATTGGTAGTTTCGGTTTGTGTAAATCTTCAAAAAGTACCTGTATACAATTACAATCCCTGCGATGATGATCCGACGCGGTACCATTTAAAACAGATTTGTTATAGCGATGTAATGAGTCCAATGTCGACGATAAATGTGGCCAGTGTAGATTTAAAGGCATATGGCTATAACACTGCTGCCACCCAAAACTCATTTCGTCAGTAACATGAGGTGCAGTAAAAAGTAACAAATAAAATCTCCTCATACTCCAGACACATCTATTTGATGTTTCATGGTAACTGACCAAAGATTTATCCTGCATGAATTAAAAATGTAATTCGTATAGGCCACAAATCTTTTTCATATGATGAACAAGAGGCTTACAGAAATGAACATACTGGGGTACTTTTCATTGGGGTGACGGTATTTGCCCTTTAACCAAGCTTTGGAAAGGAATCATAGACGCAAAACCGCAATCACTTGCTAACTACATGTTTCCTGTTATCAGCCATAAACTCAAGTGGCTCTGCTAATGAACAATTTCACATGTAGTCTCTTAAGTCTGATCATGGAGCCAATGCGGAATAGCTCCATGCTGCGATCAGCGAGATGTTACAGATGGAGACCAAACACTCTCACTCCTTTGACACTATTTGGTTTGCCGACAATAAACTCCCAATTGTCTTGCACTTTCAAATTCATTACCGCTTGTAAGGGATTACAGGATGTGACGACAATGGTTGTTGTCGTCTGCTACACATCAGACAGTTTTGGAATGATTTGATTTTGACCCATTGACATGGTATTGCCAGTAGTTAATGAAACAAAAATATTTCATCTCTTTACGCCAGTTTAGCGTGATTTTTGAAAAGGGTTCAGTAAAACTTACTGGACATGGTTCCATGACTCCTAGTTTTAGGAACAACGCGGAACTTTTCTAACTTTTGCAGACAAAAGGCATTGTCTTCATCAAATCTTTGTCTGAGGATTACCTTAGTATCAATCAAAGGAGCAAACTCTGATCAGGCGCGTGTCCGGGATTTTCAGCAGGGGGGGGGGGGGGTCTGAGGCATGATTTTTCAAATAAGGCGGGTATTTTGGGTCGAAAACTCTAAGGACTCTTGAAAAAATCTTAAGGTCGGCGCGAGCTGGGGGGTCCGGACCCCCAGAACCCCCTTTGGATACGCACCTGGTGATAAGGAAGGTTAAATCTAGAAGAGGAACTTAAGGACCTGTTAGTAAAATATCTCCTAACAAAAAGGATTGGGGTTAAGTGTTACTTCCACAATTTATAGAAACTATACCTCTTTACATCTTTTTAATTAATGATACTTGATAGGCTACCTGCAGACACTGCCCTTGATTATCATCGTGTCAAGATCCTCAAACATAGCTATTTACCGATGCAGACTAAACATCTCATCTAATTAGAGAGTACCGGATAATTGTATCCTTCCGCGTAGACATTGATTCTAGTAATAGCTCAACTAAATTAGACTAAGCCTGTGGAGAAAAAAGGCGTGCAAGGTGTGTGTAGCTCGCTATAGGCCAATGTATTACATTGCACACGCGCTCAGTATCAAAGTGTGTTATGTTAAAGAATGGCGCCTGTTGTTACACATTATTCCATGTATCACCCACTGATAATATTCAGCAGTAAATCTAGTATTCTCGTCTAGGCTCGGTACTTACCTTTCAATGGTACGGCTCGTGTCCCGGTACAAAAGCCCAGCAGGAGGAGGCATAGTGTCTTCACTACGAGACACGGTGCAGTTCTAGTAATCCAAACCATATTCACAACACTATTCCTTGCACAGCAGCATAAGCAGCGTTGACTTAGTTACTGACTACACCAGTGTGACTATCGCACCAAATGCAAAGCAAACTAAATACACGCTATCTCGTGTCTACACAAACCCCTACGTTGACAAGAGCTCCAGTTTAAAGTTACTCGTGTGTTCCCGAGCTGTTCAAATTTACCCACAATTTTTTTCAATTGCACTTTTCTGTTAGAGGTGCTGTATAAATATCATGACGGAAGAAACAAACAGGTGCAATCTTCTAATGTACACTTTTCCCTTAACACATCCCTGGTGTATGACTAAAAGTTGGTTATAACAACGTACATTCCATCATGAAACATTTTTATCAGTCTCCTGGTGATAAATAACTTACAATTTCTACGGTTTTTTCTTGTTGACCCCTACAATACGAAGGTATTCTCACAAAATTGCAAAAACCTGCCAAAGCTATTTCACTCAGCAGATGAATGCGTTCCACTCGAGATCCTCGACTAAATGACACCTACAATGATGGCACTCGTGTTTCCTTTCACCGTAAATTTGATACTTTATCCAGTATTTTTGCTGGTACAATATCTGACGAATTCTTCTCCTCTAGCAAGTCCTCACACACTTAATCTTTCGAATTAAACTGATATGGAGCGTTCACCACAACCTGCCAAGTGCTTTTTCAAAGTGACTCGAGTAAGCAGAGTGACTCGAACTTTTATTCCATCCATTCTGCGCATGTTAGGGACCTAGTACACGGTTGTGGAGGCGAGTGACGTACGTAGTGAAAGTGATAACTCCGCGTGATTCACAAACGTCTCCATACGACTTACCCAGGCTACTACACGCGAAAGAAAATTCCCGGAGATGTAATACGAGTGTCATGGTCTATTTTTAACAGGGGATGAATTATTAATAGGGTTTATCTCCGAGATTCGTGTCCTGGTTGGAAGGTCAAGTGAGTCCGTGTGAGGGTGAACCTTTGGAAGAGCTCTGCCACCAGGAAATACGAACCGTAGAAAGTTACATTGTCTGGGCAAGTTGACGTATGAGTTACAGGACTCTCACATTTTGCTTTTCCTGTTCATGTAAAATTCGTGGAGGAGTTTCTCCGAGTAATCTCTGAAAACGAAGAACCGGAAGAGCAGGAACTCGCCCACATTTGGAAACTTTTGTTGTAATCGGTGCAAGCTAGAGAAGACTGTACAACTGAACAAGGAAAACATGGCTCCCCTCTCCACGGATTAGGTTGGTCGACCTTCTATGTGAATAGTTGACCCTGCCTAGTTATATCTAGGTCGTTGCCTTTGGTTTTCTAGAACGCGTCAATCTCACTTCTTCTTTAGCAAACAACTGTAACCCGCTTTTGAGTTAAAGTTTGTCTCCCTGCGCTGGTAGCCTGTCAAGAGAAAGATTCGAAGCTTCAAGCTTTGTGTCTAACAATTTGCAACACATGCATGTAGAGCGATCATCCTCTACGAAGGATTATCACCACTGCGTTGACCACGTGACGATGGGAATTGTCCTTGGTGGTAATGAAAGGCCATAGATTTCTCTTGAGTTTACATAATAGGACCTTGCAACGACACGAAGGCCTTCAATAATAACAAAATATTGATTCAACTTGATTCAAGTCGACACCCATGGTCTTTCCTCGTTAGCCTTCTTCATACACACGGGGTACTGCACATGGCCGCGCCTTTTAAAAAATCATCACTTACTGTGGTGTAACGCGGTTTGTTATCCGATCGAACAGACGATCAGTGGCCTGCAGACATCAAAACGACGAAAAATTGGGTAGGCTACATATGCTATGAAATCACATTAGAAAGACAAAAATTGAAACATTGAACAATATTTGGAACATATTTGAACATCGTAAAGTTTTGAACAAGAGAAAAGGGTTCCATTGCTTTTAATGGGGGAAAAGAGCTAAACGAGGGCACGGTCCTCGTAGTAGCTGTGATCAAAAGGTATCAAGCTTACGCTTTGACATTGGCAGTGACGTCATAGTAATGCGTAACAAATTGAATTAACCAATGGATTGTGACGTATTCTTCTGTAGAGGTAGAATGAAGCACCTGTAGTAGTAAAAATTACTGTTTGTTTGCACTATCGATTGACTAAGTTGCATTCAGGATCCTAGGTCACGTCGTGTATAAACGACGTTTTGTTTGGATAGTCGTGAAATGATTAACGGTTAACAGATAACTGTTTTATCACTTTAGATAGGCTGTGGGATTATGGCTTTTCGACGGATGAACTTACTGGAAAATACCGAAAAATCTGAAAAGCAAGGTAATGAAAGGAATATCACATTTAAAACTGAATATAAGACAAAACAGTTTACCCCCAGTTTCACCGTTTTTCGATAGCTCATGTATGTTGTAGTAACGTATACTTCCGCACACGTATACCTCCTA
Source organism: Holothuria leucospilota (assembly GCA_029531755.1). NCBI lineage: Eukaryota > Metazoa > Echinodermata > Holothuroidea > Aspidochirotida > Holothuriidae > Holothuria > Holothuria leucospilota. Next base: position 67,679,893 of record CM055962.1, read on the forward strand.
AAATGGTCAAAACAAACTGACGTGTTTAGTCATATACGAGCTTAGTATGACTCATTGCCTTTTGTATTACCATTGCTTTGATTCATTTATTCTAAGAGTCATCAAAAACCTCCATTTTGTAAACAAAAACAAAAACATTGCAACAGTAGAGCTAAAACTTTCGTGTGGTCTTTGTGATAAAAAGTGGTTGCTTTGTAGGACTCATAACCACCAGGGTGGTGGTGGTGGGGGCTGAAAGAAATATCCCCCAAGTTTTCGATTTTGCATCTCAATGCTTTTTGCAAGCACAAACTTCAATAACGGGACCTTTGCGATGGATGCAGGGTACATTTGAACAAATAATAATAATAACAAAACAAAAAAAAAAAAAAGGAAAACACGGAAACACCACACGTAACGCAACTCCAACCTTGAGGTTATGTCCTCAAGATATTCTGGAATGGGGGGGGGGGGCATTCAGCTCCAGGATTTTGGCATTTTTGAAAGTTCATTTTGGCCATTTCAAGACACAGTTAAGAAACATTTTTGGAAAGAAAAACTTCAAACTGGAAATTGTTGGAGGCAACAGCCCATGTGCTTTGTTTCTCACGGCTTCACGATCCATATATTAATTGTCAAGCTTTAGGTTCAGAATTTTACCGTAAGGTCACTCATAATGTATGGTTTTGTCACGTTAATGGTGGGGTACATGTTTACACCTATAGATACTATTAGTGAAGGAAATACATCATCATTTCAATATTGATTTTAGTGTGATCAAAGTTCAATTCTCTTATTCTCATGAATACGAAGAATACCGGTAAGTTACGAATAGAATCTCCCTTGAGCAATTAGACAAGACCACTATAAACTAAAGTTACTAACTGCCTGTTATTTTAAATGTTTCCGTTCACACAATATTAATTCAATAATATAATTCACGCGGAATACAACTCAGATCTGTTCGATTGATCATGAAGTGACATATACGGACGCTTCCATAAAGTTTAGGTGTTTTTAAGTAATGAAAAAATGTTTGTGTTAAGTTCACTCAGGATAGCAGCTCTTTGCACTTGCATACGTAGCGAGTTTCTTATTACCCACATGAACTTGTGTACAGGTGTGTCAAAAGAATGAACGTGGTATCATGTACATGCCTGATGCTATATAGCCTATCCCAGCCTACCGTATGAAATGAATGCGCAAGTTTGGAAAATGTATCGTTTGCTATTCAGGTAACATATTGTGAGTTTTTACGCTTTATATCCCGTTTGAAACTTACTCAACATGCAATGTATTGTGGATCTACAGTGGGGGGGGGGGGGGCAGGTTGGTAGCAAGTTGCGTTTAAAATACTAGCGTTTGGCAAAGCGTGACTTTATGCCCATTACTTTTTCGAGTCCTGGATGTTTCTTCCATCCGAGAACATGCCGTCATTAGCTTACTTTGGCATGCTTGAAGGAGAAGCATCCAAATTTGTTGAAGAATCTCAAATATTCGAAGAGGAGTACACGTTACACTAGAAGATTATAACTTCCTGCTCGATAAATAAAAAATATTCCCTAAAAAATTTTACGTTACAATAAAACTGCCGATGTCACGGTAAGGAAATTTTCCAAGTAGAAACAGTTCAGTCTCCAAGAAGTCAGAGACTCCCCCACTGGGTCCTGACCTCAAATAATCTACTCACTTGTCATGTAACTATACAGAGATTCATTCTCGTCAACTAGTTTCGCAGAACAGAAGTTGAAGTACCGTGTCTTTTCCGATCTGACTGAAACATTTGGTACACATTGTCATATTAAGTATAGGGGAGAAGCGAAACTCTGAGGCCATTTGAATATCCTCTAATGAGAAATTTTAATTACGAAGTACCGTAACTAATTTAATTGGCTTCTTTTGTTCAAAAAAGACGTTTCGGGACCACATTCAGGGTTTGTTGAGATATTGTTTAAACGAAAGTCACACGGAAGCATCACCAGGGGTTTTGTCACAGCGATGTCAAAACACATTTTTGAGACATATTTTCCTGTCAATATTTGTATAGATTTACCTGTTTGAAGAGCTGAGAATTTTACTGTCATCCGAAGTGAAATTGTTACTTAAGACAGAAAAATAAACAAGCAATTTTGATACTTTTTCAACATTGAACTTATTCAAGAAGTACGGTAATTTTGTATCGTAAATTGATATTAGAATCCCGTTAATTCACAGTTATTTTAAGACTCTTGTTTGCAGTGACTGTCGACAAATGGGCGACGACGTAAATAATAACTTAATTTGATCCTCAAACGCAGACCTGTAGCTAGACAGAGGTATTGAAGGAGGTCATAGGCGTAGGGAGCTGATCTCGACTGGAAGAGGGTGGCTGAACGTTATTTCGGACCGTCGTCCTGGGTAAGGGGCCTAAGGGATGGGGGTGTCCCCCTTTCCTTTGAAAATTTTTTGAATATTTGAGGGTCTTTAGATGCAATTTAATGCAATTTTTGAGCAAATTTTTAAGGAAAATTACCGTACTGCAGATTTTTGACATTTTCACAGAGGGGACAAGTAAGCGGTTTTCGTCCTTGAATTATGGGGACGGAAGCATACTGCCGTCCACCACATTTTTTACCGGAGGGCTTTAGCTCCCAGCTCCCGCTTCCTACACCTGGAGGGCGTGAGATCAGTTCCGGAGGGGGAATATTTCGGGGGCGAGATATCCTAAATAGCATTAAGGTAATCCCGTACTAAGTTTAATATTTTGTGGGTAAAAGGTTTGGGAGAGAACCTCCCCCTTCCCCTCTGTGACTACTGACCCGCTCACACAATGTGAGAAAATGTAAAATAGGATTCATCGGCACCCCTGGAGGGAGCCGAAGGGTAAAAAGGACAATTTAATTAGTGATGGCGCTATAGTAGGTTAAGGCTTTCAGAAATAAAAATAAATACCCGGTATAAAATCGGGCATTGTTTTTTTCTGATGTTCAAGGTCTTTCTCTCAATTTTTTTTTTCTGATGTCCAAGTTCCTTCTCTCAAACTTTTGTATTGTGTCTTGTGTACCAGCATGTATGACCACACAAAACAGAGGGCTGTAGCTTTGAAGAAGTCGCCGAGCAGATATGCTGTGTGGACAAGGAACCTGTCGGAATATATGTATCCTCGTAGCCTGCGGAGCAGACGATCGTTAGCTCACATCCCGCATCGGAATCGGACTCGGGGGGTTCGAACTCGGATACCAATGACTCAGATTCGTGCTCTGGTTCGGCAGAAGAAGACTCGGGCCCGAGAGAGAGAGGACTCCTAGTAACAAGAGAAAACTGGTAATTACCTGAAAAGGAATACAACCATGAAAACAATTTCACCAGCAAGAAAGTTAATGACGTAAATATTTCAGCCATTTTAGATACCAATGTCGCGGATTTCCGTATAGGTTAGCAGTTTTTGGACGTATACATTTCCTGTTGATTTGCTTTTTCAGTTTGGTAGATGATGAAATCGCTCAGGTTTATAACAAATTATATTTCTGGTCTGTTTAAGTCTTTGACAGGAATTAACAATTGACACACTGACGCCGAAACATTTTCGGTCGAAATGAGGTTAAAGAAATTAATGGTCTTATTTACTGCCATTAGTCATTAGAACGGAAATATTTACTTCAATTTGATCCTTTGTGTGGAACAATCATATCATGTCGTGACATGGGTTACACACATTCGTTTCTTAAGAGAGTGTTCTCATTCACTTTATCTTTCGGTTGAATCTTCATCATAAGCACTTATCATGTTGAAAAATACATTCAGCCTGGAAAACTAACGAAAATTTGTAAACAAAAACAAAAAAAGAAGTTCCAAAAGACGAATTAATCTCATGAGCAAGTTAATGAAATTGCGTTAGACGTTAGTACGGCAATATTTACTTGTACGTTGGTTTTCGTGTATCTCAATCATTTCGTCCCATGTCTGTCTTGTATAGGCTTCCGTCAAATAAAGTCTGAGAGCATGTAGTATGGATTTCGAACACGGTATGGCAAAACTGTCACTGGGAACGATTGGACCGGTGGATTGGGTCTCTTTCAAACCAGGGGTGGCGCCAGGACTTGGCCGACGGGGGGGACCAGACTCCCCGACGGCAGCGACCGGAAGTCCCGAGAGCCCCGATGCCGTCGAAGGGTTGTGACTGGGGGATTTAAAGAAAACCTATGTAAAATACCATGCCATGCGGGGCATACATTGCATAAAATTTGTATATACTAGAGGAACATAGTTCCGCGCTGATTTAATGCTTTCCTGGAACCTAAACTGTGGAATTGCAAAGCGCGTGAAGCGCGCGATACTTGTTTTTCGGTTAAGCCTATACACTGAAAAGAATTTGTACTTATTTAAAGCTTATATAGGTCAATTGTCCGGGCAATCGGGCATTACTTACATTTTACTTCCCTCCTCGAATCACTAGCCGTGCCTCACCACAGACACAAGAGAACATTCAACTAGGTTTGGAGAAATGAGATGAAATTCCAACATTTACAGAAATCCATGCATTCTACTTATTTAGTTATTTGAAAAGGTGGAAAGGGTTTGTACTATATTTAGCTATAAATAATGGAACTTTTGCGAAAATTTTGGATTTTATCGCATAAATGACCCTTTTGAAAGCCCAAATAAGTAACCGAATCCATGGATGTCGGCAGAATTTTTCCTTCGGGAAGCCGGACCATGCCAGGACCCCAAGTTTCGACAGCCTCTATGTCAAGGGTTGTGGTGAGAAGGGGATATGAAGGAGCCTAACTATTCCATGCCGTTGCAGGGCATATTTGCTTAATATCACTTAAAACGTGAAGAGCCGAGTTGCGCACTGTTAGTGTTCTTTAGAATCTGAATCGTGAAATTGCAAAGCGTGCGAAGCGCGCGAAAATTTTTGATAGTCTTACACAAAAAACATTAAGTAATCATGAAGAACACAAAGAGAGAGAGAAAAAAGAAAAACTTTAGGGGACGTATTCCGTATCAAGGATAACATACTTTGTATCGAAACCACCCGATGAAATAGCCAAACTTTGTTCCGTGAGCCGCTCACCACATGACACACAGGAGAGCAGCAAATAGGGTTTGCCATATGCATGGATGAAATTTACGACCTCTACATAAACTGTGTACTCTACCTACATGTTACTTGGTAAGGGTGACAGGACTTCTGCTATTTAGCTATGAGGAATGCAACTATTGAAGAAAACTCGAGCAACTCTACAGCTGGCGTATCGTGCCGAAAATTTGGGGTTTTAGTAGTGAAATTGTCCTCTTGAGAGCAAAAATAGGTAAACTGTCCGGGCGAATAGTCGCCGTCAGGGATTGCATACATTATCGTATCGCCTAAGACCCGACGAAACTGTAAAAATTCCCCGACGGGGGGCCCCACCTGGCGCCACCACTGTTTCAAACCCCTTAAGTTTCAAATAAACAATAGGGTTGTTTGAGCATTGCATATACTGTAATCCAGATAGTATACAGGTAGACCTCGGGGATAAAATGTTAAATTAAAGTTATAAGAAATGGAAGATTCTTACCCTTGTACCATCGTAATCCAATATATTTTTCTTTCTGTTTCAATCTGAATACATTTCTAGAACATTCTTAAATGGTCATCTACCAGTATAAGCTATAAAAATACATTTATACATGGGAAATACCAAAGGAAAATGCCTTCTTTACAGAAAAAATACAAATGTTTCTACAGGGTTGAATTTATAGGATCGTTCCTGTTAAATTAAAGGAGCTGAATAGTGGCGTACTTCCAAAATAAATACATCATACCAAACGAGATGATTCCCCTCTGTGCGGGGCTAATTTTAAAAATATTAATCCTAATGTGTTTTATATTCTCATTTAAAATAATCGTGCAAAGTAATTTTGCAATAACATTCCTATACTATTTCTTGGGTTATTTGATTTTATACTTGCAAGATATTTTACAATTTGTTTTTTGAATTTCTAGTTCGTTACTTTTTTTCTGGCACCTGCAATTTTGAATCGTTTCCCCTTGTATCGGTTCTGATCGATGCATCTACCCAGGCATGTAGTACACACAACTCACAACGTACGTACGTATAGTATATTAGCGTTACTAGTGGCAAGGCACACGCCTATTTCGCGCATCATCTGCAGGAGGTTCATGAACAACATTGTGGATTTTGCAGGTATTGAAACTGTTTTTTCCGATCAATGAGTTTGTTTTTCGTGGTAGACCTAGGCCCTAACGCTAGCCTAAGTTAGGCTAACGTTAGTACTGTTAACGACAGTAGCAAGTGTACTGTTGCACCAGACACACTGCATGCATGGCTTTAATAAGTATCGGTATCGGATCGAATCGATAAACCAAGAAGCATAACCGGATGTGACGCAACGAAGTCGGCGGGTCCGAGAATTTATTATACTTTGGCGGCTACTCAGCTCCTTTAAGAAAGATGTTCCCAGTGCGGTGTAAGGAAGTGTATATTATGAGTTGTTACCAGGTTTCTGCATACTGTCATTGTGTGTGAGCTACCCTGAGAAAAAATGAAGTAGCGAGGGTTCCGTTGTTTCGATGTAGCTATGCCTTTTGCCTGCGTAACAGGTCATACAGAACGTGGGATGGATTATATTCAACCAGTCATTCAAAAATGTTGATTTGTAAAGCCAGGTACAGCCATAGCATGACCCGTGAGTAAATAATGTCCATCACGCGGGGAAACTGCGCGTTCTCCTTTAGGTCTTCACGTTTCTGAATAAAAGAAGTGAAACTAGCACAGCATCGAATGTTATTGCTGAGAGAACTTTCTCTTTTCAACATTCATTGAAATAAAAGGAGTGATTTCGTCACTGCGTGATATCAAGCAGGGGATTTCCCTTATATCACGAGGATCTCTTCAATATTCAAGACAAATTCGGTCTCGGATGAAAACCAGTATAGATCAAACTCCTGTTTTATGACGTCAGACGATGGCAGAGATAGTTTGTGTGGAAGGTGCTTTGCGGTAACAAAAGGTTAGGCCACATGAAGATGTCTAGTTCAGAGAAACTCAAATATTTTTGGTATTACACATCTATCAATGGCCTTTGGTTTTGCTGGAAGTCCAGAAACATGAACAGAGGCGTTGTAACAGATATTTCTGATCGATTACCGCTATTAACATGTGACGCGATTGACGTCATACTTTCAAACGATTCACAGCACTGTATTGTATATCATTACTAGAACAATGACAGTTTACACACACACCCACACACACACACACACGCACACACAAACATAAGGGCTTCCCTACATATATGCATCTAACAGACATCGGTCGGCTATAATTTTACCTGAAAAGTTGAAAATGTGATCAGTATAATTCCAAACATCATGCACAATTTTAGTAGTCAAACCATGAGATTAGTGAAAATGAATACATCAGTTCAGTCTGAATTACATCATGAAACTTGGTGACATGGAGATAGTAAAAGGCTCTCTTCACGATTAACGATACCACGCGATAAAATTGAGTTGAAATAATCCCCACTTTTCACTAAAGCCTCTTTCACGGTACGGCAAGATTAAAAATGTCGCCAACCCATTCCAGGGCCGTGGCCTCGGCGAAATCTCTACAGGGAGGTTCATGACAGCGTCCAGTGGTTAACCTAGGATAGTTGGCACCCTTTCTTTGTCACCCAGTGCCACCCTGATGGAGATGTCTAAGAGGAGGGGTCTAATGGGACGTTATTTATGTAAGGTCCCTTAGGTGAAAGTTGGTACTATCTATGCCAAAGCTTTGATCTGATTTACTAGAAATGTCATTATTTAGTGTCTTTTTGTCTACTCTTTTTTTTTTGGGGGGGGGAGGGGGGTGGAGGTTGTCTTAGGGCCAGGGTCACAAACCTACTCTTCGAGAACTTTTGTGTAGGTTGAATGGCTATTACGAAAAATGGTGCTATCTTTGGGAAAGCTTTGAACTGGTCACGTGTTTTGAAAGTTCTCACTTTTAGTGCCTTTTTCTATTTTTTTTTTTTTAGCCGGGTATAAGGGAGGGTGCTGTTTAAGGTTCTCCTTTGAGAAATTTTTGCCCTAGTAAGGTTGTTTGAATTCAAAATGGTGCTATCTTTGACATTGTTCTGAACTGGTTGTGGCTTAGAAATTTTCCTTATGTAGTGCTTCTTTTATTTCGGCTGTTGTATGGCACAGTTTTCAAATTTCTTGTATCGTATCGTATCGTATCGCGCCTAGTGTGAAAGGTCTTTGATCATCTTTCACAGTGTACGCAATACGATACGACTCGATAAAAATTCACCAGCCTTTTCACACTACGGGCGACTTTTTCTTCATCAGTGACGGATTTTAGTCATGTGATATGACAATAGAGTAATTCTATCTCATGATTGGTCACACAAAATATCGTTTCGCGACAAGAGGGTGAAAGATGAAATTGTTTCAACTCAAATGTATCGCTTCTTATAATACTGCATCGTAACGCGTCGCGACATATCGCGTTGCGTCGCGTCCAGTGTGAAAGGCCTTCACTTATCGCCGATTTCACACATATTTTGTGTGACCAACGATGAGACAGAATTAGTTTACTTTCGCTCAATTTAAATGGGATTTGTTTGGGTGTTTCAAAGGTTCCATACAGAGATTTTTGCTAAGCTAATTAATTTTTAACAACACGTTCAGGGAGAAATTGACGTGTCGTGCACGCGCAATGGCACGAAGTAAATGTGGTCACGACGGTTTAATGGAGTTGAAAGTGCCATACTATTCTTAAAGGTAAGTAGGGACCTGAGATCTGTTTACAAAGTCATTGAGGTGTATAAATTCACTACTACGCGACAAAAGGTCATAAACAAAGTTAACGCCATTATCAAATTAGTGATTGTAGCACACAGATTTATTTGATTCCCAAAGTTGTTCCATCTAGAGCAGTACGAATTCCCGTCCGGGAATCAGACTCCCTTGTAGGTACCGTATCAGTTATACCACAGACTTGCAGCATTTTACTGATTTGTAGGTTTAGTTTTACGCCGGGCAAGGAAAAGGGGAGGGAAACCCATGACGTCACCAGTGATCAGTTTACTGGTAATCCAGCATTTAAAACATCCCATTTCATAGCACTTTTATATGGTGAGCAAAAAGACAACACAGTAAGTACAGGATACATAGTCGTCTTGATGGCGTGAGTGTGGATGGTTACACGTTGTTTCTTTAATGAACCCATCTTCTTTGTAAGATTGTATATTAACTACAGTATTACCAAACTAAGCCCAGCAGGCACAACCAAAATTGAGCAGTTACCTGAAGCCCTATATAAGGAACACGATGTTTATGGCGGATTATAATAAAAACGACCCACTTACATTATTTAAGGTTGCTTATAAGTTTCGGATTACGTGGATTAATGTAGAACAACCTTTCATGTTACCGATTTACAACTCATGAGCGTATGGGACCATTTCGATCTTTTTTTTTTTTGAGGGGGGAGGCGGCACACAGTTTTCCTTGCCCGAATCTCTAAGCCTTTTTAGAAATAATTTGCCCGAATTTCTACAGATTCAGCCGAATTTTGGGGTTGTCCAAAAACAGGGAGGGTGCCCCTGCCCTCTCATATGCCTATGATATTACAACTCCGGGTTCAATGGTTTAATTAAAGTTGGAGAGTGAACAGGTTTATACCCGTGTTGGTCTTCAGGCTTCCTTCCTTGTTGCTCTCGCTGTATACAATCGAAATGCATAAAAAGGTGTATATATCAGTGATATGATTTTCAGCTATGAAACCCATCACCTTTTTATTACCCGCCACGATTGTGGGGAGCAGGAGATCACCCCACCATGGGCAGTTTTATAGGGGTGCCTGAGAGGAATTGTTCTGGTGCCCGCAAGATAGGCTCTTTCTGTACAAGCATAAAATAATCAAAACTGCAGGTTCTCTTATTAAAACAAGAAAAAATAAAAAATAAAAATTGAAAGTACATATGATAAAGTCTCTGTTTTTTGGGTAGACAAAGCTGTGCATATTTTTGTATTTAATAGACTCCGTGCTTAGATGCAACTTGCATGTCCTGGGAAGTGCCATTTGTATCAATTTTTAAGGAAGTGTTAACAAATAATAAATAAATACATAAATTCAAATAAGTAAGGAACGAACTCTTAGTTAGTGGCCATGCAGAGCCTTTAAATTTTAATATAAGACTCTCGTGTTAATTGGCACCTAACTTCCCCAAGGTACAACGTCCATTCAGCCAAACCCGTTTTGAAAGCCCACCGAATCTGAAGTACCCAGCCTTTCAGGTCTTCATACTGCCCGCCCCAAAGCGGAGAGACAAGCACTTGAAGATTACCATAAAAATGTAAAACGATTTATTTCTTAACCATTGATATGAGAAAGAGAAACCGGGAAATAGATTATTTTGTTCATTCAATTGTCAAACTTTTGAAATGTAATCATTCATGTTTAGTCACGACTGTCTTTATTCTCGGAAAACATCATTCTAAAGCCAGCCGTTTTGGCTTACCACAGAATGACATTTAGGTTACCTGGGAAATCCCCGGTTTGCCACGTGGACAAATTCAGTCTTCTACAAAAACAAATCACATATTTTGTAATTATAGTCAACTGCTTACTTGGCATTTTCGTGACACTTCTAATAACGAGAATGACATGTAGCGCTATCGCAAGAAATGGGATCATGCTGATGTTGCAACAATAAATTTGTCTGAGTGGGTGTATTATGATCACCAAGTTAAAAGTAACTAAAAAGCCCAAAAACTTAGTGATTCAGTGGTTGCCGACTAAAAATGCTTTGTTGCACTGAGGTTTATTCCTGAAATTATCCTTTTTGAGATATCATGTTTGACGATGTTTTCACAATTTGACCTCGATCAGCGTGTTATAAGTAAAAACGATAGTTTGATTCAACAGGTTACTTCGGACACGGTAATATAGACCTGATGCATATGACGTCACAGAACACAGGCAGAGGTTAAGCGCGTATCATTACACACAAATGCTACCCCGAGGAGCGGACTCTGTTTGCTCAGCTCCTCAGCTTCCCAAACCACCGTTGGGGATATGACTGAACAAGGAATATGCCGTACAGCCTGCTACGTAGGCAACACAAATGCAGACTTACCAGCTCAGCTGATTTGCGTACTGGTCGGATACGCGTGTAAGCCTACTATATGGTGCTTCATTGTTTGTCCTCCCCCCCCCCCCCAATGACTTCCGCGTGACGTCAATGTGTAAGGTCTATTTTAAGGTATGGAGGTGTTGGAGGATGTACACAAAATTATTCAAACAGGAGAAGAAAAGAACGGGTTTGTTTATTGAATGATAGAAGGAACAAAAAGGTAGTTAACATCAATAATATTGTAAATATTGAATAACTATTTTTAATTAATAGGTAAAAAAATTAAATTTAAAGTCGGAATTGAGTTAGGAAGCCTCCCACTTGAAGCGTGTCCTGCATAACAGGGGTATGGAAGGGGGGGGGGAGCAAATGTATCTAGTCTTTTTTTCTAAAAATTGATTTAAAAAACTGCAAACACGCATTTGTGTCGAACTTTTGTTACATGTGGTGCTAAAGTGGAAGCTACCTATCCTCTTACTTCATTAGCGGATTTGGGTATTATGAATAAAGTCCATGCAGGAAAAACTACAAGGGAAAGCACTTGTATTTGTAGTTTTATCTCATTCGGCGTGCCAGGGGATTAAAATGAGGACATTTAAAATGTAGATGCGAATCCCACCCCCATACAAGCTAGCTCCAGCACTTAACTTGAATCATTGATAAGATTAAAACTAATAATTTGTTATATTCAAATCCAACAGATACTAAGGTCAATGGAAGCTACACAAGGAGTTGAATAATAACAATACCTTGTAAAGGTATTTTTCTGATGTAATATTCTATTAGTTCTCAAAGTATACAACATAGGCATAAGCATTCCAGCGTAACTGGATTTCTTACTGTTGTATGAATCACAATGTTTTGTGCTTAACCTCATTTTGTGTTGTCTAAGATATGTTTTCAAGTTTGAAACTTTCTGTTTCCCTACTTTACTGCTTTTTTATTAAACAGGCTAGTTTTCTTTCAGTTATAAAAGTTTAGATACATTGAAAGGCAACCGCATTTACCGTTCAATTTTAAAATGGCTCGGATGATTATTCGTGAACATGAAACAACTATGGTAAGTCGATAAAACACTCCACTTCCAGAGATTACAAAAACCAGTATATAAAACTTCTGAACTTTGACATTTTACCACAATCTCTTCGTTTCCACTTATGTTCACCAAACTCTTGAGAACACGCAAGGCCTACACATTTACAGAAGCCTAGTTTACTTTGTTCTTTTAGCGTGTTATTCGCTTGTTTTTGTCTTGGCTCTCATATTGCGTTAAAATATTTTACCCTTTGTTGGTAGGATGACTCTATTGTAGTTGATCTCAAAAGGGTCCTTCAGATCGAGATTTGCGAAATAATGTGCTTTTTACTGCTGTCTGAAACGAAACGAGTTTTTGCAATACAAACCTAGGTAAGAAAAGAAATGAAAATAAAAGTGAAAAAAAAAAATGGCTACATAGAATCAGAGCTGGCCACTCACGTCAATGGAAGCTTTTACCAAGCTTTTTACCAGATGTTTTCATTTCGAAATTTTCGATTGCAACATCCATGCATGAGTTAATCGTCGTATGTATGATGTCAAACTTGTTGGAACTTGCATGACATGGGATTTCCCCGAAAATAACTTTATTAATATTAAGGCATCTATACATATAAGTTCTATCGTTTTCCTTTGACATATGGTGCTGAAGAGTTGTATTGAAACGGAGCTACAGTCTGTGTACAAATCTAATGTAATCAAGTTTTGAAAGGTGTTTCTGTTTCCCTTCAAATAAAAGTTTGTCAAAAAGGGTGGGGCATTGCGAGAAATGGCATAGCCAGATATTGACACTAAGGGTATACACATAGAGGCTAGAGAACAGCGGAAACTGTAAGTTTTAAAAACTACACTCTAAAAAGACCTATTCAAATTGAAGAGAAATCTTATCAGTGGGGCACTGAATAGGAAATCTAATCAATTATTTGAATAGATTTGTTTCAGAAATGATTAGAATTGACTCATTTTTGAACAGAATCTAATCGAATTTTTTAAGAGATTTCCTATTCAGTGCCCCTCTGACAAGATTTCTCTTCAATTTGAATAGGACTTTTTTAGAGTGTACACTTCATTTTTCATCTTATTGCGGGCAACAGGGCGAAGGGGCTTTTACAGGCGACAAATACCCCTACCCCTCTAGCAGTACCCCGATTATGAGCCACTAAAACATAATTGCTAGAAGGAGGGTGCCCTTCTGGTAAGCGTAACTAGATCAAGTTCTTGAAAGGATGTTACGTATCAAGCGAGCAGTAACCTGTGTAGCTGGTATCACCGTCTCTGAAATCATTGAGACAGTGCATGGCATGAACCTATATAAATTGATAACACTATCCTCTACCCGCAGGGTAGGGAGGGGACTTCTGCTCACGGCGGCAAGTTGTAAGTTAACCTTATATTCACACAGAAGATAATCTGAGCGGCGTTGGATTTCTTTTACATCAATTTTCAAGAAAGGACGCAAAAAATAAATGACAGTGGTGCTAACATGTCGGGGACCAGGGACGGGGTGGAGGTCGATGCATGAAATCCTTGGTAATGTTAATTGTATCAGAAAGTTTTTTCCCCTGTTTAACATTAAGGTGTGATTAAAACAGTGACGTAGCCAGACTTTGCCCAATATAATGCTTGATTTCCTGTACTGAGTTTGTTGTTGAGACAGTGTTTTAGGGAAAATCTGGCTCATAGAATTACATACCTTAGAATACAAAATGTGCCTGTCTTTTAAGTACGCCTAGAGCCGAATCTGTGCTGATTGAAAACAAAAGTAGTTCAATCGTCGTGGGCTTCGTGGCCGTTGACCCCTTTCGGGGATAACAAATGTATTATATCCACCCCATCTGGCCAACAATAGGGTCAAACCCTTCCCCAGCCAAACAGCCTGCAATAGCAAAGCTCTGCAAGGGTGAAATTTCCGACCTTTTGGGAAACTGTGTGGGCTACTTAGGGTAGCCTATATCCACGTTGTCTGATAACTTGGGGAGGCAACTATTTGGCTTGGCCTTCTCCACAGCGTCCCGAAAGTTTTTGATCTGTACTGAATAATCGCCTTTATCTACCTTCGTAGCCATTAGCCTAAGGCTCATATCCCCGACCGGGGGTAGCCTTCCTTCAGGGGCGGCATGGCCAAGTGTCCTCCATCATCATCCCTGCATTACTGTCGTGGGTAGCCGGGGTTGAGGAATGGCTGTTTTTCAAGGAGGAACGACCTTTTTACCATTTTTTTTTAATTCCTATACACCAACCGTGTACAACTTCAAGTCAGTTTATCGTGAGAAGGTCCTGAGAAAGACAGCGGAAGGGGACAGATGAGATTGTCAGCAAACACACCAAATAAAAAGGAGGGGGCCCGGGGGATATCCCCTTTGTCTCTGAAGTGTCTAGAGTTTTTTCATTTTCCACTTTTTTGTTTCCATTCTTATTTCGGTGTTTGTTCTTACTTAAGAAAACAGGTGACTCTTTTATCATCTTCGCCCACTTGTCATTTCCAACCGATCAATTATTTCCCGCATGGCCAATAACCTCTTTTTTGCGGTTTAACTTTTTAACATTTGAGAAACATATGTTTAAAATTTCCCCCAAAGAAGAAGATTCAACAACAAATAATATGTCTCCCATAAACAGATATCTATGTGTACATTAAGATAAGGTTCCCCTTCAACACCAGTCCTAAGGGGATTGCTAGGGTTTTACTTCTCACCGTCAGTTTCAATTGGAAAAAAAATGGTGACCGTCATGCTCTAATCAAATGATTGTGTTTTATTCGAACATCGCTGTGACAAAAATCAATCTGCAGTGTCCTCTAAATTCTACGGTCCATGAAAACCAGGCCCCATGTGATTACATGCCACATGTGGTTAGTTTAACACAAGTGACAACACGTGTGGCGATTGACTTTTATCTCAAAAAGCTTGCCCGTTAAAAATATTACAATTTTCTTGCTTATGATATCTGTATTCCTCTTCTACATCAAATGATGCCGACAGCAATTCCATAATGCTGGATTTCATTGTTGACAGGGAACTAAATGAACTTTTTGTGTATTTAGCCTAGGTTAAAAAGGTCAGTTTTTTGTATGCTAGTACAATATGCAGTTTGTTGCTTCTTTTCATTGTTATGCATGTTATAGGTTATTTTAAGGATGGAGAACAAATTAGTGGGCATATAAGTTAGATGCATATTGAATAATATTTTGGGATGCTAAATTTGCTTCTGACATGTCTGCTTAATACGGCTCAGTCTTTTGAATAACATGTGTAATATTTGTCCTTTCAGCTAATTTATGAAGGGATCACATGTTTTATATACGGTACATCGTTTTCTCTTTAGAGACCAAATCGAGGCCCGGCAGTAAAATCCAGCCGAGAACCAGTAACGCCAAACAGTCCCTGATTTGCATCTGACGCGTCACATATCGCTTTTTAAATGTGTGCGTGAGTGTGTGCGCGTTTTTTTGTACGAGCGTTTGTGTACAAGGCCAGAAGGCACCGAAAGCGTATAACCGAAGTGCGAAATTTCCAGGGACAACGCAACCCACGGTGGCTTAGGTATTGAAATATGATGGACAAAGGAATGAAGCTTTTCTTTTCTTCAAATGATACATATGAGATGAGGTAACCACATATACGAAGGATGCTTTCGAAAAGCATTATTTTGGAAGAAATTTGAAAAAATGTTTTAAATGTTTTAGATAAGTTTACAATAAGAAAGGTATCCATTATATTAAAATTCTTTCCTCTCCGTCGCGTCTTCTCTTCGTATGACATTGTCATGGTTTCTATAGAGCTTATGCACGTGACGTCAGTGCGTTTCAATTTGGTTTACTGGATGGAACTGCCATACGTAGTAGGTGTGTTAAAGACGCGCGCTCACGATAGCACCTTAGTAACAATTGTTGCACAATGTACGCCTGGATGGAAAAATACAGAAACGTGACGTAGGTGCATAAGCTCTATATCTTTTCGTATGCGTGTTTGAGCGTAAAGGGAAAGGGGGGCATTTTGTGTTATGCCCACAGATAAACAGCGGGGCGGGGGGGGGGGGGCATTTATTCTTTCTTCCTACGATCGGTGCAGACGCATGGATACTATATTGTGCAAACTGTTTCCAAATATGGAAGTGTTGAGCACCTTCCAAGACTCGTCGTTGTAATGTGAACATGGATCAAGAATACAAGGTCCTTAAGTACAATATATGTATGTATACACATGTACATAAATATATACATTAAAGTATACATAAATATATATATATATATATATATATACATTAAAGTATATATATATATATCTATATATATATATAATATATATATATAAGGTCAAAGTACTGCGTAGCACTTATGAAGTAGGTAGGTAAAAATTGAAGTAGTAAATAGTGCTAAAAGTTTGTGAAAAATTCCACGACGTTTCGGGTTTAAACCCTTCATCAGGTGGCAAGCAAAAAATGCAAACTGATCGTTGACACGGCCAAACGTACAATTTAAAAAAAAATACACAATAAAATTGGGCACGGTAAACCTCGGCTAGGAAAACAGACAGTGTTAAGTGGTTACCACAAGTCAAAATAATGCAGGAATTGCTGCGTTATAACAGTTCAAGTCTAACGTTCAGACCATGTGGGGACAGGGTTCCAAGTTTCATGATTAGGCGGTTTTCGGCAGCTAGCAGCTAGGCGGTCATGATCGGAACCTCGACACGAGATGGCCGCCGAAACCATCAAGTCACGGATCGAGCATGTTGACGGGGGATTGAAGTGGGTGGCTACCGGGAACCCTGGGAGGTTCTGTTTGATTGACCTCAGGTGCTCGGTGACTCGGTCAGCAAGACGACGTTTTGTTTCTCCCACGTACAGTATATTACAACGTTTACAAACGAGAACGTAAACAACATTGGCTGAAGTACAGGTAAAATGCTGATGAACGTTAAACCGGTTGTTGTTGGGACCTACAATGGAAAGGTTTTTGTCATAACTGACCACCGGGCAAGTATTGCATCTCCCACGGTTGCAAGGAAAAGTTCCTGGGGTGTCAGGCACTACTGCTTGAGGTTGAGAGGCACGGACCAAGTGCTTAGATATGTTCTTTTCAATTCTGAATGCCGTGATGGGGGGATCAGGGAAATGGTCACGGGTGGAATGGGTCATGACGGAGGCGTCTCTACATTCCTGTAAATGGCACGTACAATGGGGGTTACAGATGGGTGAAAGGATAGGACCAACGGGATACGTCTGGTGGGTGTATGGTCAGTTTTGGGGGCAAGGGCAGCGGCTCTATCAATTCCTTGTATGCGTTTCAGGGCATTAGAGAGCACTCTTTGTGGATACTGGCGTTGTTCAAAGAAAGAAATAATCTGCTTGGAAACTTTAGCGAGGGAATTGA
The DNA here is from genome assembly GCA_029531755.1 of Holothuria leucospilota. Classification (NCBI taxonomy): domain Eukaryota; kingdom Metazoa; phylum Echinodermata; class Holothuroidea; order Aspidochirotida; family Holothuriidae; genus Holothuria; species Holothuria leucospilota. Next base: position 67,697,393 of record CM055962.1, read on the forward strand.
TAGAGCCTCTGCCCTTGCCCCCAAAACTGACCATACACCCACCAGACGTATCCCGTTGGTCCTATCCTTTCACCCATCTGTAACCCCCATTGTACGTGCCATTTACAGGAATGTAGAGACCCTCCGTCATGACCCATCCACCCGTGACCATTTCCCTGATCCCCCCATCACGGCATTCAGAATTGAAAAGAACATATCTAAGCACTTGGTCCGTGCCTCTCAACCTCAAGCAGTAGTGCCTGACACCCCAGGAACTTTTCCTTGCAACCGTGGGAGATGCAATACTTGCCCGGTGGTCAGTTATGACAAAAACCTTTCCATTGTAGGTCCCAACAACAACCGGTTTAACGTTCATCAGCATTTTACCTGTACTTCAGCCAATGTTGTTTACGTTCTCGTTTGTAAACGTTGTAATATACTGTACGTGGGAGAAACAAAACGTCGTCTTGCTGACCGAGTCACCGAGCACCTGAGGTCAATCAAACAGAACCTCCCAGGGTTCCCGGTAGCCACCCACTTCAATCCCCCGTCAACATGCTCGATCCGTGACTTGATGGTTTCGGCGGCCATCTCGTGTCGAGGTTCCGATCATGACCGCCTAGCTGCCGAAAACCGCCTAATCATGAAACTTGGAACCCTGTCCCCACATGGTCTGAACGTTAGACTTGAACTGTTATAACGCAGCAATTCATGCATTTTTTTGACTTGTGGTAACCACTTCACACTGTCTGTTTTCCTAGCCGAGGTTTACCGTGCCCAATTTTATTGTGTATTTTTTTTTAAATTGTACGTTTGGCCGTGTCAACGATCAGTTGCATTTTTGCCACCTGATGAAGGGTTTAAACCCGAAACGTCGTGGAATTTTTCACAAACTTTTAGCACTATTTACTACTTCTTTTTTACCTACCTACTTCATAAGTGCTACGCAGTACTTTGACCTTATATATATATATATATATATATATATATATATATATATATATATACATATATATATACATATATATACATATATATGTGCGTGCGTGCGTGTGTATGTTTGTGTGTTTCACTCATAGTTGCACTCATATAATTAGTACGCCCATCTTCATAGTTTATCCCGTTGCTGAGATTCTGAGGTATAAAATGTTGAATATGTGATGTTATTCTTGTATTGTTCAGGTACGGTAACATGTATTTTCTTTGACATAAAATGCTTAGATTACCATACCAATGAAGTATTTCTTAGAAAGTAGAAAAGGCTTCCGAGGTCAAGGAAGTTAGCCTAAAACCAAATGACATTATGACACTTAACCACATTTTCATGGATTAAGTACATTGGCTTTACTACAGCAAAACCCTAGCAAGTTTACCTGAGTATAATAACAAGAATGACACACATTTCGTTCTTGAGTTGTACATGTCATATCTAAGTACAGAAATTTCATGTGCACTTACAGCTGGACCTAAGCGTTGAACTGTTCAACCGGTAACATATTTGAAATTTCAGGCTTATGGTACCCGCAGCCATTCATTCGTTTCCGTTATCAGCTTATTACGAAACATGCAGTGACTCGCCTAACTTTACTGATTTGCTTTCTTTTGTTAGCCTACTACCAGGCGGCGTTTGCGAGTCTTAAAACCTTCATACGAAAGTTTTACATGATACCACATTGCATGGGAAATTTCCCTGTAACCCCCCCCCACCCCATGCATGATGAAGCCAAGTCTTTACTGCTTCCAGACTTTGTAATGGAATGTGATATCATGTTGTGTCCATGGAATACTGAAATATATAGTTAACATTTAATTAACAACTTTCTGTTACATTTTGAATCCTTACAAGACCGGACATCGGGTAAAGAGTATTATAACACCTCAGCAACGTTGTGACCTAAAACACCATATAAATCTTACAATGCCGTATTCAATTTTTAACCTGTCCTGCCAAATATTTACCAGTTTACGCTTATGTCATCAGCATCTCTTTAATAATAGTAAACTTACACCTCCTCACAGGAAATGAAAGAACCGCAAACTATGAAATCAGTAATTTTCAAACGATCTTTGACCGACTCGCTTTACAAATTACAGATTTTAAAAAACGCTGATAGAAATAAGATAAGGAAACGATTGTGAAATTAACCTCATTCGAGATTTGAAACATGGTATCACTAATTCCATACAATCAGTGAATCGTGACTCATAGTATATTAAGCGCCTGCCAAATTGCCAGTCATCTTACTAGGCAATTAGCCACAGATCAACAACTATGTTATACCACTTAAAGAACAATAGGATTCACCCAAGAGAGTGTTGTTGTTACATCATGCTACACGAGACCCATATGTTCCACTTTAAAGTTATTGTTTCCTCTTTAGACGTTAGAAGGATAATAACACGTGGTCAAACACAACTTTTTTGGTTTATAATTTTAAATCACTTCCTGAATTGTTATTACCAAGCATCGTGAAATCACCATTACCAAATATGGGCATTCAAGATGTATGATTTCAGTGTTCGTTTTTAGAAATGACGAATGTGAGGTTTTTCGGGATTTCATGTTTTACAAATGAGGCCTTTTAGTACGCAGGGAGGTGGTACTCTCAGGTCCCTGATAGTATTTTTTCTTATTTTGGGGGTGGGGGCCAGGAATAGGGGAAGGAGATCATACAATTGTCTCCCAGATTTTAGTATCAGAGTGAAGATATGCTTCAGACAGAAGGTCTTAACCAAAATTTCATCTATTCTGGGCATCTCACAAAATAACTAATGTGGTAAACTCTATTTTAAAATGTTTGAACTTAGGCGATAAACGTTTAAACTACTCAGTCAAGTACATGCTTGTGGAATTTTGTACTTAATTCAAGCATGGAAGAGCAGTCGGTCATGCGATGAAAGTTCATAAACGTTGAAAAGGCACAATCGTCAAAATCTTATCGGTAGTGTGCCGACAATTCAGAAACTGGATGAGTATAATTGTTATCAGGTCTAATTTTAGGTAATTGTTATCACTGCAAAAATTATTATTTCTGACACCAAGGGGAGCGCACCATCATTGGAGAATGGTTTACTAAGAAAAGAGAGTTTTTCTCCCCCATGCTTAGTGAACTGCATTTACTGTGTTAATCTAAGGCCCTGAATATGTATTTGTATGTTACATTTTGTGTCTACGGAGAGGTGATAAATGGATTTTTAGATCAAGTGAGCAAAATGTTACAGTCGGTGACTAAATATTGAGGACTCAGGACAAAAAATATTTCCTCTCCTCAACCAAATTAACCAGGGACCATGTCTCCTTCTACAAATATCAGAAAATATTGCGGCAGTTGAAAAACTTTACAATTATGGGGAAAATCAAAGGTATTCCGTATCTATCCAAATTCAGGGGGAGGAAATGTCGCAGCCCATGTGTATAGCATGTAATATGTTTCTGCACGAATGTCTATGTAGTCACCAACAGTGCCGGATTAATCCCACGGCAGAACCGGCATATGCCGGGGGCCCCGCGCTTTTGGGGCCCCGTGGGAATTGAGACCCACATTATTTTGATTTACTGGTTGTCGGGCTTACGTTTTCATGTGTGAGCACTTTGGCCATGCCTTAACACTATCTGGCATATAATGTATAATAACTGTCATGTATCACTGTATAATGTGTAAAAGCAACTATTAGTTATTAGCGGTTAAAAGCTAAAAGTTGATCTGTTGAGTGTTATTAGTTTTGTGTAAGCGGGTGGGCGAGGGGGAAGGAGGTTAAACTTGTAAAAGGGGCCCCGCTATAGAAAGTGCCGGGGGCCCCACACAACGCTAATCCGGCCCTGGTCACCAAACATGTACGTTGCTAAGGGTGCGCCCGAAGAGCACAGGAAATATCGTTTTCATGTCAAAGTTATCTTATAACTTGAGTCATTTCAAAGTTATCTAATATTCACACAAATATCAAAAATATTTCGGTTCTCGAATGTGAAAATATAACTCCGTTCCCATCAACCAAATTATTGGAGGGTACTATGTCTTACACTAACAAATATAGGCAAGTATTACAGTAATTGACCAAATATTGGCGGACCAAAAGAGGTCCATCCCCAAACCAAATTATTGGAGGAATCATGTATGCCATCTCTCCATGATCGCCATCCCTTTCCCCATTTAATGTGTTAATGGGAAGGCTTGTGTTTGTCAGTTTGTAATACTGGGTTGTGTGTTGTGTAGAATGTCTTAGCAATCATCAGACAGCTTTTCGTGACCAATTGAGAGAATAGCACCAGATTACGATCGTTGACAAAATGTTAGAAAGGGAAGAAAAAGTATTCCGCTCCTCAACGAAAGAAAAATCTACATCTTTCACTCACAAATATCAGCAAATATTTCAACGGCTAGTCGACTAATGGGGGGGGGGTGAACCAAAGGGCCTTAAGCTAAGGGTCGTTGGGAGGGGCATGAGAACGAGCCCCTAGAAATTTTTCTTCCCTTAGAAAAATAAAAAAATACTATTGCCGTAACTCATTTTAGAATATATCTTCCTTATAAAGAAATTTTCAACCCCGGAAGCTATTTCACTCCCTCAATTAACTTGTCTGGTTAAGAGCCTGGTCCCCAACCATATTATAGCGGGACACCCCCTTGATTACCGACCTTGTGTATAGAATTTGTTTGCATTGGAATGTCTTGGTAATCTTCAAACATTAACGCGCGAAGCGAGCCGGAACATCGTTTCCCATGGCCACAAGTTAGCATTTCAGGTAGAGTCAAGTCGAGTCAGTACTTGTGATCCAATTGAGTCTAGTTAAGTCACAAATGTTGTCAAGTCAATTCGAGTAAACGAGTAATGTTGGTCAAGTCAATTTCGAGTCAATGTTTAGTGATAACCTTTGCCATGCAAAAGCATAGTAAGCTGTTCTCATCTCGTGGAAGGCTTCATGTTCCAGTCCACAGTAGTAGATGACGGGTCTAAAAGAACGGAGTGTCACCCTCCCTTTTGAAAGTTTTGGACTATTTGAACTTCCTTAAAGGGAGAATGCAGTCACCCCAATAAAGAATTGTATAGTAGACTATCCTATTTCCTGAATGGATCTTGAGAATCATGTGACAGTATTTTTCTCACTCAATTCTAAAATTTACAAGGAGTAACTGCTTGGTTTACCTTGCCTATGCAATATTCATGTCCTAAAATATTATAAACGATACTTGGAAGAGAAATAAGAAGAAATTTGTGAAATTTAGCTCTTGTTTCAAAATAAGTTTGGGGCGACTGCTTTTGACCTTTAATGTCATTTGATGTCACATTTTGTTAAGAATTCCAAGTAAATTTATTGCAAATGTTCGATATGTTATTGAAAAAGTTTGATGTAGTATTTCACAGAAGGATCAAGTAAGGGGTTTTCGTCCTTGTAAAGTGGGGGAGCAGACTTGAGCCCCCACCCTATCCCGCTTCTTACGCCTTTGTTGATAGGAATCGTACTTTTTGTGCATCAACTTAACTACTATAGCTTCATAAACGTAGTTAATGCACCTCTTGTACTTTGGTACATTCGGACGATCTATAGAGGGATTTCAGTCACGTGACTTTAACCAACTAGACGCAATTTTGAAGGGCAAGATCGCGCGTCTTTTTTGTTTTGACGGGCACGCGTCCATTGTGTCACAGAAGTATCTGTGATTATTCTGTGCGCGTGTGCTGTAAATACGCTTACTGCGAGTGTGTTTTGCCCTTCAGTGCCTGGGAATCCATTGCGCGTGACGTCACATGAAATCCCTCTATAGAGTAGTGACCTCAAGTTCCAAAAGTTCTTATCTCTCTTCAAAGACATTCAAATCGCGCAGACAAACCTACCTTTCATGATATGTAATATTATGAAAGGTTATAGGCCCTCTCCATGTAACTTCATGGGGTCCACTCGTAAGTTGTCCCAAAACTATATATAGCTTTTGCTGTTCCGTTTGTGACAGATAAAACTTTAAGGGATAAGGGCGTTTGCTTGTAGTGAGTCCATGATATAAAATTCCCTTCCTTCCAGAATTAGAAAGAGGGCTTCTCTCACGCTTCCAAGGTAGAGACCCTATAGTGGGAGAGATTGGCCAACCTATTTCATGGGCGCCATTTTGGAGCCAAATGGTAACTATGGCCAGATATCATATACACTGTGTGCGTACAGTTTTCCGTACAAAATGTAAAACAAAGTGAGTTACAGGGTCCTGTTCTCTTGTGACAATCATTCGTATTGGTTGATTCTGGCTGGCACTGTCTCCCGGATCCTTTAGTTTGTCACCCGGTGCAAGAAAAGTCGTCTTGGGAGGGGTCTAGAGGGGATAACACCGTTTTGAGTAACTTTTGCTAATAGAAAGTGACGAAAGTGCAGAATGGTGTATGCTATTTTGACAGTTTTAAAAGTGATTTTATTTAAAAAAAAAAATCTCATTTTAGTTTGTCTTACTTTTGTGCTTGTAAGAGAGGGGAAGGGGTGGGTCTATTCTGGGCTGGGTCTACCCCTTCTTTCTAAGAAAACTATTTGTACGTTAATGCAGGATGGCATACATGCAAAATGGTGCTTTTTATGGAAAGTTCAAGCAAGTTGAACTAATCAATTAAGATTTTTCATTATTTAGTGAAAGATTCAGGAGAGGTCTGGGGGAAGGGGTAATATAGGGGAGCACTTCGTAGTGAGACTTTTTTATTTTATGGAAAGGCCTAGGCATGGGCGTCAATCTTTACTCGAGTGTGGGGGACATGGCCACTTCTGTCAAAAATTTACTGTGTAAAAATCTTAAGTCAATGGGTGTATTTCCAAAATGTGGGGGACATGTCCCCCTGTCCCCCCAGGATTGACGCCCATGGGCCTAGGCCTAGGTTTTATAAAATTGTGACTGACCAGGGTGTATTCCATGTAAAAACCTACATCAAAGTCAAAGGTACGCAAATGTTTCAGTTTTCTCATGTTACTAATAGATCCAGGAGCAATGTTTGATCTGTTATTGTGTCCCCCTCCTCTATGAAAATTTTTGAAAAATTGGGTGTCCTTACATGCAATCTTGTGCCACATAGGCTACGTTTGAAGTAAAATTTGTGTTAAAAAATTGATGTATTTTTAGGAATTAAAACAAAAATATCGGCATCAGTGAGGGAAACCATGGCCCACTGAGGTGCCCCCTCCCCTTTGAAAATTTTTGAAGAATTAGGCTAGGTGTCTTTACACGCAATCTGGTGCCACACATGCTAGGCTAAAATTTGTGTCAAAAACTTTACGTATCTTTAGGAAGTAAAAAAATCGGCATCAGTGAGGGGTTGCAGGGTATGGCTCAATGCCCCCCCCCCCAAATACGCCACTGCTCCTACACCTATGACTGGCCGGGACTGCAGCTCTGGTATTCCAAAGTCTCTATGGGGATGTTCCGACAACTCTCCAATATGGTTAGTACTAGGATTAGGGTTAGCCGGTTAGGCCAAAGGGTTCATTAGGAGTTGAATTTGGGTTTATTTGTTGGAATATCAAGCAGTCGGAATATAGAGATGGAACCGCCATATACGGTATAGGCTAGGCCTTGTACAGAACGTCGTAATTTAACTCTAAGCCTACCCTAACGTTAAGCCTACATGTATTACTGAGTTGTATAATGTAAAGTTACGTCGCATAAGCGATCGCTATTTGATGGATTCCATTTGAACCTTCTAACTTTTACAGCCCACCGAAGCCTTCTTTTTGTACAGGATGGGAATCTATACAACTTGTAACCCAAGTTTTCTGGTCTGTTCCTGCATCCAAATGCAGCACAACTTGGCCGCAATTTTGGAAACAAAACATGTTTATCTTACATAGGATGCGTATGTCCGGCCGTTCGTACAATACAGCCTGCACAACTTCTCATAGGCTACACATGATCTTGCAGGCTCGTACTTTGGCTCCAAAATGGTGCCCATAAATTTCATCCAATCAGAATGCGTATCTGAGAACAATGGTTGGCCAATCCCTCCCACTGAAGGGTCTCTATTCCAAGGTTACTTTGAAGCCTTTCTTCTTTATTTGGCTTTACTTAAGTATTTGTGAAATTTTCCGATAATGTTGACGACGACCATCGATGATGATGGTGAGAGCCGTTTATCCTGTTGACGCTGTTGTTACCTATAGGTTAACCTGTAAATCGGTTTTAAATATGTCTTTTCAGTTCCAAAAACAGGTGTGTTCCCGAGCCTCTCCATAGATTAATGATCTGTACTAGTACCTATAATTACCATACCAGAAAACTAGTCAATACCCAATGATTTAGGTAGGTAATGCTCTACGTTGGATACAATGCCCATGTTTTTTATGTATACTAGACATGCACATTTAAACAATAAACCGGGGGTAAGAGCCCAGGAGGATTTTTCACCAATATGTACCGAACAGCTCTCATCCCAGTGACAGCCATATTTATGTTTTAGACTTCGTCACGTTTTTGAGAACAATTGAAACAACCTCGACAAGGCTCAGTAAAATTTCATTATCTGCCACCCAGATACCTACTTTGTATATGAATGCCTACCTAGCTCGGAATAATTCATAATTCTACATTTTACACAAAATGTGAAATTATGTCGCAAACTCAGCATTATGTGTTTCATTGCCTCCATGCACACATACATGTACGTGTAAGCAATGCGAAGGACGCGCATTACCGGTGGCACCAATAGGCATACCTTTGTAACTTAAAATCGCCGATTTATCGCTGAGGCGTCCCCAGTGCCCGCCTGATCCGACCACAGGGGTCGCACTACCATGTAATTATTTTTCGTCCCATTTGGTCCAAAATGCCCACAGACCTGTCAACCCATATGGGTTCTTTACCGAAAGACCGTACCCATCTTTGCACGGGAGTGTGACGTCACTGAAAAAATAGGTTCCAACGGGTTGAAAACTTAGCTGTTAAAAGATCATTTTGCGCGAACCAGCGGGGCAAACTCTGGTTGCTCAACCACTATGACTGCGCAAGGTATATGCTGTACAGTCTGCTACGTGGACAGAATGTGACTCTGAAAGCCGTGGAGTGTAGACGCTCCTTCAGATTCAGTTTTGTGTGAATCATGTTCTTAGGCTATTGATTGTTCCATTCTTAAGTTAAAATTACTGTATGGCATATATTTTTATCTCTGTTCATTTTTCTATTTATCACTGCACAATTTCAATTTATCACTGTCAAATTGGTATCATTGCACACTAACATTAGGTTTGATTGTTAAGTAAAATGTAAAAATTAATCGTCTATTGTTTGAACCACATGAGCTCAATATTTCATAAACCCTATGTAACTACCGCTGAAATTACTGTCTACCAAATGACGACTTGGTATCTTTAAATACAAGTACAGCTTCACACAAAGGTGAATCAGCTATTTTTGTGACTTGTAGTGGTCGGCGCACTACCCGGCCGCTTGGGTTTAGGACCATTTTGGACCTCTTGTTGAAAAAAAGACCCTTTACCTGGGTTCATGACTGCCGGTAAACTAACGTTTGCCGCGACAGCTTCAGGCACTAGTCAGCCCCTGCATTTGGTGGATCCTTGTTACTCCTAACATTTTGCTGAAATTTACCATGGCGTAAACTCCGTGATGTCATGAGAAGCAACAAGCAATCCTTGCCATCTCCAAATGAATTGGCGTAAAGGACCAGCCTGGTGTGTACTTACATAGATATTTTCTGGGCTGTTCTAAGGTGTATCTGGGCCTCCAGGAAGTTCGGATTACCCGGATGCGTCATTGTCATGAGGATTTGAGAGCAGATGGCATGTAAAAGATTTTCTACGAAACCATAGTTAATAGGCTAGACGGAAATCGAGATTAACTTTGAATGCCAATTGGAAGACAAATACACTGTTTCGAAGATTTCGTAATAATTGAGCTCATCCAAACGAATGAGAATGAAATTTTTTTGTACATTTCGTGAAAATACTTGAGCTCATATCCATGTGATGTGACAGTGATGTATTGCAATGATGTAAGTGCCAAAGAACGGATAGGAATTAACAACTAATAAACTAGCACGGTTGTTGGGCAATGTATTCTGGATGTACCGGTAATGTCTTAATTATTATTATATACACGATAGACAAGGAATTCACGACTTGCATGGATATTGTTTATACAATGACGCAACGATTTAAAACAGTGATGAAAGGATGTATGTTTGTTGTTCTATTTTCCGCGGGACTCAACTTAACTTCAGGTGCGTGACCTAAGTAAGAGGTCTTACGTTTTGTTGGCTGGGAGACAGTTTTTATTGAATTGCTACTCTAAATTAATTACTGTAGTAACCATTACATTTTTGTCTAATTCAATGTGGGATCCCTTCGAACCTCAGGGCCCTTCTTTTACAAATGAGGGTTGCAAATGGCCCGACTGTCGCCACTTAAAAGACTAGAGCTATGTCAATGTAATTTGTAGTGCTGCTTGATTTTACACATCCTCTTGGGCAGTTAACGTAATTGAAACAGCGTAAATTGACCTGGAAAATATGAACTTTGGGACTGCAAAGTTTTTGTGACGTCAAGTCAGTTTGATGCAAACGAAATCCTGCGTATCGACCACTGTGGAAGGACTCACCACGTTCGTTGTGCGTCTGCGGGAAATTCACTTATTTTGAACTTGAAATGCGTCAAATGCGACTTGCAATACCCTTCGAACGCCACAGGAGATACCACTGAGGCTACTAATTCCCACCTTGGACGTTGTGATTGATTAATTTCAATAATAATCACCAAATTTTTGTGTACAACACCCATCAACGAGATTACAATCATTGGCGCAGGTACGATGCAAATGATCCCTCTTCCAGTCAGTGACGCCATGAGGATTTCAAAAAGGGAGGGAAGGAAAATGGTGGGGGGGGGGTGTTGAAAGCACGCATTGTTCCTGCAAACTGTACACTTTGTAACAGGAGCAGACCGGGGATAAGTGGGGGAAGGCCAGCCATGGGAGAATTTTTCCCATGTCCACCCCACCACTTGGAGGTGCCATTACGCTTCCAGTTCGGGAAAAAGCGATTTTGCATGTGAGACAACCGAAATGATAAAATATGCCTGTTTCATCGTACCATTTTGCATCTCAGCCTTACTTTGAAAGCAACTTTTTTCTCCCCCCTCCCCCCTCCAGGATGACCGTTTCTCACCTATTTGAAAGTGAGAAGTCTCACCATGGTTTGACAATGTCTCCAATATTTATGACACAGCCGTTTCTGTGCGGCGGTAGAAAAAATCAGGCAACTTGGCCCAGAGTCAACATTAATGTTTCAGCAACCATTTAACATACTTCCCATATTGATCTCGTACTCTTACGACTACAATGCGGATTCTTGGAGGACATTAACTTTGAAAGAAGTGAAATTCTATCCGAAAAAGTCATCACGTGAGAAAAATGTCAAGACAGTCACAATCGAGTTCCTCGATCTGTTGTTACTGCTTCCGCTTCTATACGATTATGGGCCTGGCAAAATAATGGTCTACATAGGAACAATGCAGTAGGAGAGTGCCAGAGTTTTTTCAGATGGGATATAACTGACATGGTTTTGTTGAAACGTATTTGCCAGGTTTCTCTAAAGAGTTCTTCTCTCCATGATAGCTCTCTATCGTCACTTGCCTTGTCTCAACTAGGAGTGGGTGATTGATAACGTCGTATTAACTTCGTGAAATAATTTGTATATACTACTTCCTCGAAGCTTGAAATTCAACAACTTAGCAAACCCTGTTTCAAGTCTCAAACTTATTCAAATGGCATTAAATGCGCACTAAACTTGGGACACAAGAATCACAACTTTAGCGGATCATCTGACCGTTCTTTTTCCAGCTCGTGTTATGAATACACAGTTCATTGATAGGCTAATGCCAGTACAGAAAGAGGTGGAGACTGGGGGAGAGGGGCGGTTATCGGATAGGAAGGATGGATAATGATGGAAGAGTTTAAGGGTTGTGGGGGCAATAATCCACTTAAGATGTTCTGCTGCCCTTCCTCTTACTCCAAATCCAGATATGGATTGATATCTGGATATATCTGGTTAAATAAAGTCTTTATATGGCCATATCAAGCCAGATATACAGCCAGATTTATATGCCTTGATACATTATATCAAGTTTTATATGGCCATATCAAGCCAGATATAACTTGATACAATGCAATTCCAGATATGCAAATAAAGTTTTATATGGCCATATCAAGCCAGATATAACTTGATGAAATGCCAGCCCAGATATGTAAATACAGTTTTATATGGCCATATCAAGCCAGATATAACTTGATGTACTGCCAGTTCAGATATGTAAATACAGTTTTATATGGCCATATCAAGCCAGATATAACTTGATAGAATGCAATTCCAGATATGCAAATAAAGTTTTATATGGCCATATCAAGCCATATATAACTTGATATGCTAGATATGCAAATGAGCATTTTGTTAGTTTGTTTTATTATTTATTTGATTTGATTCTTGGATTATGCTTGTTACAAATTAAGACATGTTTTGGATACAGCATCACCTTCCCAGACATTGCAGTTATTTAGTGGCTACACTTTTGTTAATACCGCAGTATACTAAGTGAACTTAGGCAAATGATTTACATATGGGCGGAGCTTGTATCTAAACCTACAGTTTTCATGATTTATGAAGTTGAAAGTAAAATATGCACTACGCAGTAAACAAAATTTAGAGTCAAATACGTAATAAAATTTAAAATAAGAAGCCCATATCACTGTGATTACATAATAGGCCTATAGAAAATTTCAAGGCATTTTTCCGTTCACTGTTAAGAAGTAAGTTGAATTTATGTACTTAAGTCAATTCAACCCAATACCTATATTACATTCTTCATGGAGCACTTAAATATTGTTTGCTGGTGTTCAAAGTGTACTGGGTAGGACTTTAAACTGCATCCGGTTGTGGAGTTTGTTTAAACGTGGGAGTAATGAGGTTACCCTTCGCCATAACTGCCTCCGGGGCACCCTTGGGCAAGGTGCACCTGTATTTGCCCAGTGCTTTTTAAGTGTTGTTGCCTTTGGGCGTGTTGTTGCCTTCGGGCGTTGTGTCTCGCCTTTGGGCGTGTTGTTGACGGGTGGGACTTTGTTTTGGAGTGGTTTGTGGTTGTTGAGCTAGGGTGTTGTTTTGGGGTTGGTTGCGGTCGCAGTTTCTGAATCTCAGTAGAAAAAAAGACTCTTTTGTTCCCTGTTGCATGGTGTGTATAGTTTGTTTGGCCTTGTGTTCGTGATCCGACAGGGTTTTTGTTTGGGTTTGGGGTTCTTTGGTTTCTCAGTGCCTGTTTCTACGTACTTAAAAAGCTCTCTCAAAGTGTACTTACCTGGCGCAGGAGTATCCGTGATCACGACGGCGGAGCTCCCAGGTGGGACCTGTTCTATTCAGCCAGTCTAGAATGGGACCACTGTCGGGTGGTGTCAGTTAAGTCAAAGTTTGTCCTTTGGGGACGTTGTTACTCCTTCGGGGAGCAGAACTCCTTCGGGAGTATTGTTTGGTTTTCGCCCCTGGCTCTTCGCCAGAGAGTCAGGGGACTTTTGGAAAAAAGCTGGTGTTCAAAGTCTCCATGAGGAGTGTGGACTATAAGTCCTAACTATGATTCATAACTAGAGCAGATATGGTCCGGATACAATTTATCTGTGCCATATAACGGCTTGATCCAGATAGAACTTTATCTGGCCATATATGGTTTAGATCTGGTTCTGGTTTAGATCTGTGTTATATCTGCTCAACGTTTTATCTGATCTGATATAAATTCCATATCTGGTGCAGATATGGGCCATATATGGAAATATATTCTGCTCATATAAGGACCATATCTGGTCCAGATAAAATTTTATCTGTTCCATATAAAGACTTGATCCAGATAAAAGTTTATCTGGCCATATATGGCTTAGATCTGGTTCTGGCGTAGATCTGGGTTATATCTGCCCAATTTTTTTATCCGGCCCAGATACAAATCCCATATCTGCAGCAGATATGGGCCAGATATGAAATCCACATCTGGCCCATATATGGAATTTCATATCTGGCCCATATCTGGATTTCGAGTAAGGGTCAGCCTACAGGAAGCAATAATGAAGCAGTTTTGACAAATCAAGGCAAAAGGGTGATAAACAAAAAGCAGTACTTTTGGTTCCGATGATCAGAAAAACCTGTGCATCTGTGATGGCGTGTTCATATGTGTTTTGACGTTTAGCTCGTTTACAAGATAACCCGGCAAAGGAAACTCCAACATTACTCATACGTGGTAGGTGGGTTTGGGTTCCCCAGATTGAGAGAGAGGACCCTATTGCTTTTGGTGGAGGTCAAAGGTCATTTGAGATAAAACCCTCTGAGCAGAAAAACTATTGATAGTCATAACAGATACCGCAGCACTTGCGGGCCAACGGTGCGTAGGTATCGAAACACTTCGAAGCCCATCTCGTATAGGGCGTGGGCCAGCCGCCCTTAGGCGGACCCTTCTGGATCCAGGAGAAACACGCGTAAGCTCTGGAGTATCTATACAAAACAGAAGGAATTTAGTCGTAGCATTATCCTATCTTTACATGACGTTGGATGTGAGGGGACTAGCAGATTACAAACATGACTACTTGAATATTTATTTTAGCAAATCTTAGCTCAGACCAACAGTATGGGGATTTGATGATCTATGAAGAAGTAATAAACAAACTGCTGTGGAAAGTGCCCCGGAAGCCCGCTGACAAAATAGGGCTTTGAATTCCTTTGCCTTACATTACAAAATTTTTAGTTTCATCATTCTCATGGGAAAGCAAGGGGTTCTAACCCCTGGAATCCACAGGAACTACTACAGTGCCAACAAAAGTACAGTCCACCGAGTTGCATACTTCAGATAGGGATAGCAGTATACTCGTCTTCAAAGCTGCAACTTTGTCCCCTCCTTGGCCCCCGTAATGGTATTAAGGTTCGGCACCTGCTTTGCCGGTAAAAATACGCTAGTTGCAGTGTATACTACACTGTGTACATTGTGGGCTGTATAATACGCCTCTGCCAGGAGTTGCCCACTTTATTCTCACTGGGAGTCGATTTACGAGGTGCATTTACCTTGGGTGTTCGGAAAATGGTGAGCAAGATAAATGATGGATTAATAACTAATTAATTGTATACCAAGTGTTGGTGAAATTACATTTTTCAGTAACTTCTCGGGCATGATCAAATCAGGGAGCTCAAATAATCTCTAGGGCGGTGTACGACCCGAGGACGGAAGGTTTCCCATCACTGATTTAAAGGCACCGTCACAAAAACCAATTAGCATATACAACTTTACGTAATACATAACAGTACCACAGCACACCGCATGAAACCGTTAAATTTCAGTGTGATCTTGATTTTCACCATTCACTGCTACATCCTGCTTGCGTGTGACCTTGAAAACATAATTCATTCTACAGCACTGTTCGAGGATACAGGGTTCTTTAAAGCGTAACCAGAATCTACGATGAGAACGAATGAAAAGAATGCAAACAATTAGTACTAACGATTAATACTATGTATGGACAATATCATTTGAAATATCACCGTTAGGGTACTGTAAGGGATGGTATGGTGAGGGCTAAACTATTTTGTATTCCATCCTACATTTAACAGTTGTAGGGACTAGGGAATTCCCCACTTAAAAAAGTTAATAGCAATTGTTACTACAAACACAACATAAGCTGTGCTCCCATGAGCACTATACGGAGCCGTACGATTTGGGTGCCCGTACGATTTCAACGATGCTACGAGGTCCTACGATTTCCTCTACGGTCCGATCGTACGAGTGCTGCTCTAACAAAGTGCCCGGGCAGCTTATGGGGCCCGCAAGACCTCCTTACGGGTCCGTACAAATTTAATGTTCAAGCCCACGTAGGTTTACTGCAAGGGCACCATGCGACCATTTTAGGATGCTTTAAGAGCCTGTGCGGGCCCCCTCCCTAAGAAGTCCGTACGACGCCCGCACGACGCTGGAACTGTCCTACGGGCTTCAGGAGGACGTGACTGGTCCACGTGCACGAGTCTCAGTAAACACACAACAAACGAACTAGCAAACTTATGCCATTCCCCGCACAACAGGAGAATGCAGTGATCATTTCATGCATGTGTGTATATGCTAGTTTGAAGATGACACCAAAAGGAACGAGAACTTCGCCAAGGAAGGTAGCCACCAAGAGGAATAGGAAATAGAAAGAGGACCATCGCCCCCTACCTCCAGTAGAGGAGGCAGCAGACCCCACGGCAGACCTTGCACAGGGTACAGAACTACCTAACCCAATAAGCGACGAAGGCCATCTTGAATCCGTATGTAGCCAGCAGCAAGTCCCTAATGCACTGAAGGAGGATGCTATGGTGAAAATTTTCCAAGGCCATCCAAATTTTTACGAGGCCAAATTTTTTACATCCAAATTTTTCCAAGGCCATCCAAATTCTTAAGTCAAGAGTAAGAGTATGTATGCCCGTTTTCGAAATCGCAAATGCGCCTCAGGGGACCCATGGACACCTACGGTCGCCGTAATACATATACGAGGTTTTTGCGATCAGACACGGGAATGTCGCACATCCTACGGGGCTTCGCAGCATCCGTACGGTGCCCGTAAGGGTGTCTCACGGTCGTTGCCTGCCTGGCAACTGTAAGGAGTTTCCAAATCGTACGGGCCCGTGCTGACTCCGTACAGATTACCATACTGACCCGTACGTGCATGTTGCGGTGGAGTTGCCCACGGTCGACAAAATCGGGAAAGCCCGTGGCGTAGCTGGCCTACAAGCACCCCTCGATCGCGTGGGCCCGTACGGTTTCAGAACGGATCCGTACGATTCACCCCGTAGATAGCCCGTAGATTTGGTTTAGGGCGCCCGTAATACTCATGGGAGCATAGCTATAGCTAGGCCCAACATATTTCAAATGAAGGGGAGATGGCTTCGGAAATAATATTGAGGGTTTGTTTCAGAAAAGTTATCATGCTGTGGGGTAGTTCTAGTTGGGGCTACGAGCAGGCATACTGGACAATATCACCTTCCTGAGGAGCAAGGTCTGGACGTCATGTGTAGCCTAAGCCTATTCATTGTGTCCACTGTTTTGTTATGGAATAACGTTGGATATGGTATCTATGCTGTGGTCCTGCTAGCTAGCAGTACATACCTGCTAACTAAACTGTGAGTAAACAGGATTTCAAAGAAAGGGGGGAAGAGGGTAGATATAAAATATTTTTGCAGCACACAGCATTTTATTAAAAATTTGCAGAGGAAGGGGAGTTACCTAACAGGAACATGCTGTACGTTGGCAGATGGACTGGAGCTGTATTGAAGCTCTCCCAAGAACAGTTTCAGCAACGGGTCTGGAAGTACCCTAGCTTAAATCCTTGCTAAACCAGGAGCGATAGCACTGTCCTTTCAGGGCCAAAATTCTGATCATGTGCAACAATGTGATCAACAGAACGTTTCAATCTGTTTTTAAATAACACTTTCGTGCACTATCAACATGTATCAAGAACCTCACCCTGAACATCTTTTCGACCTCTATTAAATCCGAAAAAAAAAACGTTAATTGATGTGATTATATATAGTGGATATTAGAGGGAGAGGCTGTATCACCGGAACATACCAGGCCTTTAACAATACTTTTTCAGTTATCACTACTGTACTTTATATATATATATATATATATATATATAAATATATATATATATATATATATATATATATATATATATATGTGTGTATATATATGTGTATATATATATATATATATATATATATATATATAGATATATATATATATTATATTAATATATATATATATATATATATATATATATATATATAGACAAAACTTCTTATTTTGTCGCACATTGGAAAGTATAACGCACAAATCGCACAGGAACACTTTTATAATTTTTTTTAATAAAAGCGTACCGTATGTAATGTAAAGTACCAGTGGTTGATGTACCAAGATATTAGGGAAAATTATGGGCGAAATTTCGTACACACGAACTTCAGAAAGCTCTTGGATATTAACGAACGGGTGGTAAAAACTTGTAACTATTATTAATGTCAAGTGGAAATTACCTCCGAAAAATTTGCGATATTTATATCTTATTCGAACAAGAATTAGAAATGTCGTTAGGCTTTCTTGGGTAAAGAAGGGTGATGGATATAGTATGAGGATAAACCGGAGGAGTCTCAAGGATATGCAAAATTAGTTAAAGGAAGAATTAATCTTCAAACAGGTACCAAGTTATGAAGCCATTGTCATCCCCACCCCTGAAAAGATAAACAACGTTTGCGGAATGTTCCTGGAAATAACGCACCACTGCATGATTCACTCATTACGACCTTCATGTCTAAACGCAGCCATAAAAGTTTGTGGATTACCGGAATTGTTAACACCCAAGATGGAAGTCATCTGGTACAACAACAAATCTCACTTTGGAGAAGCCCACACCATCCTCACCCTTGGTAACCCCACTAGAGATGTGTATGGAGTAGAGTCAAACCAAAGGACGAAGTGGTTCCATCTATTAACGATTACATCAAACTATTGGCAGATTGGCGTGGGATTCTAATGCACTGACAGGTATCAGTCAAGTTGCCAAAGATTATGACTGCGTGATGAGCGCCCCGAAGAATTGTTAGTTTAAATTGTCACTAAGAAGAAATTACTATGCCTACTACCGGTACTAGTTTTTATAACTACTGGCCAAATTACACATTGACAGAACCGAGGAAGAAAACAATCTGTGCCCCCACAAAAACGGCTATTTGGTAACACTACGCATACAAAAGGGAGGAGGAATGTTTTAATGGGTATAACGATGCCTTACTGGGGGACGGAAGGGCAAAGGGTGGAGGAATTTTTTCCAGTTTGGCCATATTACTTCATTGCCTATTTATCTACCCGTCTCTAGAAAGAGAGAAAATGTCTGGGGGGCTCATCCGTTGCTGGTGTGAGTATAGTTACGTAGTAACCTAGACCTACTTGTGCTGTGAAGAGCATCCAGCCGGTCTCTTCTTTATGGAGTGACCCCGAAATATAATCTTACATTGTATTGTACACTGTTAAAACACTGTTTTAAAATTTTTAAACAACCACATATTAACCAGTGAATCGCTCAATGTTGTTTAAATTTCAAACAACCTTGTTTGAAATTTGAACAACATTGTTTAAATTTCAAACAACCTTGTTTGAAATTTAAACAACATTGAGCGATTCACTAGTTAATATGTGGTTGTTTAAAAAATTTAAACAGTGTTTTAACAGTGTATGAGTCCCACAATAACGGAATGAGTTCAATATCGAAAGTGTCTTCCTCAAAGAGAAGAAAGTTCTGCTTTGATTGAAATTACTTACATTTTCGCCTCCGAACTCAGTCTTTCGGAAAGCTGAGCTAAAGTTGGCCTTCAGTAAGTAAGATGATTTTATCTTTGTTCAGACTTAAAAAGTCCCTTCTTTGTAGGTTACCGCTTGGGAATATTTTGTTATGGAAGAAGTAAAACTAGGTCAACCGATTCGTGGTGATACCAGACTAGTTTAACACTTTGAAAGAATTTCGGCGGTTTCAAAGTTTGTTCGGAAATGTGAATAATTGTGATCAATCGAAAGCAAACACCGTCTGTCATCGTTTATGTGATCGGAAAGGGACCCTGTGACAATCTGTCATGTATGCATAGACAGCATTTCCACATTCAAGAAAGCTTACTGGATACCACTGGAAATGGTAGATTTTTGAGAAAAAGTGTTCAGAGAGTTTATGGAAAGACTAAGAATACTGGAGGTTTGAATGAAAATTGAAAAAAGTCAAATACTACGAACTTTATGAAACAAGATGAAACTGATCATAAAGCAAAAGGGTTTCTTACCTCTCTCTGTTAAACTCTTCCAATTAAATCCTTCACCTGCAACGGGTGTTCACGTAATGTTTTGACACTGAGGGCTATCTGGCTATCCTGCTATAGAGATCTGACTTGAAGAAAGTATTTCTAAATCTTAAGAGATTGCTAGGTTTACCTAAGTAAATTGAATGTGGAAGATATCCCTAGCATACATGACATATAGGGCTCATTATTCAATGTTGATGATAATGTCAGCATTGGTTCAGATGAGCTTAAAGGATTTCTATTCACGATAGTGTAGGTTGTTTACTTAGTTTGAAATACCCACCAACAAGCTTATTAGGGATACTTTTACCCATAACCACACAAACATTTGAGTCAGGTACTGTTTGCGACGTGCCTGAATTATCCTCGAAGTTTGCTAGGGCCTACCTGTCACTATAAATATACTCAACCAGTCAGGCTGTCAGAGGTTAACGTGTAAACTCCAGAGTTTGATAGTAGGCCTACCACTTTCTTCACATAACACTCAAGCATAGAGCCACATCACTCATATCAGTATCAATGCTTCCACTAAGCAGCTATGGGGCAATTTTGCACAAATCACTGGCTAATTTGATGCACTCACATTCAGAGGGGAAATGGTATGATGTGGAACTGAAACTTTTAAAATGTGGATGATACATAATACATAATATTTACTAAAATAATCTATTGCATCGATCTTGAACTCCAGACGTTCAAAGGTCCTGGGCGGGCCTTGGAACCCGGTTATATAGGATCACGTGCTACACGCTTACATAAGTGTGCCCTACCTCCCCATTTAAGAATTAGTCAAATGTTCACACATTAGGGAACTTGGCCTCAATGAAAAATATGTAGATATTTAGAAGAAGCGTTGCTCATAACAGGTAAGAACTTAATAATCAGATATCTTTATGGACATGAAAACGGTCTCATTTATCAGAAGCTTCAGTGCCTGTGTTCTTGTTCCTAAAACATGTGCCTCTTTGTCGTCAAATGTTTTTCTGCTATTTAGAACGCAGTTCAGGATTACGCTCACTGAATCAGTACAAGGCGATTGAAGTCAGTCTGAAGGAAATTCCACCACATAGATTGTAGTTCAGAAGAAAATGCATCTCCCGACCTTGGGGAGAATTGCTATCCCTGAGAACGAAAAGCTAATATAGGGTGTAAAATATTTAGCAAAGTAGTGGAAGGTATAAAATACCTGAGGAAAGAATTTGCAATGAGTGGTTGCACTTTTTTAGATAAATTTTAGTCAAATTAGTTAAACCCAGGATAGTCACTTTTATTGTAAATCTTTCAAGTTTATAAGCTATGTCGGAAACGCTAGGTAGAATCTTGAATTTGGGAACTAGTTTCGAATCCTGCTAAAAGGTTATATCAGAGAGATTCGACATCTTCACTGTATGGTATTAGTAGGTCGGCAGCAAGGAAATGACATCATAAACCTTTAGCCAGAAAAGTGGAAAGTTAAGTAGAGAAAATTGGTCGCAGGTTTTGATACTAATATCTCACTCATTTTCGTCGTATTTTAATTACAGCTCGGATAGTTGGAGGCGCCACTTACGACTAAGAATAACTTGAGGAGGTTTCATTGGTGTAATTGGAATTTGAAAAGTCCCTCTGGACAGCACCAATAATTGGGAGAGCTGTAACATTTTGATGGAAAAGCTACATACAAATATGCTTAATAATGGAGAGATCCGAAACTGATGGAATTCTCAGGAAAAATTCGGAGTAATGTAGGTCGGTGATGGATCCGGGAAGCAGCATATTTGTAAACAAAACCTACACTATGTGATTATTTGCCATGTCTGTTGTAAACGTTTGGGTCCCCAATAAACAGAGCTGTTGGAAATTACAGTCACATTGCAAGACGAAGCCTCCGTCTATGTTGATAACGGCAGAACGGTCTGGGATTGTGTCGTTTCAAATTTCAGAGCTAGACTCATAGCTTCAAGTGCACATTTCAGGGTTCAATGCCATCTCCACAAATGACAGCCTTGTGAAATTGGGGAAGATTTAAATCGTGTACTGTGTAATTCTGGAGTTCTCCCCAGAAGCTTCAGAAGGGTTCCAAGAAAGTCGATTTTTTGTACTCTTCAAAGGAAACAAACATCACTTTAAAATTGATCATGGGGAGGAACATGCTTGGCGGTCCTCTATCTCTGAATAGCAACAAATCCAAACTTCGCTAAGACCATAAATTGACAAGCTTGCTGTCCTGAAATGACAAAGACTGGGACCGGTATTCCAAACCGGGTGGAACAAATCCTCATCCTGATCTGTCGCGCAGGCAAACTTTTTCACTTGAGACAGGGAGTTGCTATTTAACATCCCTCCTGATGGTTTTTGAGATGCTAGAAGCGACAATTTTCTTCATTACAGGCAATGGGTTAAAACATATTCCAGAGGCGTTTCGCAAGGGTCTCATATGAAGAAGAAAAATATTCCAATTCACGTCCTTTAAACTGTGAAACAGTACTCTATTCCTAACTCAAGATATTTCTCATTTTAAAGATTAGTTACTTTTGTCAAAAATATATCTAGTTCTAATCAAGGTCACAGAGTCCAATGTGAAGTGGGCACATTGCCTTAGATTCCCTTTGTTTGTGTTACAATTGAATGTCCTGTTTGGCCTTGAAATCTAATACTGTTGGAATGTTTGAATATCTTACCATGTAAATCTAGCACAAACCAACGCAATATGTAGAGCATAGCAAACAAAGTTGTTAAATATTCCCTACAGCGGTGTCAATATTATAAAAAGAACAAAACGCTATGTCTATATTCAATATATATGACATCCCACATTTCCCATAATGCACTGTGTCTCTAGAAAATTACCTTTCTTTGAAAATTAATCCAAACGCATTCCGTCTAAAAAGTAACTCTGAAGAGTCAGACGACTTTTATATAGGGTAATATGGTGTAAAGATATTTTGCATGCTTGTTTTTAAAAGGGTCCTTAGTCAAAACTTAAAGTGGAAAATGGTCTCGTGATGAGAATCTGTGCCCCTTCCTCTCCTCGTGTAATTGTTTCGCCGGGCTTTTGATTCATGCAGAACGCTATCACAAGTGTCATTGTGCTCTTATGACAGTATGATTAACCAATATTCATTTTACCCAAAATTAAATATCTCAGACATGTGGTCTAGCAACCTTTTACTTGTACATGGAGATAACTCTCATGTAACTAGTGTAGCAGTATGCAAGGATATTGTAGACTATTTTTTTTGCAGAGATAGCCATTGCTGTGTAGCCTAGTCGAATCTTGTGTTCTTGTTCCAGTGAGAATCCCGAGTCACATTGTGTTACAGTGGCGTAACTACTATGCGCTCCGGGCTAGGGGGCACCCAGCGCGTCTGGCACCCGCACGTGATACTTTGTTTGCAATGGATTTTTGGAAGTGGAAACGGCGGGGGCAAATGCCTGTGCCCCGTAATAGGTTGACGTCACATTTCGCTTTCTTTAGCAATTCAGCAATTGTGGTACAGACTCATCCCTACTATAATTATGGTATATTTTAGCAACTAGTCACCCAACTTTCGAACTATAAGACTGTACCAACATGAACATCATTCTCCCACTGAATATGACGACCCGTCATTTATAACATGACTAGTTATTTAAAACGTACATAAAAATTGAATGGAAGGTAAGTATCATTTGTAACTGCACGTGGCTTTCAAAACTTAATTCCCTCTGCTGCATCATGCGCACATGTCATTTCGTCAGGGTGAACCCAACCCATTCTTGCCCTTGGGCACCCTGAACCAAATTTACGCCACTGTTGTGTTATCTCGAGTCACGTTGTGTTATCTCGAGCCACATCTTGATGTACATGTGTAACAGTTGCCGTGTAAATTAAGTGTTTTATCTGTATGGCATACTGCATGTTTCTCTTGAACGAATGTGTCACTCTGGAAGCAGCCATTCTGCAAAAAGCAGGAATTATACTCATAACATTGCATGGTGGAGAACTGCGAATGAAGAATGGATCCCCAATACGTACGGTATACAACAGAAGGGCTTGTTTCATCGTAACATTCGTCATCTCAAAAATTGGGAATGCTTTCATGTATTTTAATGGCGGTGATATCATTCCGTGGTTTCCTTCCCCGCAGAGTCCACTTATCAGAATCAAGTTGTATCTACCCTTGTAGCTGTGGTCATCTTTGGACTTAAGGAATGAAATGAATAATATGAGTGGGACAGCACACTTCAACCATTGTCTCGAGGGCACATTAACTCTATTAGGTCTAAATACCTTCGGTTTTCAAGATTCACAATGTATGGGGTTATCACGAACTTGCACTTCCTGTGTGAGCCGCAGATGAAGTGTAAAGACAACTTCCATGTCTAATCGAATAGATAATTGAAATGTTATCGGGAGAGGTAAGCTGTCCCCTGGTCAAAAGCGGGGCAACTCTTCTTCAATAAGATATACATTTTCCGAAAAATTAGCAGCTTTCTATCATCTACAGGCTGGTCAGCACTGTCTTCACTCTCTGAAAATAAGTATCAGAAGGGTGCAGTACTGCTAAAGAAGCTTAAAGAAGGATTTGCATCACCCAAGGTATGACTTTTACTTGGTGGTAAGCCCAGCCCATAATTGTCTTTACTGCGTCTCCTTGTGCAGACACAGACATATAGTTCACTGATCAAGGCCACATCCTGGTGGGCATAAAAGACCCCATGTGTAATCAAAACATTCACTGTGCATGCTGTGTAATATGAGCTGCTCTGCATCTTTTGAATTTTGTAACTCTGATGTCAATCAAAGAGTAGTCACCAACTGAGACTTTTGCTAACCCCCAATCAAAGGTCTTACTTTGGGCGATGCAAATCTGTCTTTAAAACGATGCAGCGTTCGTGAATGTAGTTGTAGCTAAGACTTTATACATTAATACACATATAGTTACTTCTCCATACTGAATACCACTAGGTCCTTCACATGGCGTGAAATTGCCTTGAAATGGTACAGTGGGTTGCACTAAGGCCCACGCATTAAGTACACAAGCTGGCCTAGAAACCTTTCATTATTGTCCCTAGTAAGGTATTTAATATGTGTCCAACCTACACGTGGGCTGCAGTCATTTCACTAACAATGATAAATGAAATTTTACAGATTGATAATGCCAACAACTGTTCAAACCAACTGTTTGCCTATCAAAGAGCTTTTTTGAGTTAACATTGCCCAGACAATTCATTACAGGCTTTCCTGTCGTTCCGTCTAGCAGACACGCTCAATAATCCAGGTCACAATTTTTTCCTTCTTTTTGTGGTGTTTTATTTACTCATTCAATGTTCTGCCATAGCGATCGTAGCTCAAACTGAGGCAAACACAGGGTCTAGTGTAAACACTAACCGACAGTTACTGATTCTTAACGTTGATTTTAATAGTTTTTCATCACCAAAAAGAACCAGACACTTCCTCATATTTGTGCTGACGTTTGATAAACTAATGACCTCCCAAACTGCAGTACAGTAGCTGACCTAGTAGGGAAACATCACATATGCCCCCAGAATTATACTCCAATGTGAGATAAAGAGGGACAAAATATAGAATTCGATATACCGTACATGTGTACGACCATGTATATGATTTCAACGAGTGGTAGGAGACGATTATTGATAAGAATGTGTCTCTTCAGTTTTATGGGAAAACTAACGACACACTTTTAGAGTTTGCAATTCATTTCAATGAACAGCATTACCACTGATGACAAATTACTCGTTGGTAATGTGGTACAGTTTGAATCAGAGGGTGTTTCAAAAAATACACAGCCTTGAATTATAACTGTGAAAAGGGTTCCTCCACCAGTTTCACTATCTACTTGCCTCTCACTCTAGCTGAGGAAATGAAGGATGTCGATATCTTAAAAGGGTTGATTAGGCCTATTTAGAAACCATGCTATTCCAACCTTATGTCTTACCACCTTCGTCAATAGACTCTTTTCCCAATAGGAATTACAAAGGATTGTGGGATAGAATTTTGGTGGGCATCATTTTTTGCCACAGCAAAATGCCATTGACAACAACATCGCCTTCCAGAACTCTATCCCACAATCCATTGTAATTGCTATTTGGAAAAGGGTCTATGGTCGAGTTCTTAGTTATTGAAGGTGGTTGGAGGAAGTTACTACTGTACTACTGTGACTTAACTATATATATATATATATGTTATATATATATATATATATATATATATATAGATATATATATATGTACGGATATTTTTATGAATTACTCCCATTTAACTTGAATAAAAGCGATTCCCAGAAACTTTGGAAGCGACATTTAAGTAAGCATTTTATTGCAGATGACTCTTGATTTGTCGAAACCATTGATAATTGAACTTTGTACTTAACTTTGCTATAACTTGGTGCCGACAAAGACGTGCATTTGTCGGGTAGGAAAGTGAGGGCTATGCTTTATACCTCCCTGTTACTGGAACTTACTATCTGAAGGTCGTTCTTGAGCTCGTTGTACGCAAAATTTGTATTAAAATTGAACTATGATTTATATGTGGAGAAACAGCAAATTCATACTGCAGTAGCCATGGGTAACTTTATTTTCAAAAGTACGGCAAGGTTTGAATAGAGAAGCATGTAGCCTACTGCTTTGTAGCTGGTGATTGTGTATACCCAAATGTTCAAATTTTGCTTTGGTAAAGTATTCGTTAACTCTGTAATGTAATGTTACAGGGGAGTAAAACCAAGTTGCCAATGTTTGTTGCCAAGACTCAGTGTTCTAAATACAAGTAAAAGTTTTTGTTAGTCTGAGCCATGTCTGATGTAATCATGACCATAGTATGCCCTTTTACGTTCTGGTATTTCATCATGATATCCCAACTTCAGCTTATCTTGTAAGTGAACATCCTTAAGCCCCCATCATTGGGTCGGATTTGTATAAGGGAACAGTGGGTATCCTGTATCCAGACAAGAAATATAGAAGGTGTTTCTAACTCCATTGTTTGCTATTAAGTAGTATTTTTCCACCATCAATTCTAATGTAGTTTATCGTCTAATTGGAGTTGTTTATTTTGTTACACGATTTCAACTCAGAATGTCGGAACTATTGTGCTTAAATTTAATAACTGAAACAGTATATTGGTGCTTTCGCATCCATCTTGGCCTTAGTGTCGTCTTTAAATGGCATGAACTGCACGTTCATGGCCGAAAGACGTTTGCTGTCAACAATTTTGTTGCTGACACCTCTCAAGACACTGCTTTGTGCCCTATCCAATTTCAAATCTAATGCTGTGTGAATAGAAATTCTAAATAATGCCCTCCAGTGATACGTCTCGCGACGACAAGAATTTGGTATTAACACACTGTACTTTATAGTTGTCAAAACATTAAGGCTGATCATATTGTATCAAATTTTAATATGAAACTTTCGAATATGCAGACTTGAAACTATCTGGCTCCCCAAGTATCTGATCCAAATATCTGGCAGCAAAAGGATTGTACCTCGCAAGTTCAAAATTTGAACTTTGAATAATACAGACAGGGCCATAAAGTCACTTCACTTCAAATAAAATATCGTATGTTCCTTCTTAGCTGGTAAGAGATAAGTAATTGTTTTGTTGTGTCTTCAAAAATAAGTAAACAGCCTGCTCATATCCATTGAACAATAAATAGGGCCAAGACAATTGTTTTCAGTATACGAAGCAGGTATGTGCATGATAATACCCGTTGGTAAACTGTTAAAAGAAACCTTTATTCAACATACTGCCGGAGTGTTTCCGTGGCTTTGCCCCTGGGTCAGGCTCCTCTGTATGAGTAAATTGCGCTTGTACTCACTCATCTTTATAAGTTTGATATGCGCAGTGTAAGCAGGAAGATGAGAAAGACTACATGAATATGAATGAACATAAACATACAACCTCAAAGGACAAACAAGGAGATGGCATTTAAAAATGAACGATTTGGTTGATAGTCCAAATTTCATCAGTGGTCAAGCAAATGAATGACTTGACGTGACAACCTTACATCTGATGCATTAGAGTGTTGGAAATGGTGATGTTTTTTGCTCTTCTTTATTGGCAAAAATTTTCAACTTGGGAATTAAGGCCGACTTTTTTCAACATGCCATGGCGAAGAATTACAGAAAAGATTAATTTTAGCCAACTACTTCAATTTTCTTTACACTTTTTATTTTATGGTGTTATTTGAGTTCCCAAATGGAATAACTTTATTAGCGTCATGTCTGTTTGGTATGCAGGTAGGCTTCCATTCTCTTTAGCCAAAGGATTGTCCGTTCTTACACGTAGGCTGTAATGTTTAGTCAGATAAGAAAGTTCAACCCTGTAGAATTTATGGTGTGACCTTTTCGCAATAATGGTTCATAACTTCACATCGAAGAAGTTCAGTGAATAATGGAATCTTCTTGATTTTCAGACCTGCCAGGGAGTCGTCGACTTGGGTGATTTTACTCTCCTTCCAACACGCAGCACACACACAGGGCCCCCATATAACTCAGTCTAGTCCTATTGAAAGTTTCTGACGACTCACACCAACTGGCGATAAGTGAGACATAAAAGTTACACAAATGGTATTTTATATAAAGAGGAAGTTTAGGTCACGTCCCACTTCCCGACCAAATGGCCCATACCTCTTTTTCACTATCTTAAAATTAGAACCATGTCATTAGTTGTCGTTTAAAGACGTACCCCGGTCCACCTACTCCATTTTCTGAACCTTTCTCTCTCTCAGATCATAACAGTTTCCTTTGACCCTACATCTTCCCAAAATTTAATTTTCCACGCGGCAGTTTCATCAACTTTGGTGCTACATGCAATAGTTATCATATAATGGGTCTGTCGGAAGGAACACAAATACACTTGCTAAGATTTAGTTGATCTTTTAAAGTGTTCTGGAAATGAGAAAGGGTTGGCCTTTAAACCTGAATGGGAGAAATGGTACTCCAGCTGGTTTCTCAGACCAAGAATTTTTGTTGCTTTGAAACCCTGTATGGCCAATTACTTCTATTTAATATAAACTAAATCGTTTTTATCTCTTTGTTACGAGCACACCACCACGGTGTAGCTTTATCATAATCGTTCCAATGGGTTGCTTTAGCGGAATTTTGAATGCTTGGGAAAATCAATCGACCTCGTTAAAATGAGGAAGGTCAAAGACCTCGCGGAGACCAAAATGACTTTTTTTATCTGAAGGATGGCGAGGAACTTACAATGCTACGTGTCTTCCACAATCCTTAACAAAAATGACGGGACAAAACAAGCAAAACAAGCAATAGGGAGATCACCATCCCCCATGTGCATCCCCATTCCCCCATTCAATGTTGCAGCAGCCAAACGTGTTCTGAGACTTCAACATTGATACGGGGAGCAGGGTTTGTCACATGTTCTTTTGTCAAGGATTGTAGATAGGTCTATAGGAGAGCGTGGTGACATATTGGTTGGGTGTAAGACTTGTGATCCAAATATTGCTTTTTCGATTGCGGCCTGCATGGGTCATTACGTTGTGTCCTTAGGGAAGATACGTTACCTCAAATGCGTCTCTCCACCCAGGGATTAAATGGGTACCTGGAAGGTACATTGTCACTGGACGGGCACTTAGAGCTGCTGCCCCACTGGGGGTATTGTCTCCTGGACGATTTACTGTTAAGCAGAGGTAATATTTGTAAAGCGCTTTGAGGCCTAGGCCTATTGTTGATGAAAAGCACAATATAGAAACTAATTATAACTAGGTCTATTTCCGCTATTATGAATAGAATATGCCACAACTAAATATTTGTTAACTTTAGATGTTTGATAATGCCAGTCAAAAGTAACATCTTGAAATGTTCGTCTCATGTATTCGTCATCCTTCGTTGTAAGGCTCAGGCTCCATTTTGCCATTTTCTAAGATGTTTCATCGGATCAGTAATTTGCCTTTACCAACAGAGAAATTTCCGGGTTTAATGAGGTTTTCTATATTTCTTAGCGAATCTGTGTGAAAAATGATAGGTACGTGTGAGGAGAAAATATACCTCCCCCTCGACCTAACCGCCGTATCAACTTGTGTGAATAACATCATTAATTTATCATTCAATTTTATAATGGTAATCAATTAAACAAATGAAGAAAGTAAGATTGCAAAACGTATAATGAAGGTGTATTAATGGCTATCTGAAAACTCCATACTGTATAACTTTATACATCCCTCTGTTTCTTTCATTATGGAAACTCAGGGATAAAACGTCTGAGTATAGATTCTGATTCACCTCCCGGCTATATTTTACTCGAATGGAAATGGGATGTACCCGGATCGGCCCAGATTAGGCTGCACGTGAAAGAGTCAACAATAAGAAAGTTAAACTGAAGGCAAACAAAAAATACTATTGTAATTGGTGCAAAGTATTAGTTTAAATGGTCAAAAACAGTGAACCAATTTACTAAGTAGATCAGACGTATGCTTACGTAAGTATAGCTCATCGAAAAAAACCTGGACTTCTCAAGTAGCAAATGGTGGAGCGGCCCATATTGACATAAATGTAAAAGATTTTGGCGCTATCTTTTACTCTAGAACTCGTGTTGGACTATTAGTATTGGCTTCACATTTGTAATCCAGTGTTTGTTAGATCAATTTCTGCCTGGTATACCACTTTGTGTTCTTGGTCAAAATGCCTTATCTCATTTTCTTCTCTCCACTCAAAAGTTAAATGTGAGGCGCCTGGGTGCCTGGTAGCTGTGAGGCGCCTGAAGGGGTTGTCTCAGGGACAGGTTATCTTTGACAAGGGGTAGCATGTGTAAAAAGCATTAGCACCATGTGAGAAAGCCCTATATAAAAACCAAATATTATTACTCCAGACAACCCAGTGTCTGATCATTCACAATATGACTGTATGCTTGAATTATCTACATGGCAGTCTGTGGTGTGCACCAACCATTGGGCAGCTTCCAATTATTTTATTGCTTTTGTTGAAGTAATGACATGATCCTCCCAAATTCAATATCTCGACATGAAAGCGTCGTCTGTTTACCAAGAATTGTTGCGAAGGAATAAGCCGAATGATACAGATGATCAGGTGATACAATCAACGGAACGGAGGCGAGACTGAAGAGTGGTTGTAGCATGTAAACGAACTTTACTACAACAAAGTAAACTTATAAGGTATATGCAAAATCAAACTTATTGATTGCTTTACCAATCTAACTCTTCATACAAAGTTTGTGTACAAAATCTTAAATGAGCCAGTAACTTGAAACTGTTACAAAGCATGAAAATTAATGAAAGTCATAACTGAAAATTTGACACCTTACATTTGAATCATTGCCTCCAAAATCTGCCAAAGTAAGGTTGCCAGCAGTAATTCAAAAAGATGACCTCTTAAAGGGTAACAAAGACGAAACGAGTGAGGCAGAAAATGAAGAGTATAGAAGGTGCATATGAAGTGGACATGGGTTGAAAATGAATGGTAGTAACAACTGCATGGCAACCCATACATGGGCACCGATTCCTGTGGATAGACTTCGGCATCCCACTCGTAGAACACGCTGGATGCATAATCTGCATTTTTGCCACCTCTTTATTAGGACAAACTGCTACAAGTATAGTTTCCTCCCTAATGCGGTTAAGGATTGGAATAGAGTCTCCCTGCTTCTGTAGGTGCTAATTCCCTTGATCATAAGGACCCAGCCCAGTTTATTGCTAACAACATTAGGGCTTGATACCTCTCGACGCATGCATGGTGAAGTAATGTCCTTCTGGATGTGTCACCATATTTCGAAAGAAGAAGAAGAAGAAGAAGAAGAAGAAGAAGAAGAAGAAGAAGAAGAAGAAGAAGAAGAAGAAGAAGAAGAAGAAGAAGAAGAAGAAGAAGAAGAAGAAGAAGAAGAAGAAGAAGAAGAAGAAGAAGAAGAAGAAGAAGAAGAAGAAGAAGAAGAAGAAGAAGAAGAAGAAGAAGAAGAAGAAGAAGAAGAAGAAGAAGAAGAAGAAGAAGAAGAAGAAGAAGAAGAAGAAGAAGAAGAAGAAGAAGAAGAAGAAGAAGAAGAAGAAGAAGAAGAAGAAGAAGAAGAAGAAGAAGAAGAAGAAGAAGAAGAAGAAGAAGAAGAAGAAGAAGAAGAAGAAGAAGAAGAAGAAGAAGAAGAAGAAGAAGAAGAAGAAGAAGAAGAAGAAGAAGAAGAAGAAGAAGAAGAAGAAGAAGAAGAAGAAGAAGAAGAAGAAGAAGAAGACCGAAAGGAAGTAGGAGGGCAGGATGAAACTAGGGTGGAAGACTTTGGAAGATGCCAAACACTTAACTAGAGACAGGGCACTGCGGCCAGGTGGAGGTCATGGGTCAACGGGTCCAGGGAGGCTATGCAAGGTAAGATATCGTAAACGAAACAAACTAAAAACTTTATAATAGTCTTTTTCTTTTGTATTTAGGTCTAATGTCTAAAGTCTGCCTCTACCACACTGCTTTCTGTAAAAGGTGAGTAACGATACAAGAAAAACGCAAAAATTCATTGTAAACATGAAAGATACGGTAGTTTTGTTCATCTCTGATGTGTCCTTACTTTTTAAAAGCAGGATATAAACAGGTTATCCACAATTTATGAAGTATGTTTGCCTTGAAGATAAACCATTGCGTACCGTATACACTCTAAAACGTCCGGTTCAGATTTGAACCAAATCCATTCAAATGGGCACTGAACCAAAATCTGGTCAAATATTTGGCTAGAATTGGTTCATTTTGAAAAGAAAATGGTTAGTTTTGAAACCAAGACTAGTACAATATTTTATCCTTTTTCGATTAATTGCCCATTTGATCCGTTTTCGGTTCAATATGAACCTGAGTGTTTACTGTAATTTTATAGAGATTTATACCCTAGTGATATAAATTAGATCATAACGACGATTGGACTGCACAGTCTCTCAGATGCAAGATCAGCAGGGACATAATTTCACCACGTACCGTCTAATGTTATTCTGTTGTTAGCTGTGACGTACTAAATGTTCCAAGGTCATTTTACAACACCTGTGTCTGCTTCTACGTTAGCTCAGTCGCATGCAAAGGGTAAATTGCCTGCTCCAACACTTGACTCAATGAGGCATGACTCATGGCATACAGGATGTATGTCATGTTGAACGAGCTCTTTTTGAGAGCAACCTGTATCATCAAAGTAGCAAATAAATTAAAAAATAAATAAAAGGTCGGCCATTGCAAGTGCTTGAAATGCTAGGAACATTTCAAGGTTCAACGAATCACATGATTTTGTAATTTCCGCATGGTATGCCTATTGTCCGTACGTATTGATTCATGTAGCTTCATGCTATGTTTACCACGCAGAGATGAGTAATAAATACTTCGTAAGGTTTGCTTTTTAGAAAAGACCATGGAAACTTCGAATAATATAGTCGATACCTAAAGTTCAGTCAGTTTGTTGCATGCTGGAGTCACAGGATACAAATGATATAAACAGCAGTGTCTCTGTGGATCAGTCATCCTTGCAAGGGAGTTGGCATCTAAAATTGCAACTCCCTCAGTAAATTTAAAAGAATGTTGAAGGATGAAAAGTCGACTAACCTAGAGAAGACACAAAACAAATCAAATACTTTAAGTGTCCATGTGGTCAATGTTGCCTGAACTGAAATGACCAGTTCTCAGTTGACTTTTCTTTAACTAGCTGATAGGGGAGAATCCACCTTCATTCCAAATGTGGGTTGTAAAGAGAGAAGAGGGAATGTTGGATTGTTGATGCTGAAATCCAACTTCTGATGGGAGAGAGCGATTTAAGGTTCACTGTTGTTACCTTACAACACTTGATTGTAAAATGTTTCATGAAAAAACGTCTCTCCCCCAACAACCCTACTTCTTGGCTTCCGGATGTATAATGAATAGCGATATGTACGGACTGCGTAACAGTTAGTAAAGCTTTCTGAAAAGGAACACCTAAAGCAAAACCACAAAGCGTGGAGCTTATGCACGGAGATAAATGACCTCTAACATGCGGAGTGAACAACGCTTTTCGTTCATCTTGTCTTTTTCCGAAATTTCTCGTTGGGAGTCCCGAATGGTGGAAGCCACTAAGAGCCTCAGCTCGTAGGGAAAAGAGTATCAAAGGATCGTCGGCTTCTATTACTGTACAGGTTGAGAGGGTGCACTGGTGCATGCTGATCAGAATATCAGTCTGTCAGTCAGCACTGACATGCATGAACGTGCAATGGTTTTGCAAGGTCAGTATCGAGTAGCTACTTAGGTACTCCATTCGGGAAACCAAAAAGAGACAGTTCTCTCAAATCTCCCTCGCGATGCTCTTTTCACTTTAGCATTAGGTCAGAAAAATTTAAAAAAAAAACTGAACTTTTTTATCAATAATCAGTCTTTGTTCCTTAAAATCTTGACGTCGACCTCATGAGGAATAAGTGGGTTGTAGATCAAGGGTGGGGTGGGTTATAGTGTTGTCAGGACCTGCATGATAGAATAGGAAGACGAGGAAACAATCAGGAATAAAACTTTCGGTGACGTTGTCCTGTACGGTCAATGGTGGTTTTGTTGAAGCACATTGGCGTCAATACGAAGTTTTCGCTTACTTAGGGAGACGAGAAGACATTTTGTTTCGAGAGGGTATTTAGAGGGGGTGCCATTAGGCTTTATATAAACTAAACTGATAACATTCATGCATAAAACATGGCTTGTTAAAGATATACTGTAAGCCTTTAATGGGTAAGTGCTGAAGCAAAAGCATAGGAAGCCAATATATGATGTGTGATTTAGGTCCTACTTAGGTTGCCCCATAGTGGCTCTATAACATTTGAATTACCCATGATTCATGTCGGGACAATACGGGCAGCCCATAATACCCTCATAGGATGGTGCCTAGACCATCCATCCAGAGACGTCTACAAGTAAAGTGTTTAATGAGTATGGGACATCCCATATGGAACTCTTGTGTAACATCTGGGGCCATATAGGAATGTAAAGTATGTCGGTGTTATGTGGACTATCCCATAGTGCGAATTAACTAGATTTTAAATGTAATAAACACATTTTATGTGGGTCTTTCCGTGTGAGCACCATATGAGGCTCATCTGGGCCAGCAGTATGTAAGTACCAATTGTGAGTGACCACATATTATCCGCCACTACACGAGACTCATCTGCGCCACTTAAAATTGTGTCCGTATAGTACACAGCTTAAATATTCTACTGCCAACTTTCGAAATCATAAAGTGGAAAATGTACACTCTAACTGCTGACACCACCCACATTTGTTGCGGGCCAGACTCCGGTTTTGCCCATGTTGGGTTCCAAAGGCACCCATATTGGCCAGTCCTCAAAACCCACATGTAGTAGCCCATTTTCAAAATGTGGAAACAATATGGACTAGCCCACACCATGTCTACATTGAGTGAACTAGAAGTTGCCTGTATGGTAGCCTGAGCTATATGGGCCAACCCATGCCTTTCCTGAATAAATGTGCCTAGGTCTTCCTCATATGCTTCCGCCACTCGATGCCCATATGGAGCAACCTATTTCAGTTCCGTTTGGGTCAACCCATGTGGGCCCCAAACGGGATAAATATGAGTTTGTCTTATGCCCTTATTGATAGGTTTAAACAGGTATATGGTGTCCATAAGGGCTAGCTACCCGCGGTTAGAGATATACTTCTTGCGATGGCTAAGTGCAGTCCAATGCTACTTGATATTGCGATGCCTATGACGGATTAAGTGACTGGCTGGCTGACCAACAGAATGCAATTCTTGGCAGTACCAATCCAGGAGTCTGTCTAGTTTGGAGAGACAGAGAGATGTAAGGTTGAAAGCACTTTTAAGCGTAAAGCAGGTGTATAGACCATTACTATATGTCTATAATATTAAACGCATTTCTGGTCAGGGCCAGTTGCAAATATTTTCGGTGCCAACCAAAGCGCTGTTACCTGTATTATCAAACTTTTTGTGGAAATGCTGTTTTTTCTCAGCTTTGCAACCTAGCAGGAATTTGTGAATAAATTGAAGAAGGACGGGGCGTAATTTACTTCACAATCATCTGGTTTCGGTGCTTTGATCATAGATAAGTATGGAAATGTAATTAATTATAAAACAAAAAACAAATTTAATGATACTTTGACCGAAGAGTGAACTCTTTTAATTTCAGAGAAATTGAAACACGAAACAATTTGGAAGCAATTTGCCAATGACGCTTGAATAACAAGAGAGTATAATGGTTTAACAGTTCTATTTCAGTGGAAAGTCACTCATGCAACACATGTGAGTGATAACTGATGATGAAGTCGATGGCAGACAAGTGAAAAAAAAGATGTCAGCTTCTATCTTGAAAATGACGTTTGACTCCGTAGGACTTATCGATTTAGTTAAAGCTCACTCCTTTCCGTTTTCAACCTACGTATTTTCATTCAGTTTTAATTCTAACATATAGAAAACCAACGTGGTAAGAAAAAGCCATAACAGGTAGCTGTAAAATTGACATAGTGTTTACTTTTAATAAACTTGTCATGTTCTCTTAATCATTCAATTAATTATATCATAAAAGAACCTTACCTACGATAAAACAATGAAATACTGCTGGTAACAGCTATATGGCATTGCGAAATATGTCTAAAAGTTCTCATGAACCCGAATTAATGCGGTCTGTATGCACTTTAATCCACAGACGGCAATGTGGGGACGTTGGTTTACATTTTAAAACTTGTCTACTGCTTAATCCCTAGCATGTTTTACAGATGTAGAGACTAATTGAGGTCTTGCCCATGCTTTTGCTATTCGAGAAGTATCGTCTATAAGACGTGAGACCATATTGACTTGGTGTGGAGTTGGCTTGATGTTTAGAGTGTAATGCCTTCCACTGGGAGGTTCCTGATCAAATCCTTTCGGGGCCACCAGAACACGTATTGGTAACTCAAAAAAGCATTTTCGGCATGGTTGTGCTCAATATTTTACAGGAATTTCAAGTTGATGATTTAAAAATGGTTTCTGGGTGCCTAACTCATGGAGGCGTACACTTTCGGTCTTTGCTTGGTTCATATGTTTAGCAGTGGTACAGAGCAAGGATCATCCAACCCTTCCCTCCCAGCCGTTGGCAAAGTGGCTAATTTGCATACAGTTTCTTAATTCCTTCTGATGGAGATACTAAACATTAGGACTGGGATCTATTAGTAGACCCCACTCTCATTACTCTCTGAACACTTGTCAAAAAGAGAAGGTAAGTGTTAATCCACGGTCGTACTATCTTCGATCAGCCCAAGTGATTTAGTATTCTTAATAAGATAAAGAAACCTAAACCTAATCAGTCAGTGTTCAATGCTAGTGCTTTTCAGTTTATTTTAATTGCCTTTCAAACCATTAATACCCAATGTTATTTTATGTTGCAAACGTCTTCACGTGTCTTTTTAATTTTTGCAGAACTGGTTTATGTACCATTTTTAAATGTTCGGATGGTTCCAAACTTAAGGCATACCCTTTGTTGAAAGTTACAAAGGTATGTTTATATATTAAACTAAATGTTGCCAA
Source organism: Holothuria leucospilota (assembly GCA_029531755.1). Classification (NCBI taxonomy): domain Eukaryota; kingdom Metazoa; phylum Echinodermata; class Holothuroidea; order Aspidochirotida; family Holothuriidae; genus Holothuria; species Holothuria leucospilota. Next base: position 67,734,681 of record CM055962.1, read on the forward strand.
ATAATGTTGTAGGCCCAACTCCCACCCTCCTAGCTTCTTCAGCTACTGCTATATAAAATTTTGAAATTTATGCACTTAAGTATAAATAATCGATTAAGCAATAGCCTAATTTGTTATATCCTTCATTTACGACTCACGCGGAATGTTCTGATTTCCTTTTCAAATCAAAATGTTTTTGTGACCTTGAAAGTTATCTCTCCCCTTGTGTACTTGCTTAATGTTTTGAGGCGAGGGCTGAAATGGTCATGTCAAGCCTGCCATATCACTCTACACAATAACACAGTGATCAAACTTTGGAATAAGGTGCAGTGGGTATATATATATATATATATATATATATATATATATATATATATATATATATATATATATATATATATATATATATATATATATATATATACATACATATAACAACAATGGGAAACAAATATGGTAATCCGAGAAATACTACAAGAACATTGCACAATCTGGCATTATAAAGTGAGTAGACCACGACACTTTATTTCTCAAAACAGGAATTTCCCTGTAAAACTGAAAGGTGAACAATTGGCGTACTTTTCATCCTTTGCAGTATATGTTTCCCTTCCTTCATTTCGACTTAACGTACATTATTTATCCATTCATCCTGCTCTCTTTGAAGTTGTAGAAAAATTCTAACTGTTCCAGGGACAGCGGAGACGGAGGGCTGGGGGGGGGGGGGCTTTAGCCCCTCACTTTTTCTGCCGTGGGCATGTTGGGCCGCTTTAAACTGGGATAATAGGCTTTTATTTTGTTGAACATACATTGGGCCGCTTCGATGATTAGCCCCCGTCCCCAACTTCAAATTGGCTCCGCGGCCCCTGTGGTTTCAACTTACTGCAGCAAAGTATTTTGTAAATTAGTTTATAGTCAGGTAGCTAATAACCTATAGTCAATAATATGATGGTCTGTTTCAACTGTGAAACTTGGAAACGTTTGCTACGGCCTGCAAAAAATACGTTGTCTTTGTTCTGAACGATAGAGAAGATAGGACTTCATGCTAATATACAGACCAGGTCCATGACCAGGCCTTCTTCCATGTAAGGAGAAGGGACTGCACTGCAAGGCGGAATGATTCGGCAAGCATTCTTTCTTGCAGCTATAGTAAATCGTTTTTGAAATGAGGGAGACATATTAATCTGTAAAGGAAAGGTTTCTAAGGGTGCCCTTTGTCCCCGATTGAGTACGTTCAACTTCTTCCCTTATACCTTTAACTTGGGTATAGAAGAGGAGGGTTTACGCGGACTAAAACCGTTCTCTCTGGGAGGCAGGGGTGGAGCCAGCGGGGTGGGCAGGGGACCATGCCCCCCTCCACCCGTTGATGAAATTTTGTGATTCATCGGGGAGCTACGATAAAATATGTAATCCCGACGACAGTCAGTCGCCCAAACGATCTGCTTGATGTTGCTCTCTCAAAGGCAGATTCTTCAATAAAAACCAAACTTTTTCAATTCTACTTGAATAAAGCTCCAAATTGTTCAATTTTTCTTAAATAAATATCCAAATTGTTTAAATTTTCTTCAGTAAAACCCCCAAATTTTCAATTTTTTGTAAGCAGAAATCAAAAAACTTTCGGTGCCCTATCTTCGACGAGGTTTACGTTCGCCATCCTTTCGCCAACCCGTCGCCTTTGTCGGGGCTTCGGTTTGCTGGCCTCTGTCGGGCAAATCCTGGCGCCATCCCTATTGGAAGGACCGGGATCAAGAATACATTACTCCGGAATCCTTCACGTTTAAAAATTCTGACATCTTTTAGGTGGTAAACCTTCTAACAGTCTTTCAATTACAAGAATGCTTTGAGTCAGGATTTCCCAGTACTATCTAATAATTGGAACTTACAGGGTATAAGCAGTCGCCCGTAAATCATTTTGAAACAACAACTAACATTCACAAATATCCTAAGTATCTTGGATATATCGGGGCAAAAATATTGCATATTCAAGGTAAACCAAGGAGGTACTCTGAGTGCATTTCACAATTCAATGAGAAAAATATTGTCACATGATTCTCAAGAGCCATTAATGAAATAAGGTACCCGGGTACAGTTATCCATATTTGATTTGACTGCCTTTTCCCTTCAACTTTATAGTTGGGTGCGTGGGTGCACCGATCTAGATCCTTTCACTGCTCTTCAGATTTGTTTCGTTTCTAAATGGAATTGCAGGATTTCTCTCACAGAGTACCGTACGTAAAATATCTCCTGATTTCCACGACGTATTTCCTGCTTGAAAACGTATAACAAAAGACTAATGTTCTTCCCAGTATTTTGAGTAAGCTCTTGATTTGTCATTAAATACAGCCAATTAAAGGATGGGCACATTGAACTCTAGAAGTTTCTTCATAACGAAGTCATAATGATGTCTGCAAATCCAGAATCTAGCTGGCTATACCCAGTTGGCTACTTGACCGACCGCATTACCGTACAATAGACAGCTGGAGACTTATATAATAGACCATGTCAGAGAGTTTTACACAGATCGTCATGAATTTGGGGCTGCATTCATTGTGTCCTTCGATAGTAATAGGTAGCTTGCATATTATTACCCATCCGGGTCTTTTAGGGCGTACAGCTATAACCACATCGCGTATGGCTATAACTATGGCGTATAGCTATAACTTGAGGATGGACTTGGCTGAGTGGTTTGAGTGTACTGCCTTGCATACTAGAGGTCCCAGGATCAAATCCCGGTGGAACCACTTGAAAATTTTCTGGGAACTAATAATTACTTGTTCCGCATAGCTGTTCACAGTGATTCTGAGGGGTTTAAACTTGGGAGGTGAGGTTTAAATGGGTGTCTTATTGTCCGTTTCAGGAAGTTGTCCGACTCTGGATGTTGTCCGATTCAGGAAGTTGTCCGCTTTGCTCAGTTCGGCTGTCGAGCAGTGGTGTAGAGGAAGAACCCCCAACCCTTCCATCCTTTGGGAAAGGACTAAAGACTGGGAATACACTTGCATCCTTCGGATGGGAAAGTTGAAAGGCGGTCCCGAGAGCAGGATTGGGAGCGATTTGTAGAGGCCTGTCTCGTTAACCTCTGAGCACAATTCGAAAAGAGCGAACCTCGCCGGTGTTCATTCACGTTCACTCTGTTATAGGGTGAACGTGAATCAATCTGCCACATGAACGTGAGGCCATCTGCCTCAATGAGCCAGATGGCTTCCTGCATTACGTGTACAACCCCGTTAGCTTTGTTGATAATCATCCCCGAAAAAACAGCTTTACTCGGGTGTCACGTGACCAGACTCCGTACGTCTGCATACAATGTCTGTGTGCAAAGAGCCCTGACGGGAATGCATACGTAATGTGCCCCTCAAACGTTAAACTTTAAAACCTAAAACATACATGCGGTATGGAATGAAAAACAGGGCCACAGGCACTCCTTTGAAAATGATTTAACAGAACTTCTTGACACATGATTTCTGTAGAGATGAACGGTTGTCCTTGCCAATAACTTCACAGTTTGACTACCAAGGGTGGAATGAAATGTAGTCAGAAGCCATTTGGCTCCTGCCACCTGCAAAATGGCTCGGGTAAAACCCCCAAAGGGCTTACCAGGGGTCACTCCCTTCCCTTCAGTATCTCCTGGCAACCTGGTACCCCTTCATTCCGTCAGTATTATCTGTATGGTTGCAATTGGTTACTATCTCTTGTGGTAAACCTTAAGAGGCTCATGGTTCTTCCAAAAACCAGGGGACCAGTAGACACCTTTTTACTAAAAGTGGCTCCTGGTTCAAGTGACCTTTATTTCACCCTTGTTGACTACAATGAAGAATCTTATACTATTCATTGTAATGCTGAAGCAAGCCCGAAGCCAAGGGTTCTAGGAGCGAAGCCCCTGACCCCATAGAAAAATTTTCTCCCCCTAGAAAATTCAAAGTTGCCATTGTCTTAACACATTTTGACACATCTGGCCCTGAAAAATGCCCCCCCCCCCCACCATCTCGTCCCCTTCAGTACCTTGTCAGGCTACGGGCCTATATGGAGGAAAATGGAGTGATGACATCTAGTGAAAATATAAGGTTGTCACGTGACGCCAGGGCGTTTCCGAGTGCCACACTGGTCGTCACAGTCCATGTACAAAGTGCGTTAATGGTCAACGCGCACAATATTACCTAGATTCAATTGTGTTACAATTAACGCATGACCGTCAAAATGTCTACAAAATGTCTAACAAACACAAAGCGTCTGTGTAATTGTTCTATAAAGCGAGGATTGTAATGGTCTGGAACGTGATGACTTTTCAATACTACGTTGCAACATGAACTGCACAGTACAACAGATGTATTGGAAGTTCCACTCGGGACTTCCATGGTATATAGTGTGCTTCTAACGTGATATCATGCAATCTTCCTGACCTAGTACTGTAGTATAACTGTTACAGCAAACAGCGAGAGGAGATTATCCCTGGGGATTCCACCCCCCCCCCAAATGATATAAAGACAGACTGATGTCATTTCACGCGTAAAGGTGTCATCAGTAAGTAATCATTACACCTTTCTTACTAAATTTTTGTGGAATCGTAAAAATGATTCTCGATGAAGAAACTTTTCAACACCTCCTTCTTGAATTCGACCTTTCTCCGAATAAATTGGGTATCTTCATTTTACTTTCATCTGTGGTTGGTGTCTCAAAAACTCAACCTTTCAAATCCACCCTTTAACTTCCACGGGGCTGAAAAAACAAGGCAGTTGCAAAGGGTGGATCTTCAATTAAATCCCTGTCTCATAGAATAATAATGTAACAACTGTGCCTCTTTTTCCATGCTTCCATAGAAGGGCTTTGCAGTTTGTTTTTATTGTGGTACAAAGGCCTGAATGTTCCTCCACTTTATATGCCAACTACGTGCCTGAACTTGCTTCAGGCGATTCTATTAAGAATGTTGCCCTTTGAAAAAAAGGCGTGCTTTAGAGTACGAGATTTAAATTGCCACTGGGTATTAACATTAATGGCAATACGAGTTGGAGGTCATTTAAAGTAGACACAGTGACAAAACTGGACCTGTTTGGCCGGTGCAGTGATACTGGGCCGGCTAGAGGGCACCATGAAAAGTATTAGACTAAGAAAACTAAAAGCCCCAGTCACAGAAGGCTGGCAATAAGGCTAGTAGTAATGTTGGCAGTGAACTCGAGGGTAACATATCCGCTAGACTAGATTTGCAACTCATTTATGCCCCAGCTATGAACTAGGTTTTGTTAATGCTGCCGGGGCCCTAATTAACATTTCTAGCTTAGATGCCCGGGCCATTCCGAAATCGCCACAGAGCAGAAATGACTAAGTAAGCCTCCTGAAGTAGGAGACGGGGTGCATGGAGTACATACGTATCTCGCATTTTTGTCACGGATTTTTTTTTATTTTTTACTTTTTATTTATTTATTTTTTTTTTGTAATTGCAAATTTAGGCAAGAAAAATTAAAACTACTTACTCCACAATAAAATCGAACTTTTTTAGACTTTAATAACTTTCTCCCACATCAAATCTGGTTTGCAATTATAAGCACACAGAAGGGTGTTCAGTGTTGAGCACCAGTTAGCCCGCCCTATATTATAGGCCTAGTTAACACTGGATTCCATAGAAGCCTATGTATACCTCCACTATATAACCGAACGTCGGGATATCGCAACAAATATTTCCTCATTTTTGATATTCAAGATCGTTGACGGGATAAGTCCAGCATGACAAGAAATGATGTATACACAGTGAGGATAATAAACATGATGGTAACAGGTTCTAACACGAACAGGTTCGAACAAAACATTTTGTTTTGTTTAACTGAAAACTTAAAGTACTTCCGTTTTCCTTGCAAAATGACTTCCCTTGTTATATTGTCTGCGAAATATTTGTAACGAGAAACGATTATCGATACAGGAATACTGTCTCCTAGATGATTAAAACAGCTGATCAATAATAAAATGGAAGGAGAGAAGAGTGAAGGTTTTGCTATGTTCTAAACGTGAAAGTTCCAAGGCCGTTTTGGCGCCAAGAGTCGCAGCAATTTTTATCTGTTTTTATTTTGCAGCTTATTTCGGTGTCCTTAGACAATACCTTGGTTATGCATTTGTAATGAGAAGTAAAGTTACGTAGACCTAAGTATAGAATAACTATCACTCCGGTTGGTGCGTGGTCACTTTTGAAAACACAAAGAGATCACCAAGATTGTGTCGCAGATTGATGAAATATAATTATTCTTTTCAAGGTCTAAAGATATTGATGGTCCTCCTTGAGTTAAATTAACTCCAAACTTCGAAAGCAAGAATTTCAGTGCCATCTGTGTGGACGTCACAATTTGATCATCATTGAAACACGTTAATAACATTATGGTGTATGTTTATTCTGACTTACCGGGTTCTGCATTGCAGTAACATACTGATGCAGAACAACAATTCTGCTTATTGGGATAAATTATTTATCTAGTCTGAGGACTCGATAACTTGATACGGTAAAGTGGTACGGGCCAACCGCAAAAAAGATCGTGCTGTCCAGTCCGACAAAAATGATATCGTGTATCATCAAATTTACCTATCTGAAGTCCAAGTAATAAGCTACTATTAACGGACCGGTTAAATTATGATCACTGTAACCTGCTTAATTCATATATAGGTCATCTAAAACATTTAAATGCTTCCTTCTAATGCGCACGATTTGGTCTCTACTACAAAGCTTCCGGGGGACTCTCTCCTACCCCACGGGACGTTACCCTGAAACCCACAACCCTCAGAGGAACCAAGAGAACGGCGTACCCATCAGTCATTCCAAAACTAAGACATAAGGACAATCATCTTTCCTTTGCGACGCAGACCACCTGGTATGGCCACGCGTCTGGAAACGGTTTCGATCGGACACGGTATTAATGGCCATTGGCCACATTCATTTATTTAACTGTTAAACTTGGCCAAGCATGAAAAGTTTCACATTTGGATTCATTACCTGAATTTTGTCTTGAATAACCACATTTTGTGCCCTGAAATATGCCACCCTCGATCCACCTCATTATACACCTGTCGTTGGCTACGTATTTTTTAAATGTCATTTTTTATCATTAAAGTAACAGCTATGTTGATTTATGAATACCTTCAATATAAGTCACGTTTTTTCTTGCATGACGTTCAAAGGCACAATGATAAAATTCATGAGAAAGGAAGAGAGCTTTGACAATAACGTGGCATGAAAGAAGACAAATTTAGCCTTGAAAGATATAGACTCCTTTGTTGTAAATTGCTCTAAAAGTACAGCAAGTTCGTGTTTATTTAAATTAAATATCCTAAACAATTAGTTTTGGGGGAACTTAGAATACGTTACTTACGTACACCTTGTAAGGTGTCTGTCGGTCTGTTTTTCCCTGAACTAATCCGTTGTCAACCACATATAGGAAGGAATCGTTTTCCAAAACAAGTTGTTAACTGGTTATATAAACTTCCTGTGAGAGTAGTTTCAATGGGGCCACGACCTCATGAACGCTTCCACAAATCAAATAAACAAATAATAACAAAAACAGCCTACAGATACGGATGACGCAAGCAAAAAAGTATTGAGGTCAAGTATTACAACTCGATTCAAATTATAAATAAACGACAGGTTCAGGGTCTAATAGTGACTTTCTGATGTCTCATGTTTACTTGTCTAAAAACTTACAATTTAGTATAAGGTGTTGTGAAATATTTAGGACTTCACTGAGCCTGGGTTTCGTATTTATTGGTGTTCTGCTTACCGTCCTGCGGTACCACACATGAGGAGTAACGTACCGCGTTCTCAGTAGATCGAAATACATACAGTCAGAGGTTTTTCTCTATCTCAACCCACGTTATCCTAAGTAAATTATTACTAATAACCTGTCACATTTAATATAAATTTTTAGCTAAAGATACGATATATACTGCTTGAAATCTTTACGGTACCAGCAGTATTGACCGACCGTATGGTCAAGTGGTTAGAGCATCCGACTTGCAGCCGGAATGTCTGGGGTTCGACTCCTGGCCGGGTCATACCAAAGACTTTAAACATTGAACCTACTGCCATTGTGTTTGGTGTTCAGTATAAGCATGATGGCGTAGGGAAAACAAGCCAGTGAGCCACAACTGGAAAAAAGGCCCGACTTAAACCAATCGGTTAGAAACTGAGCCGTAAAACCTCATCTAACTCTAGCTCCCACTGCTTTATTCTGTACGGTATCCTAGCACGCAAGGCTTTATGCTGCTTCCGTGTCCCCTTGGTATAGCAGTGAGCTGAACGAAATTCTACATCCACTTTGTGGGATACAGATATCCGCAAGTAGGGTGATGTACGAAAGAAGTACCTAATCATTCCCTCATCGGAATTACTGCTGTTTGAAAGGTAAATAATTTAATCTTCAATTTGCCAGTATCAAAAGGATGTGGTGCCAAAGTAACCCGGAACTTGAAATGATTAGAAATACTTTGGCTTGGTAGGATAGATTTCCCAACGTCCCCTTACCTCTGTCAGTCTGTGCGACTTGGTGATAAATAGCTGGGGAACCCAAGAAATCGTTTTCTCAATTATACCAGGGAGTTGCTATTAGTAGCAATTCCATGATATGTCTTCTATCTTCCATCTTCGTTTTCGAGGTCTTCGTTTTCTACGTACCCTTGTGGAACCCCATAGATAGCTAAAGCTGCAATACACCTCAATTTTCAAGGAAGATTTGAACTTTGTATGACCCTCCGCTGTAAAACATGTTTTTACCATTTTGGAAGGTTCAGTGACGGACTGCCAGTAGAGCGAAGGCTCTATAACCTGATTTGGTCAATTCTACCTGTCACCACGCTTGTATTGATCTTCTCGCCAAAAGCTCATCATCTTCACCCCTTACAATGGAGGGGGGTGTTACTTCCTTTTTACAACGCCAAGCGTTCAACTTTCCCCTTCCCTTCCTCCTCGCACAAAGACGAAACAACAGCCGTGAAAGCATAAGAGAAGATACAGTTTAAATTCCTTTTTCTTGAAAATCATTTCTTTTGCTTTGAATGCAAGGAAGGCAATCACGGAAAACAAATTTTAACGCAAGAAGCCTCTTAAAGTCTAAATAGGGGAAGGCCGTAAGTGAACTATACAGATTTACTCTGATTTTCTTCCAAGATTTCTTTGGCCTGAGGCCATACCAGGAATTATAAATGTCTAGAAACCAAAAAAAAAACTGAAAGCTGAGTTCAATACTCTATCATCACGAGTCATGCACTGTTTTTATGTCGTGGACATAAACAATAAAGGGAAAAAGTAGGACGATAACCTGAGGTAAACCGATAGGATATCCTACATCATTGATTACCACTTGTTCTGGTATCATGCCACTAGGTTTACTTGACAGCGGTTGCTTTCATACATATTTCTTTACTCTTTTTTCAAAATTTTTTTTGTTTCAAAAACCCCAAAGGCTAAAAGGGAAAACTCCAATCTCCGAAGAGTGCAGCGGGTGTAGGCTTCATATACTTTTTTAATTTTTAGGCTAGGCTTCTATAGGGTATACTTCTAAAGGCTAACACAGACTAGGAATTAGGTTTTGACTCACAAGTTACCTCAGGCCCGTAACTAGACAGGGTATTCTGACAGGGCCGAGATAGCTTTGGAGGGAGATACTTTTAGCAGGGGGCGAGATATGCTTAAATGTATTAAAAGCCTATGATAAGGCAAGTAAGGCCTAGTAATTTGTCCCTTTTGACTGCAGGCCTACCTCCCCTTCAACAAGAGAAAGTAGCAACAGTGTTGCATTCAAAAAGCAACTTTTCTTTGTTTATATGATCTGCACCAATCGAAGTCGACAAGGCCCCTTACTTACACATCGCAGGCTGCAGTACTAGTTAGTTATTAAGTATGTTACACAACATCGGAAACACTCTCATAATATAATAAATCCCTCTACATGAAATGTTTTAAGAGGAACGTCACTTACATGGGTAGATGTCTGTCGAGGTAAAAATAGGCCTATTAAGTTTCCTACCGTTGACAAAGTACGTAGGCCTGTAATCAATAGAAACAACCCATAGTCCAAACAATAATTTGGGACCCCTTCACGAGCAGAACCCTTATCACAATTCATAACGTTACTTAATTCAGCTATATTCAAGCAGTTGAAGTTGCACATACCCGAGGAACGCAGGCTCACTATAGAATATTTCGAAACCCAAGAAAAATCCCCTCGGGCGTTTGGACCAGTACATTCGGGAACATAGGCGTAAGAGGAGGGCTGCAGCCCCCCAACCAAAATGTTTTGTGAAAATTCGGCAAAATGCTGAGAATTTTTCGGGCACCTACTGAAAGAAAAATAATGCAATGGTGTAGCTAAAGGGTATTAATAGTTTAAAAAACTTCCTTGGTTATTAATATAAAGTTCTGATTTAAATTGCACCAGCACGTATATATTCGGTATTAATTCACCAGTGTGTTCTTAATGGTTGAACTTATATTATGATTATCTGTGGTGTGTTTGAAGGGCCACTGGGCCATGCCCCACCCTCACTGATGCTGATTTTTTTCTACCTAAAATACATAAATTTTTTTAACACAAATATCCCTTCAAAGGTAGCATATTTGGCACCAGAGTGCATGTAAGGACACCTAATTTTTCAAAAATTTTCAAAGAGGAGGGGGTATTGCCGATTTTTTGTTTTTAGTACCTAAAATACGTAAATGTTTTAACACAAATTTCACTTCAAAGGTAGCATATGTGGCACCAGATTGCATGTAAGGACACCTAATTTTTCAAAAAATTTCAAAGGAAGGGGAACCCCCTCCCCTTAGACTTCTCCCCCAGGCCGGCGATCACCGACTTCGGCCAAAATTAAAACCAATAAAGAAGGTAGTAACACGGCAAATTATTGTATGTAATTGGCATGCGGTGTGATAAACGATGCATGCCTATATGATATGCACATTAACATGTCGAACGTGCGTGGAGCGCGAGGAAAATTTGGATTATATTTTTCGGGCAAGTCGTTCCAGGCCCCTACAATCAAGCACTTTTAACAAAAGTGGGGAGAGCGGGAAGGTCCTACGTATAGGGGTATCCAAAATCATTCAGTTTCTCTTTCCTACTGATTTTGTTAAATATGGCTGGATCCACTGGCGTATTTAGGGGGGGCCATTGGGCCATGGCCCCCCCCCTCACCGATGCCAAAAAAAAAATAAAAAAAAATATAAATATTTTATAGTTCTTGGGCAGTCTCATGTTGGCCCCCCAACATCCAACATTTACAGTGTCGTTTTACCCATTTTTGCTCTCAAGAGGACAATTTCTCTTCTAAAAACACAAAATTTTCGGCGCGCTACGCGCGCAGAAGAGCTAATCCAGTTTCTTCTATGGTTTCACTCTACATTGCTAGATAGCGCAAGTCCTTCCCACCTCACAAAGTAACATGTAGGAAAAGTACACAGTTTATGTAGAGGTCGGAAATTTCCTCCCATCGCAAAGGCTAGTAACTGCTCTTTTGTGTGTGTCATGCGGCACGGTCAGTTGGTGAAGGACTCACGGAGCAATGCTTGGCTATTTGATCGGATGGTCAAGGTAGTTTCGATACAATGCATATTTTATCTCTTATACGGTCTAAAACCCCTAAAGATTTTCCTTCTTTTTGTTCTCCATGATTACATGTGTTGCTTTTTTGTGAAACCTACCAAAAAATTTTTGCGCGCTTCGCGCGCTTTGCAAGTTTACATTTTAGATTCCGGGAAAAACATTTAATCAACGCCGAATTATGCTTCTCTAGCATATACAAATTTTATGCAATATGTGGCCCGAATGAAATGGTCTAGTACACAGGGTGTTTTTTTTTTTCAAATCCCACCTCACCTATACCCAACAGCACTGGGGCTCTAGGGCCTCGGGTCGCAGGCCTCCCGTCGGGCAAATCTTGGCGTTACCTGTACTCAATAATAATAATAGACTCTGGCTGTGGAAAATCTCCGTTCCAATCAATTCACTGAAATCCATAGGGATAACTCCACTCTGGATAATTTTGAATAAAGTCGGATAAATTGTGACAAACTTAATGTGTTTTAGAACAAATTCAAATCAACCTTTAAAAATTTTTCGCAACAATTGCGCATCTTGATGGCTGCTATCAAGCCTGACAAGTGCCATTTCCGACGATCTGGGATGTATTCAAAGCTCAAATTTTCTTGGTACGCTACGCGCCAACCTTTGGTGGCGCTCCGCTCAGATATTACCGCTGACTATATATCCGGAAGTCAGAACACTTTACCTATTTCTAGACTTTGTCCAATAGGCCTATTTTTTTAGGAAAGACATCAGACAGTTGTCTTAGTATCACGTTGAAAAGCCTGGGAAGGGCAATTTCCAGTGATCTGGGGGTATTTTTTGCCAAAATTTTCTACGCTCCGCGCCAACTGATGGTGGCGCTCCGCTTAGATATTGCCGCTGACTATATATCCCACTTTCAAAGACGGATCGCCGCCCATGGTGGTCATAAAGAACATCCATATCTACCGAGGAGTTATGTGATTTTTTTCTTTCTTTCTTTCTTTTTTTTTTGTTAAATATGTGTCATTATACAAAATGTCAGTACACGAAATGCCAATTTAGAGATATTTTCAGCGCAGGTCAAACGGCCCGGAGATGCAATCTCCAGCCATCTGAGAGCCTTGGGGAGCCAAAAATTTTCTTGTACGCTCCGCGCCAACCTTTGGTGGCGCTCCGCTTAGATAGTAAATCGTGCTCCATGGCCCCCCCCCCCCCCCCGTCACCGAATTCCTAGCTACGCCACTGGCTGGATCAGTTTGAGTGACATATTCTATATAGACCAATCGTGGATAAACATCAACAACAACAGCAGCAGCAACAACAACAACAACAATAACAATAACAACAACAACAACGACAATCACAACAAATGAGGGGGTTTCTTTGCGAGGATGGAGTAGAAACTCTTCAAGGGGGAAGGGGTCAAGAGATCTTCCCCCAAAGAAAACTTTGAAATCAAACACTTTCAGATGATATTTCATGATACCTGGCATTCATGATGAGTAGGGTCACACAAAAACATTACTTACGGATTCGAATCGTGTAGTGTGACCACTTCGCAATTTTAAACTTACCCATAATGATCATGAACCTGTCAGAGTAACAAAGATTGGGAGGGGTCTGTGAGTGCTCCCCCAAAGATAATTTTAAATCAAACACCTTGAGATGGAGGTTTATGGCAAGAAAATAATTACGCAACTTTTGCAATGCAGCTTCGCGATATTTCTTAACAAGAAACTGAGAAGTGGTGAAACGGGGGGGGGGGGGTTGAGATCCAGCAGGAAATTCATACAGTATAAAAAACCTTAAATTTAGGTTCTACTATAAATTACCACCATCTATCAATCAGCAAGATTGAATATATCATTTATTTATTATGTTTGCGATTATCATCGTCATTTAGGAAGAATTAAGTTGGGATATTTGTTATGTACTGCCATTTCGAATATATGCATTAATTTAGCACAAGAATTTGTACAACACAGCAAGATTACTATTGATGCGTTACATGGATTGATTCAACAGGAAACAAGCGTTAGATAAACAAACTGAAAACTATTCAAAAACAGAAGTAGGATTATTGGCTAGCCAAAAAACTATTAAAATATGGCTTTGATCCATCAGGTCCGTAAAAATATATTTGAGTGGGCACAGTATACAACGATACATATAAAACATATATTTGAAAACCACAATAAATCTTTATTGAGGTCCTTTGTGAGGTGGTAGATTCCTGGTTTTTCCATGAAAATTGTCAACTCATTTTGTCAGTGAGGGAATTTGGTTGACCGAAATCGGAAAGCCACACGTGTCTGCATGTATGGACAGACTGACAGAGATAGTGCGAAAACTGTATGCAACAGTATACATCAGGCTTTCTCAACTAGTGGCGCGCGCGCTCCTGGTGGCGCGCGGTACAATTTCAGATGGCGCGCCACCAGTGGCCGGTTGGCTGCATGACAAATGGAACGAGTGGCGGAACGTAGCCTACACTATTATTCAGACGTTCACACTCTCAACTTCAACTCTCAACCCTCAATTTACGAGTATCCCGGTAGCTACAGTTACTGTAGGTAACAGTTGGGAAGCCCCTGTAATACAAGCCTCACAGTTGCAAGCTTCACTACAGCGACGGTGCACGGATATGTTACTATGCGAAACGAGGCTACCGCATACAATTTATTGTGAGCGTTGTGATCAGACACGTAGCCACGGGGGACACGGCGGTTAAGCGCCCCGAAAAAATTTTCAATAAAAGGTCTTGCACTGAAGGAGGAAAAAATTATTACGAGACCAGCCTTTTTGAAATACAAATCTAGGAAGAAAAATGGAAAAAATGGCACCATTTTGCATCTAGAGTCCTCAAAATAGGCAAAACTTTTCGAAGGGGAAGTGGACACCCCCTCTCCTTAGACCCCTCCCCCACGCGGAGAAAGTCCAACATCGATGTGCCCCCTCCCACATTGGTTATTCTAGCTACGGGCATAGCTGTGCTAAACATCGTTTCGATATAATTACTCCCACAGGACTAACGGTCGCCAAGTTGAATGGTGGCACTCCTTGTGTTTTCATTTAATCAAGTGGCACTTCACTGAATACAGTTGAGAATGCCTGGTATACATGTATCATGTGTTCGAAAGCCATTTTCGGAAAGCGTTTATTGTTAAATGAAACGGTTCAAATTAAAATTACATTTTGATATGTAAAATAAGAACTTAATTACAGTAATCTTGTATTTAGGTCCATATTCTATGTGCTCTTTCCAGAGTGATGTCCCATATCAAACACTGCATATAAGCGTGTCGCATGTCCCTAGAATAATAGTTCCTCGTCCCCCTCCCCCCCCCTTCCCACTCCCCATACCTGGTCCTAGAACCACCACTGTTAATAACCACACGGTCTCTTTATTTGAAACATTTTTGTCACAATTTTCAGCTGTACCGTCTCTCAGCCCTACTGGTTTTGGATAATCTGTATAATTAAATAAGGTACCTGTAACCGCTAAGCCACATCCATCCGGCTAGGAAAAGGAGTACTCTTTTCTAAGCAGTTTACTCAAAATTCTGGTTCCTTTTAATTAAACCGCCTTCCCCTTGCTTTGATCACTCGTAACCATGGTAGTACGTCATCTTTCCCGACTAATGGATTCAATAGTAACCCGACTTCATTTGAAAGGGAAACCGACATCTTAGGCGAACATGAATGTTTCTGATTATCACGATGAAGGCATCTGCTTCTCTGTTTGGAGGCAGACCAAGTGTCAATGCATCAGGACTAATTATTCGTCACATTCCTTAATCAAGTGTCTTTTCACCAACAAGTTATACCGACCAAGAGGACTTTTCACGACGTCGAGGAATGTTAATAAACCATCTAACTCGGTCAAGATGGCTATAAATGGGTCACCGTTGGTGTAATCAGACGTATCTCACACTCTTCCACTTTAAATAGGAATAATCCTGAATAATCCAGAAATATGTTGAAGAACGTGAAGCATTACAGAGTAGCTTAAAAGATAAGCTAAGCACACTGGTAGAATTGATGAAAATACCACCGTGTCTTCTTGCTGTTTTAGACCCTATATGTATCAATGAGACAGGTCAGAAATTCTTGAGATTTAGAACAGATATCGTTCACCAAGTTGTCCTAAAAAGCCGTAAGGTTTTTGATATTTTGTTGCAATTCGTCCGTCTCGTTACCAGGTTGTGTTGCTAACAGATACGTTGCTAAATACTGATGCTTTATCCTTGTGAGAGCAGTTGTTCCCCTTACACCCTCATCTTTAGCCGGAAAAATGATTTGAAGGCATTGGTTAGGGTTCTGTACACGCACTTTTGATAAACGTATTGATCTGTACTTTCAATCTGTTGCTGAGCACTTTTGCCGCCGGAAAATTTAGTGCATATTCAGTGGCGTAACTTTGGTTTAGGGTGTCCGGGGGCAAGAATGGGTTGGATGCCCCAGACAGCATGATGTCTTCTCAAGATTTCGATAGTTATGGCCAAAAGTGCAATCCTATACTAGACCCAGGTGGGGAAAGGTTTCCATTTCCAAAGGTCCATTGCAAACAAATTATCATCGTGGGTGCCAGACCCGCCGGGTGCCCGGGGGTTCGCCTCCTCAGAGCGCATAGAAATTACGCCACTGTGCATGTTTGCCCGAAAGGTGGGATATCAACAGTCTTATTTAGCTCACTAGCAGGCGCTGGGCATCATTAACATCATAATATCGCAAGGGAATTTTATTTGACAGAAGAGATTGTTCGAAAAATTTGAAAAGTTCCCTTTCCTTTTTGCTCCTGGTGACCTACAGTAGAAAGGGCGGGGATATGATGGACAAAGGGGAGTAGTACTGTTCCAATTTTTGAAAGATTTGCTGGAAAATAATTTGGTGACAAAATTTCTGTGGCAAGAGGTCCTTCTGAACGTCATTTTCCTAAACATGGTCCTCTATAAGTTGAGATGAATTGTCTCCTGGCCTAAATCTAAAAGAAACCTTAATTCTTCCTTCTCCTTCCATGCCCTATAGCTGTATAGGGAGGTTTCACCCGTGCAAAAGTCAACTTAGGCAACCACGTTCTGGAGGGCAAACAAACACACGCGGACGCTAGGTCACGTTCTAAAGCAATGTGGTGGGTGTGGCTCAGTTTTCTCCAGATCAACTAGCGCGTGCACTGAATTTGGCTTTTTCGACATTTGGTGCAAGCTTCCTATACCTGATTAAAACTTTGTGATACAGAAAGTATGGACTAACCTTTCATATCAATGTGGTGGCGTCGATCTGTGTTTGAACATTTTAAGGTGTAATGCAAACTTTTCACTGTACAACCTACCTGTGTTATTAACCGTAGCGTAATAGAAGTAAAATATTAATCGATACTTGTAGGCTATACACACACGCACACACAGTAGTGTTTTACACACTTACCGAGTATATATATATATATATATATATATTCTGTACTTTCCCCATTAGTTTCAACCCTACCTTCGTTTATCCAGGATACTCCTCACTTCCTTAGGCTAATTCAAAATTTTGAGTTTCCTGAGAATCCCAGTGAACGTACTTTATTCACCATGGATGTCAGCAGCCTCTATACTTCAATCCCCCATCACGCTGCTTTAGCAGCCATACGCCATTACCTTG
Source organism: Holothuria leucospilota (assembly GCA_029531755.1). Taxonomy (NCBI): domain Eukaryota; kingdom Metazoa; phylum Echinodermata; class Holothuroidea; order Aspidochirotida; family Holothuriidae; genus Holothuria; species Holothuria leucospilota. Next base: position 67,751,834 of record CM055962.1, read on the forward strand.
ATCAACGCCAGGACCCTAACATCCCCACCACCACCTTTCTTCGCTTGACAGAACTAGTCCTCACACAAAATTGATTTCAGTTCAATGGTCGTTTTTTCCGCCAAATTAAAGGAGTAGCTATGGGCACTAAACTGGGACCTTCTGTGGCCTGCCTCACCATGGGCCACTTTGAGTAGCAGATGTTCTCTCGATACACCGGGATCAAGCCCATACTTTATAAAAGGTACATTGACGATATTGTTGGGGTCGCAGTGGGTCCTCGAAACGATTTGGAAAAGTTCATTCACTTTGCTGAAACGTTTTGCCCGTTTTTGAAATTCACTCACTGTATTTCCAACTCCTCAGTAGTGTTTTTAGACACGGAACTATCCATCTCCGACCGTAAAATCAAGTCCAATCTCCACTTAAAGCCCACTGACTCTCACAACTACCTCATGTACCCTTCCAACCACCCCAGATCTTGTACCAATTCCATTCCTTTCTCACTTTTAAGGGCCAGACGACCAGGATTTCGCTAAAGTTTCCAAGCAGATTATTTCTTTCTTTGAACAACGCCAGTATCCACAAGGAGTGCTCTCAAATGCCCTGAAACGCATACAAGGAATTGATAGAGCCTCTGCCCTTGCCCCCAAAACTGACCATACACCCACCAGACGTATCCCGTTGGTCCTATCCTTTCACCCATCTGTAACTCCCATTGTACGTGCCATTTACAGGAATGTAGAGACCCTCCGTCATGACCCATCCACCCGTGACCATTTCCCTGAACCCCCCATCACAGCATTCAGAATTGAAAAGAACATATCTAAGCACTTGGTCCGTGCCTCTCAACCTCAAGCAGTAGTGCCTAACACCCCGGGAACTTTTCCTTGCAACCGTGGGAGATGCAATACTTGCCCGGTGGTCAGTTATGACAAAAACCTTTCCATTGTAGGTCCCAACAACAACCGGTTTAACGTTCATCAGCATTTTACCTGTACTTCAGCCAATGTTGTTTACATTCTCGTATGTAAACGCTGTAATATACTGTACGTGGGAGAAACAAAACGTCGTCTTGCTGACCGAGTCACCGAGCACCTGAGGTCAATCAAACAGAACCTCCCAGGGTTCCCGGTAGCCACACACTTCAATCCCCCGTCAACATGCTCGATCCGTGACTTGATGGTTTCGGCGGCCATCTCGTGTCGAGGTTCCGATCATGACCGCCTAGCTGCCGAAAACCGCCTAATCATGAAACTTGGAACCCTGTCCCCACATGGTCTGAACGTTAGACTTGAACTGTTATAACGCAGCAATTCCTGCATTGTTTTGACTTGTGGTAACCACTTAACACTGTCTGTTTTCCTAGCCGAGGTTTACCGTGCCCAATTTTATTGTGTATTTTTTAAATTGTACGTTTGGCCGTGTCAACGATCAGTTGCATTTTTGCCACCTGATGAAGGGTTTAAACCCGAAACGTCGTGGAATTTTTCACAAACTTTTAGCACTATTTACTACTTCATTTTTACCTACCTACTTCATAAGTGCTACGCAGTACTTTGACCTTATATATATATATATATATATATATATATATATATATTTATATATATATATATATATATATATAAATATATTGAAAGGTTGTAACAGGGTTACTACAAGACAGCTTTACAGAACTGTTTCGTAAGGGCCAATTTGAGCAGGTCCTCACTCTTCAGAAGCCTGATGTAGAATGGTGTCAACAACGTTGAATACGCCGTTGCTATTGGGTGCTGCTGTTGTCAATAAATCATATATATATATATATATATATATATATATATTTCTCTAATTCGGCACTTAGGGGGAAAGTTGTTGTTGAAAAGTCGACCTTAAGGGGAAAAAAAAATTCGGGTGAAATATAAGTTTCGCCTTAACGTTTCCACACACTTTTTCTATAGGAATACGTAAACTTACAAGGGCGCCCTCTTAGATTTACAAACTAGATGCCATTACTTCAAAGTTGTCAAATTTACGGACACCTAGCTGTTAACACGAACGGATGGCTGCCCATTGAAATAACGTTAATTATATTTTTAGACGTTAGGGCGAATTTATTTCTTATGTATTTTATTATCTTTTTTTCGCCCTATGTACAAGCAGATATAACAATTCCCCTTAAGGTGGGAATTAGCGTTATATATATATATATATATATATATATATATATATATATAATATATATATATATATATATATATATATATATATATATATATATATATACATATATACATAGATATCTATATATATATATATATATATATATATATATAATATATATATATATATATATATATATATATATATATATATATATATATATATATATGATTTATTGACAACAGCAGCACCCAATAGCAAATAAGTAACACAACGAAAAACTGGTGAAGTAGGCCTATGTCTTAAATTTTCGGACCACACAGGCCCTCCCACAGTTACCGTACAACGAAAGATACACTGGACAAATGAATGAGCTACAGAACACGAAATCCACAGAATACACCACAAGAAACTTTACAGGATGAAGTCACGAAAAAAGCAAGGACAGGGATTAGAAATAGGTCCTTGCAATGACACAAAGGCCTATTTAGTACCAACACGAGATTTACGAACTTGAGCATGAAAAACCATCATCGACATTCAGGCCCTTCGGGTAAACTGTGTGTGTATAACGCGTTGAAGTATTATGACACTTTAGATGATATACAAGTTTCCTTTTCACAATTTTTCTGTGCAATTGTCTTTTTCAATCTCTACCAACGTGACTTTTAAGACAGAATAAAATGGTATTTATAAGGTTACTTTTTGAGACTTTGATGGAAGTCTTAAGCAAACGTGAAGGATTGTTAGCAATTCTGAAGGTAAGGGGTGACAGAAGTGTTACACAAGAGATGAAGTTCAGCGTGAAATGTAACATTTATCCCAGGGTAGTTAGTTGAAGGAACCTTGTTATCCATTGGGCGAGTGCGAAATCCACTTCTTTAGCCTGCAAAGCCGGCCCATGGTCTCTCAACTCAAATCAGTGGGGTACCTAAGTTTGTAATAGGCCTTACTAGGAAAGTGTGAACAAACTGAATCTTCTTTGCAGGATAATGCGACAGATCGTAACCCTTACATAACAACACACTAACGTTCCATGGGCCATCCTTACTTGAAGCATCTCAGAGACAGGTTGATCAAACGTTAACAGTATTCACAATGTACAAGATACAAGCTACTGTGTGAACTAAAGACCTAGCGCTGCAAAAGTTCTTCAATTTCATTATAGGCCCTGGTTTCGTTCACTGAAATATTCACGTGCCATGTTTTAGACTGACAGTGGCCATTACAGCCCCTTTGTCCTAAATCTCAATGACCGCACAGTTCATTGGTCCTATACCCCAGTGTCCTACGGTCCATTGGTTTAGTACCTCCACTGGTCCTACCGTTTATTGGTCGATTACCCCATTGGTCCCATAGCTCATCGATCTTATACTCAACTGATGCTTCACCTCATGGGTCCTACAACCCATTTATCTATACAGTTCATTTGTCCTACAGTCAATGGCATATTCCTTGTGAGTACACATTGCACAGGAGGAGCAATAGGTTGTAAGTTATTTCTACTGACTGTAGGATTAATGCGCCCTAGGCAGTGACCATAGGCAAGTCATGGCATTGACAACCCTCGTAAACAGCACTGTCATTTTGTAGCCACCTGTAACTTTGTTCTTTGATCAATTTCCTGCTTTCGACAAAATGCAACGTCAGACAAGTTTTAGTAGCAAATAAATCTCTTCGCCAGACAACCAACGCCCCAGGTGTAAGACACAAAGGTAGACCAAAGTCAACATTGCTCGAACAAACCCTTTGCGGGGGCTGCATTTATACAACCACAAAAGAAAGAAGTATGGAGTATAATAAATGGCAGACACTTTTCATAAGAAGCTTGTCTGTCAAAGGCAAGTTTAGGATATGAACACGTAAAATCACCGCCTTCATCGTTAATTTAGCTATCAGATTCTGGCTCCCTTGAGATAAGCAGTGGGCCAAGGGAAGGTTGTGCTACTGTCAACATCCTGAGGTGTCTGCGATCCATTGTCATGGTAAGGAGATTGGTATGTAACGATGCGTCAACCTAACGTGTAGGCTCAATGTTCTACATAGATCAACTGACAAGTTCAGTTGACTGTAATATCGGTTACAGTTGCCCAGGGGTGCAATGTAAGAAGCCAACACCCACGTGACCTGGTTACTAATGAAATGTTCTACAGAAAGGTAGACAGCGAGTGTCGTTAAAAGGAGTATGGTATTATTTGAAAGGTAGAGGCTCCTGGTCTTACCGAGAGTTTGAGGCGAAACATGATTCGTTTCGCTTGAAAGTAAATAAGCGCGAAATTTACTTTCAGAAACTGGTAAATCAAAGAGCATAGTGTTATGGCAAGACCGAGACCAGAGGGCCTAATGACCTCAAATGAACCTATCACTTCTGAAACAGAAACATTCATGCATTGTCATGCATTGACAAAATTTCACAAAGATCCAAGGTTAGTTTGCAGACTAGTTAGGCCAGACAATATCCAAACAATTTTTTTTGTTTTTTTTTGTTTTTTTTTTTGTTTTTTTTTTGTTTTTTTTTTTGTTTTTTTTTTTAGTGGAAGACATTTATACGCACGCTTCGCTGGCAATATAGAAGACATAGGCTATGGAATAGTCCTATAAATATGAGATGAAAATGACGGTAAGTATAAGAAAGTTATATCCTTATTTGTTTGTTACCACTTCCAAAAAAAAAAAATGAATATTTCATGATTAAGATAAGATGAAGAGAGGCCGCTCATCTGCATAAACATGCACACTAGACCTCACTACACCCTATTAAAATTCGTCAGGGCTGGAATGTAGGCTACAGCTTAAAGCAGAAAGGGTTACACTTTTCTCTTATTGGCCACGCCACGACCATGGGGCAAATCTTGTTGAAGAATATCGTCCACGACGTAGGGTGGCACAACAGAGCAAATAATCTTACACTGCCATCTGTATAGTAGGCTAATTTGAAAAAAAATGAAGAGTTTAACGAGGCACTTACAAATTATCACAGTATGAAGGTTACAATTTTGAGTTAAATGATGATCACTTTGGAACGTACAGTCTGAGTCATCCACTCAGAACTGTTAAGGAATGGTAGCGGGAATCTACCCTTTTAATTTTCATAAAATCTCGAAATGATTTAAATTATCTACAGTCTTCCCCATACTTCACAGTATTCACGTGTACACTAATTCTTTTTAAAAGTTCACCTAACATCAGTAGCCATTAATGTATGAAACAGTACTTAAAAATCGTCCAAAATATATTTAAAGCACTATAACTGAAGAAGAATTTAAAGCGGACAAAGGTTAACGTAACGGTGGTGTGCTGCCTAAGGAGTTAACTGGAAACGGCCTGTGAATTGCCAGCATACACAGACGTTTTGAAAACAAGGTGAACCTTTTTGAAATAAGGGGATGCTACAATTCTTGGCAACAATAATATTATAGTATAAACTTTCCCTTAGTTTGAATATAAACATGTAACTATTACAACGTCTTAATTTACCTTATTAATTGATCTGAAGGACAGTTAAGGATGAGCTAGAATTTACTTTAAACGTAAGATGTACGGTACATAACAATAACAACTTCGATACAGGAAGGAATGAATCACTAATGATTGGGTGGACTTGTTAACCCAGACATTATGTTGAACTTTGTCTTCCTCGCTCAGGAATCAACAGAGACAGGTAGAGAAAAGTACTTCCGAGAATTGAAGGAGAGTCACATATCTTACTTCATTGTGTCGCAAATATTTTTAAAAAATTCATTCCAAAGTTTGACTGCAAACAAACAAAAAATTTAATGAGTTCCGTGTTAAAGGGGGACAGGGGGAAGACCTCCCCTGGAAAGGTTTTCGCCACGACTTTTTAATAACAGACCTTGTTATTACCGTATTGTGTCTCCCTACCTAGAAGTATCATTTAGCCCCTGCAAGCTCTCTGGCCCCACCATTCAACAGTTGTTTGGCTACGGGCATGAATTTAATTTTTTAAGGAATACAAAAGAAAAACTGACTACGTCCGCCGAGAAGGATTTTAGAATTATTACAAATATCATTTTATTTTATGATCAAGACGTTGCTTTGAATGAGATATATATGTCCAGAAATCTTAGCATTCTGACAATCTGTAGGACGTATTTCATGAAGTAAAATTGTATGTTTATATGCCGCTTTCAAGTGTTATCTGATATCTTGGTTTATATTTGTTTTAAGTTAGTGGTATGTCTGCAATACATGACTGATGTACTGCACCATATAAACGTTGCATCCTACCATCCATTGCTACAGTCTGATAGTGCGTCAGGATTAAAAGGATATATAGTAAAGTTCTGTGGGGAGCTGATCACGAGTCGAATGCACGAGTTGGCCACATCTTCATCAGTCCGGGATATTCTCCCGTTTGGGGGAAAACCAAAATTTTCCCGAATCGGGAAAAAAACTTATGCAATACATTGTATAGGCTTACTAGCCTTTATGCAATACATTGTATAGGCTTGATAGCCTAACAAGGACAGGGTTTAGCCAGAACGATGACCACTCAAGAACTTGCGTTTCAAGTTCTCAAAAACGACATGGTGAGCTACCAAGTAGGGCGTGGCTTTTCGGTAGCTATGACAATACGCCTACCCAGTATACATTTAACTCCATTACATTTGATCGAAAAATTTTGAAGGGGGTTCCAAAACCCATTCGCCACTGATATTTTAGATGCACAAACAACGCGTGAAATTGTGGGTAATATAGGCATAGGACGGCGCCAATGACCAATTTTTCTCCCTGTTGGGCGGGAAACTTGATCTTCCAAAAGGAAGAATCTCTCGAACATGTTCATGTACACTGTAAAAACTGTAAAGCACGTACCGTATTCCACCTGACACTGTTGGTTGGAGAAACTGCCCAGGTTGGTGAAAAAATTCCCATGTTGGGAAAAGTTTGCTTGCTTTATGATCAACCTAAGTAATTTCTTTACCCAACGGGGTTTTTTTCAGTTGACAAACGTTCCCGATAATGGTGTGAAGTATGAACTCAAACGCCAGTAGTTGGGTTGGGTGTTTAACGCGGAACAGGGGTAAAGTTTACTTGTTGATACCATCTTTCTCTTAAACCACATTTTGTTATGTTTTGTGATGAAATTGACCTCGGAAATGCAGAATGCATAATCACGAGACCAGGCACATGCTAATTTTAAACCATGTCTATTGTATTACTTACATGTCTTAATTTTAAATTTAAGCTTGTATTTAGACCACAGGGAACATCGCTTGTTACTGCAACTGACGTCCATGGATGAAAGGTGCACACGAAATGGTAAAGAAATACTGCAATGTCATCGAAATCTCCTTGATGAGAAACTTTAACCTACCAACCCCTTTATCCCGCAGCTTTGACCACCAATGAAATATTAAGTGTTTTTACCCATAACCATGTCTTTTTGGGGATTTCACCCATCATCAACCAATTTGGAAAATCGTAATTGTTCTTAGAAATTGAACCAACCTGTCAGACAAACATTCATCCTCCGTCTTGAAAAATCGAAATATCCGAAAAGAAAAGATAAAACCTCCAAAAAATTTTCTGTTAGCATTTTCAAAAGACAAAATTACACGACACATTCCACCATCGGCACTTTTGATTAGCTCATATCATTTCCACAA